>JACCIB010000384.1:0-166134 GCA_018906965.1 Philotrypesis tridentata
GCGCCCACGCATGCCATATACTCAATTTATAATAGTTTCAAGGATATTTGACTTATATAAAAGTCAATAAACCATTAATTATAATCGATACATCCATACTCATTATTCATTATTATTTAATTTTATTTATAATCAATTTTAAAAAGCATTTTTTAACAGAGAAATTCAGCTCTAGCAGAAGGGACTATCTTTCCATCTCTCTCTAATAAATGCATAAATGTACGGAAATTAGACTTTAGAAAAAATTAAAAAATTTTTAGGAAAGATTGACGGTAAAAAAAGTAGATGAGAATATTCTATGGGATCTAGCGAACAAAGCAGAGTAGGTCAGAAAAGCCAAGATACATTCATTAGATGTGAAAATAATGTTGTAAATTCTTATCGGAAGATGCAAGTTTTTTTCCGTAGCTGTATTTTTTTCTTTTACAGAAAGTAGTAACTTTTAGAGAAACCAAGGCCTCTGACATTCTGGAACATTCACAGGTTCTTTCATAAGCGTATCAATTACTTACAGTGATAAATAAGGCTGATTCAATAATGTCTGCAGTTTATACATTATTTTTTACACTAAGTTGATCGGATCACCTGTAACAGAGAAAGAATAATTTATTTTACAACAAAGAATCATGTTCTATTATCGTAAAGTTAATTTATTTAAAGGTAATTAAAATATATTTATCTGACAGTGAGATCCGTTGATAGTATATTTTGAACCTCATGCCATCTTTTTTATAAGTGCATTATTGTACATGAAACTTTTGCAGGTTCTATATTAAACACTATTGCACACTTTTAGTACGAGTTTTAGGGGTTTTTAGCGCGTTTAAAATAATATAATTTATGATAAATTTGGAGTATCCACGCCGAGGTTATAAACTAGCAGAAACCAACAGTAGAATAATACTTCAGGCTAGCCGCTAGACATACCTATAGTACGAAAGTGGGTTGGTACCAAATTATAGGGTTATAGCTAGGGATCCCTATAACGAAGCTATAAAGTATTAGTCTACTGCTGGTTTCTGCTAGCTAATAACCTCCATCTGGGTTCTCCAAGTTTATCATAATAATTATGTTATTTAAAACGCGCTCAAATCCCGTAAAAGTCATAATACGTGTGTGCAAAATAGTGTTTAATCCAGAACTATAAAAAGTTCCAAGTGCAAAAATGCACGGATAAAAAGATGGCATGATGATCAAAATATGCTATTAACGGATATCACTCTCTCAGATAAGTATATTTCAATTATTATTAATGAAATTAATTTTACCATTACAGAACTTGATTCTTTGTTTTAAAATACATTATTCTTTTTGTTACAGGTGAAATTAGCATTAAAAAACTGTATATAAACAGCATCAGACTTGAATGAACAAGCGTTATTTATCACTGTAAGTACTATTTTGGAATATATTGAAGGGCTTTGATTTGTTAGTTAAATAAAATAAAATGAGTAACATATGCATTACTCATAAAATAAATATATATTCTTTTTCTGATAGAAAATGATATAAAAATTGTTAAAATGTTTCATAATCTTCTAAAGTAATATATGTATTGCCCTATTATGTTATGTTATAGTTGGCTTCTCGTTATAAATCAAATCCATTTATAAATATACGGTTCATACTGGTTATATCTTGCATGAAATCATAATTTTTTAATTAAAATCTTTGATACTATGTTATGCTAATACATATGTTTTCTCTATTTAACGTATACCAGAAAAAAATTGTGCGCTTACTATGAAATATAAAAATTAGCTGTTATAAAATTAATGAATTATTTAAAAATGTATTTATTTCTGTAGAAATAGATGGAAAGTGCATAGCATATAAATGTACGATTAATACTGGTAATATTTTGTATTAAATTATTATAATTTTCAAATTAAATCTTTGATAACTTGCTATACTAATATATATGCTCGCTTATTTAATGTATATCAGACAAAAATTATGGTATAATATAAAAATAGCTAATATAAAATGAATTATTATTTAAAAATGCTTTTTTCCATAGAAATAGATGGGAAGCACATCCTAAAATCAGCTTTTGCTCGAAGAAAAATTTATTGTCGAAATGAAAAATTTGAAACATCAGAGACGGAGTTTGTCTCCATCAAAATCCAGATTTTGTACGGCAATGGAAAATCATTTTCATGGATTAATTTTGTATATCTCTCCAAAATACAATAATTATTTAAGTTATTTATATGTACATAACATACATACATTTTATTACACATAACATATGACATTACACGTATTTTTATTGAAATTTTTAGGTAATTAAAAAAATCTTATATGTATGCTATATTCAAAAGCGCTTTCTGGAGGAACAACAAATTAATGAAATTTAAACAAAAATTATAAATTTAATCCGTTTATGAACTTTGACCCTCTGTAATTTAACTTATAGTTCATGATAAAAAAAATTTAACAAAATTCATGAGACCTAAGACATTTTCTAGATCAATTTCCAATAATTTTTTGATAGATAAAAATTTTTTGAAAATTATACAGAGAATCACCATACATATGTGTGTGTATATATATATGTAATCACTACATACACACACACACACACACACACATATATCTTCTATATATTATATAGTTGAAAGTGAAAGGGCTGGCCTGAACCCCCTCAGTCCCCCCTCACTAGCCCCCCCTCAAAATAACCTAAAAACGTGTCATTTTTTTGTTATTTTTTAATCGGCCCCCCCTCACTTGGCCCCCCTCACAATCTTGAAAAGCGCCCCCCCTCTGCCCCCCCTCTGCCCCCCCCTCTGCCTCCTCTCAAGGGAAGTATTACCCCACCGCTTGCTACGCTCTTTCATCTCCAACTGTATTTTTAATATGATTTGTAATTGAAGAATTGTATAAGAAGTTGGATAAGAATAAAGTATGGATTTCATGTTATAACTTAGTCCAGGATTGGCGTTTATTATGGTAATACAGTACATAATTGCATTGTATCATTTTACTAAATCAAGAAGCGCTTCTTGTAAGATTTTTGCATAAAATTTTTGGGTTAATAATGTTATTTCGAGCGTAGATGTAGAGATTTATTACAAGTTTCTTTCAAATTATATTCGTAATGAAAATTCATAGTGAAAAAATCTTATATACTGTTAGAAGCTTTACAACCTTTAGATATATGCGTATATATGTGTTCTGTTCCGCCACAATTCGAACATCGTGAATTGAGCATATGGACCAACCGCAACTTCATGGTTATGGTTGTTTATTTTGATTTTAGTTTTTTGCTCGCAGCTCAGATGTGCGGACGTATCGCGTATTAACATTAAAATTAATATTTACGGTAAAAATTGTCAACAAGTGCTCGAAGAGGACGCGGACGACTCCCTAAGTGCATTGGAAAGAGACTTTTCGGGGGATGTTGCCGCTGCCAGCATCGCTTCCTATACTATTCTCCTCACCTGTGTCGGTGAGTCGATCACTACTGCGCTCGAATAAGACGCGGATATTTCCGCGTCTCTTTAATGTTCTAGACGCCCCTCCCCCTTCTCTCTCTCTCTCTCTCTCTCTGTCACTCTCACTCTCACTAATACTCTGTCAAAGTATTTTAGTGGGTGGGCAGAGGCGCTTTGAATAAAAGCTCCTACTGAAGCTTTTTTTTTTCGAGCCGTGGAATTTATTCAGCGGAAGATACGACCGCGGACACTTCCCCCTGATGCAGATTTCACCTTTCGCGCGTATAAACGCGTGCCTGCATTCACGTGCATGTGTGCATGTGTATACGTGTGTCTGTCTACACATGTATATGTCTATAGGTGTACGCGGCTACGTATAGACATGCGCGGACGCGTATAAATTTGGATTTCACTCGCTGCTATAAGCCCGAAACTCGCGCCTTCGCGCGCTTTTTCCCCTCGACGCGGTGTGAATCGCGGCGGGAAAGATCGAATGGACCGCGAGCGATTTATTATATCGGACGCGTCGACGCGCGCGCGATACGTACGTAAGTGTACGTGTATCGGAACGTATTTCACTCTGATTCTCTTAGTTCGTGAATATATGTCGAATTTCAGGGAAAAAAAATGCACCTAAACATTATATTATATGATCTGTGAGTCATCGTCTTACCAGCCAGCGAATCATGGTTTGTTTTGATTTTATTTTTTCGCTTTGATTTTATGTACGAACGTGACGCAGAACTTAATTAATTAACATTTCTAATTACTTAACATATTAACACTACTACCTTAATTAATTAACATTCTTTACAGCAACTGCCTGCGTGCAATTTCTTCCGTACTCCATCGCTTTCCATTCGCCGTATCCCTCTGTCCCTATCAACCTGCAATAATACTCAATCGTCGACCGTCACTATATAACTTTTCATCTTACAATCTACAAGTACAACCTACAGGTAAGTAAGCGTTTTTTAATTCATGTATAGTAATAGTATACTCGCCAATGCATTTAAGGAATGCAAGGATACATAGCATCATACAAGGTAAACCTCGGGGAGTACTCTTCCTCTTTTTCTGCAGCCTCTGTCTCTCATGTGTAACTGTCGCGTCGGCTAACGCTTGCATGTCTATAATTATACTCGCACATATGAGATCAAGTGAAAATTCAGCGAGGAAGACATTTTTTTTCTTATGTAGTGTGGCATAGAGACCTATATTTACATACTCCGTGGCTGGTTTAGTTCGAAATTGAAAATTCCATTTTAAAACAATGAAATGTACAAAATGTAAACGATTATTCAACTGTTACATAATGTTTGAGCATCATCTATCAACGGCTCACATTAATAATATATTATGCCACATTTGTGGCTGTACTATAAAAAATAAAAGGCACTTTCAACGACATCTTAGAGAACATGCATTAGAAAAATTGTTCAAATGCAATATTTGTGATAGCGCGTTTAAAAGAATATATCATTTAAAAAGACACGCTCTGTGTCATTCACATATAGAACATCATATCTGTAGTTTTTGTGGCAAAGAAATAAATAGATTAGACAATTTGAAACGACATGAACAACTACATCAAAAAGTAAATATGTTTATATCAATATATGTAAATTTATAAACTACAGAATCATCTTAAAATTTGTTTACAGCAAAATGAGTGAAAAAAGACAGAATACTTTTGAATCAGAAACACTCACTAAAAAAAGAAAAATTATTCCATTTACAAGTTCTGAAAATATGAAAAAATTTATCGTAGGAGATAAGTCTGCGTGAGTGAATTAATTTGACTACAAGTTTTTATACAGACTTTTTGTAATATAGATTTTACATCTCTTTAAATTTGTTTTTTAGATGTATTGTAGCATATGTAGATGAGATTACAGCAGAAGAAACATTTGTTAATAGTATGACTCAGAAAGAATTTAAATTGTTTAAGTTTGTAGCTAACAATAATGATGGTTTATCTATCCAATGTAATATTTACGGTGAAAATATTGAGTCTTTTGCTTCTGAAATAAAATTAAATCATGTAAGTGTAATCTTATAAAGTTGGATCTACATTTAATTACATTTTAGTAATATTTACACGATAAAAAGTTTTTGAATACATTTCTAGAAATTTTTATTGGAAAATTTGTTAGTCGGAAAAGCTAAGAAATATACAAAAGGAAATGTTTCGTTTGAATTAACTCTTCAAAATTATAGTTCTATAACAATGCTTGGACCTTTTACAGTTTCAAATAATAATACTACTATCAAAGAATGTCAATTTCAAAATATACCACAGCACAAAGGATTGATAAGTAAAAATTTTAGTTTTGGGGTATAATAAAATGTAATATATACATTATTTAATGTCTTAATATTGTATAGAAATTTCTGGATATTTGCGAAATATGTTTGTGATCAAAAACAGTAGAACAAAATCAGAATATTTCGGATGCATTACTGATGGAACTTATAAATTAGACGTTTTATTAATTCATTCAGAAAAAGTACACATTGAACGTGGAAAAAAATTAAAAATTATTGGAGATTTACAAGAAAATGGTTAAAACATTTTTTCAGTAAATTTATATTTGTTTATAATAATATCATACTAAAATATATTAACTAACAATAATGTACAGGAAAAACTTTTCTTCTGAGAGTAAAACAGTTAAACAATATCACAATTTTAGAAGAACCGTTAATGGATTTAAATACATTAATAAGTGCCTGTGAAATATTTCTAAATTCGGTTTGTAGAAATTAATACTTAGATGTATCATCATGTATATTTTCGAAGTTTTCATTGTAAATAACAATTTACAGAATGACGAAGAAAATAAAAAAATCCAACCGAATGTAGAGTAGAGGTATACTGCAACAGTTACTCCAATTTAGGTAAAAATGCTACAGTTTTAGGGCAATTATTGCTCCAAAACTGGCGGAAATATTTACTTAAGCTTTCTTTGTTTCAGTAAAATAGTAATTTCACTATTCTTTTACTGTTACACTGTAACTATACATAAGTGTTCCTATCTACCCCACCTCCAACCATTTGCTTACATAAATATATTTGCAGATACGCTTATATTCTCGTTGATGCATGGTTATCATGGTGCTACAACTGATAACGCAGTAACTATTCACACTGACTCAAGTATTACCGTAGTAACTCCAATATTTTACTTCAGTATCATATAAAAAGAGGAACAGCAGCAACAGGTCTGATATCAATAATTATCACTTTTTTAATTTTTTAGTATATAAAATATACATAATTTGGTAACAATATTACATTTATTAAAATGAAAAGTAGTTCTCAAGTTAAAATTAAAGGCGATGGAAATTGTTTATTTCGATGTTTTTCTTATTATTTATATAATAATCCAGATTTTCATGTTCAACTAAGACAACAGGTAGTAAAAAACGTTATTAACCAATGGGATGTATATAAATGGTTCGTAATAGGTAACAGTTACTACAAAGACATTGACAATAGTGATCAATATTTTCAATACATGTCTTGCGTTGGCATTTATGGAACTGGAATAGAAATTCGTAGTTTTACAGACCTTTATAACGTTGACGTATCTATTAATGATGTTAATACAAAATCAGTTATCAAATTTGGAAACAATTCAGTAAATCTAAATTAAATTTATTGTTATCTGGTAATCAAGATTCAGGTCATTATGATGTAATTAGCTGTGTTAATTCTAATAAACAGTCAAATCAAATAAATAACAAACAATCATCACTTAATTCTTCAAATGAATTTAATCTACAAGTTAAAATTAAAGGCGATGGAAATTGTTTATTTCGATGTTTTTCTTATTATTTATATAATAATCCAGATTTTCATGTTCAACTAAGACAACAGGTAATAAAAAACGTTATTAACCAATGGGATGTATATAAATGGTTTGTAATCGGTAACAGTTACTACAAAGACATTGACAATAGTGATCAATATTTTCAATACATGTCTTGCGTTGGCATTTATGGAACTGGAATAGAAATTCGTAGTTTTACAGATCTTTATAACGTTGACGTATCTATTAATGACGTTAATACAAAATCAGTTATCAAATTTGGAAATAAATCCAATAATTCTAAATTAAATTTATTGCTGTCTGGTAAACTAAATTCAGGTCACTATGATATAATTAGCTGCATGAATTCTAAAGATAAGTCAAATCGATCAATCAACAGTCAATTATCAATTAATTCAAATGAATGTGATAAAGAAAAAGAAATTACAAAAATTAAAATTCTAGACGATGAAAATAGTTTATTTCGCTGTTTTTCCTTGTTTTTGAACAATAAGGAAAGATTTTATTATGCCGTAAAGCAAAACTTAGTAAATAACATTGTAACTAATTGGGAAGACTACAAATGTTTTATTGTTAAGAAAAGTTATTACAAATGCGTGACAAATGCTAAAGAATATTTTAGATATATGTCACAAAATAAAGTTTATGGCGGAGAAGCAGAAATTCACAGTTTTGCAAATATGTATAATGTATTTGTATCAGTTAATGATTTAAATTCAAGTAAAATTTCTAAATTTGGAAATAATTTGAATGTTTTCAAGTTAAATTTAGTAAGCAGCATTAGAAATGTTTTCAACCATTACGACATTATATCTTACTATAACACGAATATGAAAATAATAAATAAATACATTGGAAACAAGAAACGTATATTAGAAGATAGCGAAAACAAAATTTTGAGGAAAAAACCAAAAGTTTACAACATAAGTGATGTATCGTTTTTTGGTGAAATGAATTTCGTTTGTGACAACTGTTCAGCTGTTTACTGGAAAGAGGAAAAGAAAAAATCAACATGTTGTCACAAAGGCAAAATTTGTTTATCTCCAATGATATACAATCATAAGTTACAGGATTTGCTTATGACTGATAAATTATATAGATTGTTTATTAGATACTATAATAATGCATTTTGTTTTGTAACTTTCAATGCTAATGTTCAGTTCAAAAAAAATCAAAAAGCTATATACAACCTTAAAATTCAAGGTCAAGTAAGTCACTCAACACCAACCTTTCTCATAAATTCAAAAAGTAAAAACGAATCCTGTGGCCAGTTGTATATCTACGATAATGATATTGCAATTGAAAAACGATTACAAAAAAACAAAAACATCTGTAAAGAACATTTACAGACATTAACTGAAGTATTAAATAAAAATCCATATGCTGAAAAGTACAAGTATTTGAATCAGTTAGCAAATATTAAACAGCTACCAAATTATAGGCTTTACTTTATTCAAAAAAACGATAAACATAGACATAGGTATAATAAACCATTAACAGCTGAATGTGGCGCAATTATCGTCTCTAAATCTGGAATACCTCACGATTATGATTTATGTATTTATCCGAAATGTAAATCGAAAGATCATGAAATTGAAATGACGTATTTGAATAAATTATCACATCATGTTGACCCTATGGTTTTTCCATTGTTATTTCCAAATGGTGATTTAGGATGGAGTATAGGTTATACAAAAAATCCAAATTCTTCAGAAAAGCTTACAATGTTACAATATTATTCATACAGATTAGCATACAGACCAAATTCAGATTTTAGTCCCCTCTTATATAGTGGAAGATTAACTCAACAGTTTTTTATACATGCATATGTAATGGTTGAAAGTAATAGAATGAATTTTTTTAGAAACAATCAGAAACAGTTAAGGATTGAATGTTATCAAGGTTTAGTTGATCACGTTATGCGTAGTGCATCAAACATATCAAGTAATTTTGATAAAGAGAGAATAGGAAATATTTTTATTTTACCATCGACATACATTGGTAGTCCAAGATATATGCAACAGCATTATCAGGATGCAATGGCTATATGCAGAAGTGTTGATTCGAAAATTGACATATTTATGACAATAACGTGTAATCCAAAATGGAAAGAACTTAAACAAGTTCTTAAAAATTTTCCACCTAATACTACACCCAACGACATTCCAAATATTACAGTCCGTTTATTTTTTGCTAAATTTAATTCTATTTTAAATGATGTTACGAAAAATAAATTATTTGGTGAAGTTATTGCTTGGATTTATACAATTGAATTTCAAAAAAGAGGTTTACCTCATGCGCATGTAGTCATAACATTGCATCCTAAAGATAAATTGCTAACACCTGCAGCTATTGATAAACACATATCAGCAGAAATTCCGAGTGAAGACGATACATTACGTAAATTGGTAATTAAGCACATGTTGCACGGTCCTCACACAGAAAAATCTACTTGCATGGACAAAAATAAAAAATGTAAAAGCAAATTTCCTAAAAACTTTCAGACAACAACTATCTTTCAGAAAAGCGGTTATCCATTATATAAAAGAGATAATAACATTTCAGCAAATCACGTGTATCGTAACAAAAATAGTAATATAAAAATTCCTGTTGACAATTCAATGGTTGTACCGTACAATAAATTTTTACTGAAAAAGTATAAATGTCATATAAATGTAGAGTACTGCTATTCCATTCAAAGTGTAAAATATATTTTCGACTATATTCATAAAGGGGGAGATATGGCTTATTGTAAATTAAAGAAAGTAGATGAAGAAAAAGAGCATTTGATATATGACGAAATTACACAATTTGTTAATGGTAGATACTTGAGTCCTATGGAAGCAGCATGGCGACTACAAGAATATCCTTTATGCGGTAGAAATCGTACAGTTATACCTTTAGCTGTTCATACAGAAAATCAACAAAACATCGTTTTTGAAGAAAACAAAGAAACTGAAGCAATTTCTAAGCATAGAGGTACCACTCTCACAGCATGGTTCAGTTTAAATAAAATTGACAATTTTGCTAGAAATATTAGATATGTTAATATACCCAGATACTATCGATTTGACTTACAAACTAAATCATGGGTAAAACGATTACAAGAAAAAGAAAATTATGCAATAGGAAGATTACGTATAGTGTCACCAAAAGATAGTGAACGATTCTTTTTAAAATTAATACTAAATAGAGTTACAGGTGCAACCAGTTTTTCAGATCTTAAAACTTATGCAAATATAACTTACAATTCTTACAAAGAAGCAGCAATAGCTATGGATTTAATCGAACATGATTCTCAAATTTATAATATATTTGAGGAAGCAATTACTGTCATGTTACCTTCCCAATTACGTAAATTCTTTGCATGGTTTCTTTTATCAGAAAATATACAAGGTAACATCATTTGGGAAAAATTTAAAAAATATTTCATGGAAGATTTTTCAGAAGATCCAGAACAAAACGCACTAAATTCTATAAATAATATTCTATCACTTGAAGAAATGACTTGTAAAGATTTTGGTTTACCTGAACCTGATCCAAATATTATTAACTTATCAAATGATATACATTTATACGTTGTTCAAGAAAGCAAAGTTCATTTTAATTCTATGTATTCTAAACTGAATAATGATCAAAAATTAATATTTGAAAATGTTACAAATAACAGTTACACTATGTTTTTCATTGACGGTCCAGGAGGATCAGGAAAAACATTCCTATACAAGACATTAATTTATTACTTTTTATCATTACAAAAAAAAATTGTATCAATGGCTTGGACAGGAATTGCATCTATCTTACTACCAATGGGTGTAACAAGTCATAGAGCATTCCGTTTACCTTTAGATTTAGATAGTATTGAAATTGCATGTTTAAAATCTGCATCAGATAAGAGAAAATTAAGAGAAGCAGATGTAATTATTTGGGATGAAGCATCAATGATTCCTAAAAAAGCATTAGAGATCGTTGATAAAACACTTAAAGATATATGTAATAATAATAAATCATTTGGAGGTAAATTAATAATATTAGGAGGTGATTTTCGACAAATACTTCCAGTCGTCAAAAACAGTTACGAAAATGCTATTGTTGAAGAAACTATAAAATATTCCTCATTGTGGCCTTCTTTTAAAATTTTTCATTTAACGCAAAATTTACGTTCAGAAAATATAAAATTCTCATCACTTTTATTAGATTTAGGAAATGGTAAAATAAATTCTTTTAAAATTCCAGATAATTGGAAAACAAATGATGTTTGTTCAAAAATCTACAGTGATATAAATAAATACAATTCTATAGATCGAGTTATTTTAGCACCACATAACGACGACGTTAGAAAAATCAACAATAAAATATTAAAATTGTTAAATGGAGAAACAAAATATTATTATAGTATAGATTACGCTACGCACAAAGAAACAGATCAAACCGATGAAAACATTCATTTAAATTATTATATAGAAATGCTTAATAACATAAAAGAAGGTCTTCCTCCCCATAAGCTTTGCTTAAAAGTTAATGCAATAATTATGTTGATAAGAAATTTAAGTATTCACGAAGGTTTATGCAATGGTACACGTTTAAAAATTACAAAATTATTTAAATACAATATAGAAGCAGAAATTATAACCGGTGAAAAAAAACACAATAGAGTTTTTATTCCTAGGATTACATTGAGTACGCCAAAAACGTCAGCGTTACCATTTATTTTATATCGCAAACAATTTCCAATAGTATTAGCTTTTGCTATTACTATAAACAAATCTCAAGGCCAAAGTTTTGATAGTGTTGGATTATACATTGGAAAACCATTATTTTCACATGGTCAATTATACGTAGCTCTTTCTAGATGTAAAAATCCAACTAATATATATATTCAAAATGAAGCATCAGAAAATTCCGCAGAACTTAATAATATAGTGTGGAAGAAAATTTTTGATAATTAATTTATGTAATATTGTTACAATAATATGTATTATTGTTATATTAATGCGGTAGGCTTAAATTAACAACTGAAAAAAGACGTATTATTGTTTATAAATATGAATTTATAAAGAATATTTATTCAGTAGTTAAATAAAGCGTACCCCTTAATATATTTATTAAATTATTTATTTTAGATACGTCATGGAATGGGATCCAATTCAAAATTTATGGGTAAGAGTAGAAAATGATATTCAAAGAAATCATTTACTACAAGTAAATCACGAAATTGAAAATCATTTAAATGAAGAATTAAATTATCAAGTTTATTTAAATCATATAATGAATGAATACGATGAAGAGGTACTTCAAAATTTTCATTCTAAGATTAAATTTTATGAAATTTCAAATAATACTATAATAACTAAATTTACCAGTTTAGATGAAATTCCAACAAATATTAGTCTCGACATAATTCGCGTTTTGAAATTTCGTAAAAGAAAAAATTTATTACCGAAAAATTTCAGACATGAAGATAATGAATATGTAAGTTACATCTTAAAAATTAGTAATATTATTTATTACATTTATGAATTTAAAAAATAACATATTCTTATGAAAGTCTGAAATTATTCCTAAAATTTAACAGTTAACAGTTTTTACATATCAATAATTTTTTTTTATTATTACTAAAATTTTTATTATTAATTTTTAATTATTAATCCCAAAATTTTCATTGTTAGTAGTAATTGTGGTTATATGGCTACAGGCGATGATTCCACAGTTTTTTTCTGAACATTATATAAAATTCTAGATTATAAATTTTATTTTCATTATGTTACCAATCAACTTTAAATATTGTTTAGAAAAAAATAAAAAAAAAATCAACGCGCCAAAACATATAATGTTTATATAAAACATAATGTCTAATGTTTATATGTTTTATGACAGTACCCCTAGGGTGGTGTGGAAATCTGTCACTTTAACTTCATAAAATACTTTACATTTATTTTCACACGTTGTAACGTTATCGTTTTTACAGTTACATCTTTTATCAAATTAACGAATACCGATTAGCGAGCGAAGCAAGCAGCAGGATGATAAACGTTATTATTGCTATATAAATATAGCGGGCATGATTCGCATCCTGAACTAAACATCCTTCACCACGTCTTATACATGGGGGTTGGCGAGCGGAGCGAGCAGGGGGGAACCCCCCCTAGTATACATATATATATGATTCTCTGTGAGATCGACCGGCCGAAAAATAGACCTCACTATAACTCTGGGAATTTGTTCTAGAGGTTGCCACAAGTTCCTCCAAATTTTTTCAGATTTTTTGAATTGATTGTCTTAGAGTTACAGGGGATCAAAGTTGATAAAATCAGTTTTTTTGCATTTTGTGCTGATTTCCAAAAATTCATAGCTCCTCAGGGAAGGATTTATCACTATAGGGACATACAACAATTTTTTCTTAAAAGTTACTCAGTTTTTCAAAAAAAATACTTTGGAAATCATATGTATATGTTTTACAAGTCATATGTGTAATTTAAACCTTGAAATTCAAAATTTTCAAGGTACGACCCATCGGATCCCAACCAAAATTTTTGTAAAGATTGCTTATTTTAGTAGAAAAGTTTCTACGTATGTCCCAACCCATTAGACTTGCTCTATTTCTTGCTAAAAATAAAGTTATTACTCATATTTTGCTACATTTGACAAATAATGATCTACTTCCGCCTTTATAATTATAAATTCATCTGAATTAATTATAGTATTTATAGTAGACATATATAATACATAATGAAATGATATTCCTTAATGTAATAGATAACAGTTCTATATGTATAGTGACTAAAATCTGGATTAATAGTTAATTTATAAAATAGTACTTACAGTCATGTGAGGTGGTTTTAACTTGTTTTCCCGGACCAACTTATTTGAATCACCTGTAACAAACAAAGAATAATTTATTTTAACATAAAGAATTGTTTTCTTTAATTTAAAGTTAATTGAATTAAAAATAATAAAAGTATACATATCTGATGTTCAATGAGTCATTCACATTGTCTTCATATACACATGACTTTTGTCCAAGTGAACTTTTGCACTTTAGACTTTCTCCAGGCTACAGCTCAGACACTGTTACACACGCGGAGTATGAGTTTTAGAGGGTTTAAGTGCATTTTAAACAATATATTTTATTATAAATTATTGGTCCCGACGCGTATGAGGTTAGGCAGCTGATAGCAGCAGCAGTAGAACTAAGACTTCAGATTGTACTCAACATAATAGCACGAAAAGTGGGTTGGCAGCAGTTATGGCCTATATGTATGAACTAGACGGCGACAATTTTGAAAGCGCGTGGAATTTAAATGCATTTAGCTGATTGTTTTATTTATTATGATGATTTTGTTTATTTCTTACATTATGGAATCATGGTTGAAACTATACATTGAACTATGCCGGAAACCAACTAAATATATTCAAAACGCACGCGCTTTCAAAATTGCCGCCGTCTTGTTCATCCTAATACAGGGTATAACTGCCGCCAACCCACTTTCGTGCTATTGTTGTGCATAACCTGAAGTCTTAGCTCTACTGCTGCTGCTATCAGCTGCGCTAACCATAACCGCGCCGGGAGTGCTAATTTATAATAAAATATATTGTTTAAAATGCACTTAAACCCCCTGAAACTCGCACTCCGCGTGTGTAATAGTGTCTGAGCTATAGCTTGCAAAAAGTTTGAAGTATCAAAATCTACTTGGAAAAAAGTCATGCATATATGAAGATAGTATCAATGACTCTCACTGAACATTATATACGTATATTTTTATTATCTTTAATTTAATTTATTTTAAATTAAAAAACACAATTCTTTGTGTTGACATAAATTATTCTTTTTCTGTTACAGGTGATTCAAATAAGTTGGTCCGGGAAAACAAGTTAAAACCACCTCATACGTCTATGACTGTAAGTACTATTTTATAAATTAACTACTAATCCAGATTTTAGTCGCTATATATATAGAATTATTATCTATTACATTAAGAAATCTCACCTCATTATGTACTATATATATATATACTATAAAAACTATAATTAATTCAGATGAATTTATAATTATAAAGGCGGAAGTAGATCATTATTTGTCAAATGTAGCAAAATATGAGTAATAACTTTATTTTCAGCAAGAAATAGAGCAAGTCTGGTGGGTTGGGACATACGTAGAAACTTTTCTACTAAAATAAGCAATCTTACAAAAATTTTGGTTGGGATCCGATGGGTCGTACCTTGAAAATTTTGAATTTCAATGTTTAAATTACACATATGACTTGTAATACATATACATATGATTTCCAAAGTATTTTTTTTTGAAAAATTGAGTAACTTTTAAGAAAAAATTGTTGTATGTCCCTATAGTGATAAATGCTTCCCTGAGGAGCTATGAATTTTTGGAAATCAGCACAAAATACAAAAAAACTGATTTTATCAACTTTGACCCCCTGTAACTCTAAGACAATCAATTCAAAAAATCTGAAAAAATTTGGAGTAACTTGTGGCAACCTCTAGAACAAATTCCCAGAGTTATAGTGAGGTCTATTTTTCGGCCGGTCGATCTCACAGAGAATCACTCATATATATATATAATAAAATTTTTCAATCTATCGTTTAATCGAGTTTTTGTTTTTAATACCCATCTAGAGTCAATGATGTTCGGTTTTTCTCTTCCTTTTGTTAGAGGTTTATCAACAATTTTCCGAACATCATTTTCTCCATGGATTTCCTCTCACTTTGTATGGCTTTTTGTTTCAGAGATCGAAACGGTTTTGTCCTCATCGAACTTAATTAACCATGTTTCCTTATTTACTGCCTCCAGTATGTTTTTCCAGTCTTTGATACTATTTTTGTTGTATTTGTAACCGAAGACAATTTTTTCATTAAATCGGACATCTCTACTTTTGCAGTATTTGCCTTCTTCTGGCTTCCAAAACAAGTATCCTATCGGCTTATACCCGATCAAAACTGCTTTATTTCCCAGCTGATCGAATTTAGGCCCTGCTTTCCTTTGTACCTTAACATAGGCAATACTTCCAAAACGTTTTAATTGATTTAAATTAAATTTCATTTTAGGTTCGAACGTTTGCAGAGGAGGTACCATATCATTCGAGCTATGAAGTGTCCTATTATAGAAGTACACTACCGCACTCAGAGCCAGATCCCATAGATTCTCAGGCAATCGAGTATCATGCATAAGATCTCTTGTTTTCATCTGGATAGTCTGGTTGAACCTTTCAGCTACACTATTATGTTCTGGTGTATCAGGACTGGCCAGTTGTAGCTCAGCACCAAATCTATCCAGAACTTCCAGCGTAAATCCACCTGTAAAGTCTGTTCCTTGATCGCATTTAAGGTAATAGAATTTGGAGACTTTACCAAGTAAATTTCTCGAACTTTCTATAAACGACTCTAAACAGTTTCCAGTTTTAGTCTGATGTTTCATGGGATACGCCATTGCCAAACGAGAATAATCATCTATAAGTACAGATATAAAGTATTGCTTGAGATGCGACGGAGGACTAATAGGACCGATTGTATCTGCATGAATAATCTGCAGTGGTTCACTCGCTCTTTGCCTAGTGGAGTTAAAAGGTAGTTTATTGAATTTTGAAATAATACAGACAACGAAATAATTCCAACAACGAATCATCGAATTTAATGACTTGAATACCTTTAATATCTGGAAGTTTTTTTTGAAAATTTTTTAAATACTTTAACGATGCATGTCCAAGTGTGACATGCCACAACATAGCTTTATTGGTATTCAATTTATTAAACTCTGCTCGGATTCAAAATTTGTGTTATCAAATTCATCAGATTCATTTACACTACCAATTTTTCTATCTCTTAACGTGGTTTCAAAATTTGAATAACCAGAGCATAGCTCAGTATTATCAAGTTTTAAATCGATCTACATTGGTTCATCAGGTGATTGTTTATCAAATTAATCAGCATCATTATATTTCAGCTGAGAAATTCGAACTTTATCAATAATTTCCTTTTTGAGCTTAGACTGATCTTGATTTTCTGCACTTTCAATTTCCATTTTCTCCTCAAGCTTATATTTTCTTTAATGCATGCAACCGCTTTGTTCGGATATTCTCGACGTCTGGTTGAAATATAAGCAATAACTTTACTTAGTCGTGAGTTTAAAAGAGTTTTCTTTTTGTCAATTTTATCCGTTTCTAATTATATTACTCAAAAGGGTTTTTCATGTATTCCAGAAACAAAAAGGGTCTTTGAAATTGGGTCAAAAATATCTATTCATTTATTATCAAGATAAATACTCAAGCCTTTATCAACAGATTTTCTCAGTGACAATAGATTTTCAGACAACGATTTCGCGTAGATTACATTATTCAAGCTTAAAACATCGTTACAACTCGTGCAACCAGACACTACCCACTCCCTCTGATTTCATGATTGCTACATCATTTTCATTTGCACATTTTATATAAAGCTTTCTAGAATCATCGCATGTTCTGAAAATCAGTTTTGAGTTGGTCATGTGTTCCGTTGCACCAGAGTCCGCCAGAAATCTGATCAATTGATTTTCACTAGATTCAGTGGTTTCGGACCTATTTGCATAGAAACCTGCGCACTTACCAGAGTTTGTATTCTTGTTCTTTTCATTTGAGGGTTTATTCTGATATTTCTTTCCTCGCGAGTTTCCACGGTTTGAACTTTTATCAAACTTAATTATCTTAGCATTATCGCCTTTAGATGCATTCGTGCTAAAACGTTTACTGCGAAAAAAGTTTCTCGTTTACCTCCCAGAAAAGAAGAGGAATTTTCATACCTTCTCTGATTCTCATTCGGTTTTAGAATCTTTTCCAGCTGTTCTCCTTGATAAGGGCAGTTTGCTCTTACATGTTCAGCATATCGTTTGCTGTTAAAGCACATTTTTCCTGGCCTATTGCATTGGTCAGTGAAATGGCCTTTGTTTCCACAATTGGAGCAATTATGCTCTAGGGTTCTGTACGTGGTAAGTTTTAACATTTCCGTTTTGCACAGATGTTGAGGCTCCAGATGTGGCATTTCGAGCTGATTCCTGCTTTAGTTGGCTGTCAGCAGTTTGCCTGTTGCATTCTTATTTAAAAACTCTGTTTCTCTGACTTGTGGTAGATTTGAAACAATAGCTTCAAAGAATGTATCTCGAACTTCAACATCGGACAAGTTTGGAGTATCAGGTAATTTATTATATGACCGGACAATATTATCGAACTTACCCCAAAATGTGAAAGCTTTTTCATTATTCGGACTGTATCTAATATTATGGAGTTGCTTTCTCAAAGTTGCAGTGGATAGGTTAATTTCATTTTCTTTAGTACGTTTAATTTCATTCAATAGATCCTTTGGATCTTTAATGTTAGAAACTTTATCATTATATGACATATCAATACGATTAATAATAAGATCTCTTACTCTGACTCTGCTTCATCTAACTCAGGGTACATACATTCATCGGGATGTTGATCGGAGATCCCCAGTTCTTGATATTGAAGTAGCGGAAAAAAAGCTACGTTTTTCTTATCTGTTTAAATTAATCAAATTAATTAAATATAGCCAAACTTTATTCAAGCTTAAAATTTATTCAAGCTTAAAAATTCAAATTAATTGAATTTCACCGGTTTGCAATTTTTGTTTTAAATAAATATTTTCTCGACTCGAAAGATCCATTCGCGCCGAGATTTATTTTAAGACATACATATATAGATATTTCAGCATTTAATTAAATCGAGCAATTAATTTAATTTATACTTTCAAACTTATTTCGCGTATAATTGTGCTGAATATTATATAAAAGAGTCTATCGATCTCTCCGAGGCAAGTGTTGGGAAAAAGGTAAAAATTAATTTATACCATTTTTCCTTTTGTTTCGACGTTTCGGTGAACACTGTCACCCTCTTCAAGAAACTGTCAATTTATTTCAAAAAATGAATAAGCACAATACAATTATAATGTGTGACAAATTATGACTTACATATAGAGGAGCACAACAGCCTATAGATCGAAATGTGTTTCTTCCCCGGCCAATCTCAGGCGGGGGAAGAAGAAGCGAGAAGTAAGGAGACGGACTATTATTGTTCCGGCTTTCTCGACTACTGTTTCAATAATAAGGAAACAATAGGTGTAGCCAAACGCTTTTATATCAGCGAGGAGTCTCGCTAATTTTCGAGCGGTCTGTTTACAAGTGACGTCAATGCTCGCCGCTCTCATGCATGTTTACAAATTTTTAAATTCGTCTATAATCCGTTTTGTTTTTCAATCGGTGTAATAAGTGTGTGTACACGTTATTGAGTTTCTGTGTATCTTCCATTTTATTGATACCATTATCCTGCATTTTTATGTGTAACATTTCTGAAACAAGTCTTTTATTTAAATTACTTTCTTTATCTTTAATATTTATTTTTTCAAAATTGAAACTGTGATTGAATTTACTATTATATTCGTGTATGACGTTGTTTTTAGATTTTTTATGTTCCTCAATACGTGTACACACAGTTCTCTTGGTTTGGCCCACATATGTAGCCGTACAATCATTACATTGCAACTTGTATACAACATTCTTTTCTAATTGTTTTTCTCTTTTGTCTTTGCCTTTAACTATAATATTACACATATGATTGTGTATTTTCGGCACTATCGTAATAAATTTTTCTTTTAAAGAATGCTGCATTTGTTCGTAAAACCCTTTTACATAGGGTAAACTAACAATGTTTTTAAAATTTGTGTCGTTATTGCAACGTTGGTATTGTGCATTTGAATTTATTTTGTCAATACGTTTTTTTATATATTTGTTGGTAAAGTTGACAGGATAATTATTTTCAGCTAGTAATTTTTTTACAATATTGATGTTTTTCTTATGACAACATTTGTCCGATAATTTAATAGCTTTATCAATAAGATTGTACACCATGGCGATTTTTTGAGATTCAGGATGTTGTGAATGATAATTTAAAAATCTACCAGAGAAGGTGGGTTTCGTGTACCAATCAGTCATTATTTTGCCTGTATTCTTTACCAACAAAACGTCTAAGAAACTTATGGAGTCATTTATTTCAATTTCGTGTGTAAATTGTAACCGGCTATTGTATGAATTAAATATATTAAGTGTTTCATTAATTTTTGTTTTCGGGATGCATGTAATAATATCATCCACGTAACGGTAAAAAATATCGGTTTAAACGAAAGTTTCGAAATGCAGTCCGTCTCGAGATCATCCATGACTAAATCAGCGAATAATCCCGATATCGGAGAGCCCATTGGAGTACCAAAAAGTTGTTTGTAAAATTTATTGTTAAATTGAAAAAACGTATTCTCCATAAGTAACTTACATGCTGCTAATATTTCATCGAGTGGAATGTCAGAACCTCTAGCTATTCGCGTGTATCTCTTTTCGATACTACTTTTTACTAATGCTTTGTCAATATTTGTGTATAGCGATTTTACGTCAAGACTTACAATACAGTGGTCCGCCGGAACATTCACATGTTTTATTTTTTCGATTAATTCATAACTATTTTTTACATAGGATTTTGGCTTATCTAAATTGCTTTGTAGAATACTGAATAATGCCTTTGAGAAAAAATATGTAGGTGATCCTATTGTTGAAATAATAGGTCGCGACGGATAATCTTTTTTGTGGATTTTTGGTAATCCATATGCTTTTGGTAAAATCGTGTCCGTTTGAGTAAGTTTATGTCTACTATATTTTTTTTCCAAGAAAACCATTATCATTCCAAACATTTAGAAAGCTTTTCACCTTTGCCTGTAATTTCAACAGCGGATTTTTCTTAACCGTAGTGTAAGTATCCCTATCTGCTAGAAGAGTCTCCATTTTTTCGATGTAATCGTTCTTGTACATTGCAACCGTCGTGTTACCCTTGCCCGCAAAGGTAAACATAATATCTTTGTGACTCTTAATGAAATCATTAGTCTCTGTTAATTTATGTTCAAAGTTTTTTTCTTCTATTGTTTTGTGTCTAGTTTTATTGTGAAACTGTGTAATTTTATTTAATAATGTGCTTCTAATATTATTTGCAATGTTTTCCGGAATACTATTATATGTAATTGAAGTTTCTAAGTTTTTTATGCATTCAAAAATAAGATTATCATTAAGGTCACAATTACGATTGAATTTTCGTCCTAAAGCTATTACAGATATAACATTCGCTGGTACATCTACGTCTGTGAGATTTTTAAACCATTTTTCATGACCCGAGTGTACATTTGTTTTGATCAACAAAGAATTAAACTTTGTTTTCGTGTGTGCAATTAAGTCTACTTCTATAATTTATGTTAAGAGTATCTTGATTATTTATAATGTATTGTAACAATTGTTTTAGTATTTTTTCTTGTAAAAATTCATTTAATTTCTTAACTTCTGACTCTAAAAATTCTATATGGATACAAATATCCTCAATTTCAAGATTGAAAATTTTTCTTTGAAGATTATGTACAATTTTGTAAAATTTATCATTTCCCGAGTTACTATGGAAAGTAAAATGGTTCAAGTTACTTGAAATATTTGTGATATGCGTCGGTTGTTTGTCGAACGTTCTGCAGCGCAGCAAAAATTGTCGTTGGGATCTGGCTCTCGTTAAATCCCTTTGCAACGTTATCCATGTGTTTAGGTATTGTCGTGCGTCCTCTCCATATTTGTCCTTGATGTCGTCGAAAGAGAAGCGGTTTGAGACCGGCGAAGATCCACGGTCCATGTTTAAGTATGTGTGAATATGTGTATAACACAATATTCAAAGACTTTATCCCTCGGTGATTCTGCTGAAATTCAAGAAGAGCCTTTTATCACTCTTACTAGTGTAGCACGCGCCGACAGTATATACATAAATACTGTATCGCTCTCACATACAGAGATCAAACATGGCGCACCGACAGCCTGTACAAACGGCTACGACTCGGCGCTCTATAACGCGACGTCAGTCCGTGCAACGACCGCCCAGATAACATTGTGCCGGAAATATGCCAGCAATATGCCGCCATTCGTGCGGCATGCGTGACCGCTTTGTGCCTCGGCGTTTGGACGTCAATTTGCTGCAGTATTGCCGCATGCGTGCAAATTAGACGGCACGCGTGCTGTCAACATACCAACATTTTGCTGCTTTCATGCAAGCAAATTGACAACCCAAAAGCTTCTTTTTTAATATTTTATATATATATACATATATATATATATAATATTATTATTACTAATGATAATAAGGAAAATAAAATAGGATAAGTTTGAAATTAATATTAATTGTACATCTTAATTGTACAAAAAAATTAAGTTGAAATTTTTTACGTGATTAACATTTATCGGTCCATTCCATCAGCAAAATCCTTTTTCTGCAGCGCATAGATTATAAATTATTTATGGATGAGCACTCCACCAGGTTGCAGAAATCCTCGTACTAAAAATTAATTATAGAATAATTAATATTTAAATTATAAATATAATCTCAATCAGAATGATTATACTATGCTTAATCATTTTTATATTTTTACTTACCACAAAATATCGATTTCTTTGGGTAAAATTCCAAATGAATAATTTTATTGCAAATGCAATATAATGATTCAATAAAATATATGTAGAAGATTTTCTAATTACTTGAAAAACTTCTGCAGAGAGTGCGATGATGCGACGCCTGACAGGCTTGGTGCACTGTTTTGATGCTGTTGACAACCCACGCCACGATCAGAGGAGAGAGAGAGAAAGAGATATTCGGAAGTTCGAGAAGTGTACTAGTGCAGTCTCTGTAGGCTGCATAAGAGACAGCAATTAATTGTTTATAATATTTATACTTATAAGTATTATAAATAATTATTTTAAAAATATAGGGTTAAAATGATAATAATGAGACGCTAGCATTTGGAGACAGCACAATGCTAGCATAGTGGGCGCATATTGGTGCAACGACTCGGCGCTCCCGCTCTCCAGCGCTTCCGCGTGGAGCCGAGTTTACTCACGACGAGCTCAGCGCCAGTGCCAGCGCAAGCGGCAGCGCCAGCAACAGCAATAGCAACAGCGGCAACGGCAGCAGCGCAGCGCTAGCAGTCACTCGTTTGTTTTCAAAACATTGGAGAGATGCGCGCGATTCCCGGAATCTCAAGCAACCTCGCACCGTACTTTCGGACTTTGTCGATTTTCTTTACACACTCACCTCTTGTTTTGAGATCGTGCAGAAAATCTATCCTTTTTCTTTCTGCCATTTTCTCGAACTGTCGGCGGTGATGAAAAAGGCAAATCAAGCTGATGACGATGAAACACACCCAATGAAGTCGAGCAGTCAAAACGAGAAATCGAGTTTACTAAGAATGTTTGCGGCTATAGTTGTGGTGTGTTATTTAAGACAGTTATGAGAAAAAGTGAAAATAATAAAAAAATGTGTTTTTGAATTTTAAAATTTGTATGTGTTTTTTAATATCAATATATGATAAAAAATAATAGAATAATGTTTTCTAATTCACCCAACCAACCTCTCCTTTTTATTCATCCCCATACAAAACATTTATTTTATATTTAAACATCGCGCGCGGATAGTCACTTGCCTCTCTCTCTCTCTCTCTCTCTCTCTCTCTCTCTCTCTCACTTGGCACGTGGTAGAAGACACAGAGCGCATGCGTCGTTTATAACGTCCCTCCGGCTCAATTTCCTTTCCAGACACCCCCACTCTCTCATTTCGGGACTTGGAAATTTTCGACTCTCTCCGCGGTCTCTCTGCGCAGGCGTCGTTTATAACATCCCTCCGCCAAAGATTCTTTTCCAGACTCCCCCACCCCTCTCTCTCTCACGCTCCCACGCAACTCTCTCTCACGCTTATACTCTCTCAGCCTGCGCGGCGGCGGCGGTGCGGGTCCAGCACGTGTTCGTTTGTAAAGTCACTCCATACGTCACCACACCGGAAGTCTGGCGCCACTAGGCCACGCCCACTTCGGAGGCGTATAACGTCCTCCTACTACTCATATTTTATTGTTTATAATACATAATTCTATAACTGTTTCATGATATAACAAAAAGCAATGAAAGGGCAACAACAACAAAAAAAAAGATGAAAGCCAGGAAGGACCATCTAAATAAATTATAATAAAATAATCATTATAAATCATGACTACTTTGTACTCATTTTTTTCATTTATTTTTTTAATTAGTCAAGTTAATCGTCATTATTCGTATAATTTTCAATTTTCTTTTATTATTAATTATGTACACAATTATTATTAAAAAAACTTTGTATTATTTTAGTAATATTTTCATAAAAAAATTAATGTAATAAACTTTATATTATTTATATATGCACAATGTTTCTTATACTGTGTTATCTTTTTTTTTTCTCATGCATGCTTGAACAAAACCTTCATGAATTATTTTCAAAAATTAAAAATTCATTTTACATTATTTTATACACATATATTGATTAAATTTACCATATAAAAAAATTAAAAATTTATATTGCCTGTGCTATTTACAGGGTTATATTAATTTGAATTTGAATTTAACGCGCTCAAATAGAGGAGTAGGTGGAACGTGGTTACGTGGTGCGCAAGCATCACTTGCACAAGTTTGTGTTGCGTGAAGCTAGTGTACCAGACCAATCTCGCTTGGACGGTCTGAAATTGCCGATGAGTAGCACAAGCCACCCAGGATGGCTCTCTCGAATCCCCAACACTGGATACTGATACAACTCTTATTCTGATTTACTCCTGAGTAAAACTTATACCCACGTGCTTCTGTCTTGTTGCATCTATATTTGGAAGTAAATGTCCAAGTATAAAATAGTTTATCACTATTTTAAAGTAAAATACCTAGATGCTTAAATACCTTCCGAATTAATTAATATTTTTAACAAACATAATAATTTATAGAAAATTATTAATTTCATTTAAAATTTGTTGAGAATAGAAACGTAGTTTAAAATGTTTACTTCTGGTGCAGCTCCTATTGTTGTTTTGAGTAAGTAATTCATGAAGATTTAGATGCTTAGGTGCAAAATATATTTTATTTTACAACTCGTAAAGCTTTGTTCTATTCCTGTTTTAGGTCAAAACACAAAACGCGATTCTGGCAAGAAAGTTCAAAAGGAAAACATTCAAGCTGGAAAGGTTAGAATTTAATAAAATAATTTTTGTTAATATTTATTATAATAAGAATTTAAAGTTTGAATACAATGATGAAGATTGTTAGCATCATATTCGTGTTCTATTTGGAATAAAGATACGAAGCATCATAAATTTATCATTATGACTTAATTCATTTTTATCTATGAAAAAATGTCGATTAATTATTGAATAAATTACAATTTTTTATTAAAATTATATATCAGTTGACAATAATATAATGAGTGTATATAAGTTGACAATAATATAATGAAGAGAATGCATAGCGAGATTTGCATAGGGAAATTTCGTGGCTTGCCACAGAGATGACATTTTATGACTAATTGTTATGGTGCGAAGAGCCATTACAAGATAAACAAATTTTCTTAAATACTTATTTAGGTTTATATTTGTAATATTTTTACGACATTTAAGTAATGAAATGTACTTACCACCACAATAACTAGTGCCACTGCGATGTACCAGTTTTTTTTACCATATTAAATTGGTGTCAAATAACCATTATAAGAATACTACAAAATTCAACTTGCATGAAAAAATTTGAATTTGGGTTGCTAAGGTTTAAAATCATTAACTCCAGTCATGTCATAGCAATCAGCTTGGCAATATTGGCTAAAATAAGTGTAATTTTTCAAAATCATAGGATTCAGACAAGGGAAAAATTAATATATATATTTATTTATTTATTTATTTAAATATAAACGGGCATGAGCCCTTAACAAATACATAAAATATAATAGGTTTAAATAACTTAATGTTAGCTCTATTAGTATGAGGGAATATTGATAAGACCTTTAGCTAATCTATAGGCTAATAAAGCATCATGATAGTCAAAAAGACAATGTATATTGTATGTTTACTATTTTGAACATTTTTACAAGTCTAAAATCATATTCAAATCTATGAAAACCTATTTTGAATAATCTGGCAGCTATTCTCAATAATCCGTGTTGAATAGATGTAAAAAATACTAAGGAATTATTGTAGACAGGTCGCCATATTTGAACACAATGAGTAAATAACGGTAAGATCAATGTCTTATAAAGGTGAACAGTAGTTGTAATACCACTTGAAAAGTGATTAGTGAAACGAGAAATAAACCTAACATTTGTAATACCACTTGAAAAGTGATTAGTGAAACGAGAAATAAACCTAACATTTTTGATGCACTACTTATAATGTAATCAATATGTTAGAGTATATATTAGAGTGCTGTCAATGAAGATACCTAGGTCTTTAATAACAGAAACCCTAAATATTTTAGAATTATCCAATCCATAGTTGTAGAAAAAAAAATAACCAGACTTATGAAACGATATAACACTGCACTTCGATATATTTAAAAAGAGGGCATTTTCAGTTGACCATTTCATAATTGCAAAGAGGTCCTTTTGAAGATAACTACAGTCCATAGGAGACTTAATAGCCTTGAATATTTTTAAGTTGTCTGCATAGATAACAACTTTACAGTAACCAGTACAGAGACTAAATCATTTATAAAAATGACAAATAATAAAGGGCCAAGGTGTGACCCCTGTGGAACACCAGAGACTCCTTGAAACGGTTCTGACTGAGATTCTCTTCTTTTACAATTTGATATCTACCATTAATATGAGAATGTATCCACCCCAACAACTTACCTCTTACACCTATGTTATATACTTTTAATATTAATAAAGAATGATTTATGGAATCAATAGCCTTAGAATAGTCTAAATAAGCAGCATCAACTTGTACTGAATCATTAATTGATTCAGTAATATAATTCGTAAACACGAGTAAGTTAGTTGGAGTGGATCTATTCTTAACAAAACCATATTGCTCCACTACAAAGTGCTTACATAATAATTCCCAGAGTCTGTTAGTAACTATCATGTTCAAAATTTTTGGTATACAACTAATTATATATATATTGGTCTATAATTAGACATCTCGCTCTTGCAATAGCTTCTAAAGATAGGATTAACATATGAAGTTCTCCATAAACTGGGAACGATTCTATGGTTCAATGATAGATTAAAAATATGTAACAGTGGCTCAACTAATGAAGACATACATCTTTTTACGAAAAAAGCAGGAATTTCATCCAGTCCCAAAGTAGTAGAGTCTTTAAGATTGTCAATTGCTATAGACAACTCTTCACGAGAAATAGACATCAAGTCAATTAAGCTCGTATTCATCAAACGAGGTACAAATGTAGTATTGGACATAGAAAAATATGAAGAGAAGGAACTGTCAAATTGATCAGCAATACTTAAGTCATTGTCCGCCAATATACCATTGAATTTAGTAGTTCTAGACAACTCCACGCTATCAGAATTACGCTTCACAAAAGACCAAAAGGACTTAGGATATATAAAAAATATTTCTAAAGAAAATTTGAAATTATATCTCCCTTTGAAAAATTGCACTATTTATCGGGAGTCTAGTTGCATATGTACAGCTCTACAATATTTCGATTATAAAAATTCTCTCTGGCAACATGCTACGGAAGTAACATTTCAGCTATATTTACTGCAACCATTAATGCACACTTAAACGTTTTGAATTTATTGTTAAATATACAAGTACCCTTGGATTTTTTTATGAATCAATACATATTTATCAGATAGTTCTCAATTATGTAAAAAATTTGTAATCCAATCACGGCATCAATCACAATTTAAAAAAAATATGGTAAAGACAGTCTACTATTTTTGGAGTCGCTCTATCGAGCTTCACCATTAGAAAAATGAAATTCTAATTCCTACCTTCTAATTTTTGGAATTTAAAATAAAAAAAGTGTTCTTTTGGAGAGAAATTTTTTAAAAAATCGCCATTTTCAATGCAAATCACAGTTTGAATATTAGTAAAATGTACAAAAACAGGATGGTCTGCATTTAGTTTATACAAGCATGCCATTAGATTACTGTATTTTTCTCCACCAATGGTTTTGAAACCACCCTTAAAAAGTGTATTTCGTCCATAACCAAGGCTGAATTGAGATTCGGCACACATACTTATGATCGCGTAAAACATAAGCCCTACTCAAGAACAAAATCAGATCAAACAGGGCTGCTCACCATTTTTACATAGACTTTAAATGGAAAACCAAATAATCACTGTAAATTTGCAATCATGCTACCAGGCTTTCGATCGCTCGAACTGCTCTAACTTCAAAACTAATCAGCAAACTCAAACAAGGCAGCACTAAAAAGACTCATCTTGAGTTGTACTGAACGAAAGTACCATCAGTTTACTGGTTATAAATTGCCTAGTCCATGAAAATTCGCGATAAGTGCGAAACCGAGTATCGCGTCCACCATATTTTTAATCGATCGAACTGCGGTAGTTTAAAAACTAATCATCAAAATCATACAAGGTAGCACTTAAAAAATCCGGCTTGAGTTGTACTCAAAGAAAGTACCATCAGTTTACTGGCTATAAATTGCCTAGTCCATGAAAATTCGCGATAAGTGCGATAACCGAGTATCGCGTCTACCATATTTTAAATCGATCAAACTGCCGTAGTTTAAAAACTAATCAGCAAAATCAAACAATGCAGCACTCAAAAGACCCGTCTTAAATTATACTAAAAGAAAGTTGCATTAGTTTACTAGCCATAAAATGCCAAGCCTATGAAAATTCGCGATCAGAGCGATACCCGAGTATCGCGTCTACCAGGCTTTCGATCGCTCGAACTGCTCTAACTGCTCTTCAAAACTAATCATCAAAATCAAATAAGGCAATTTTCATAGGCTTGACAATTTATAGCTAGTAAACTAATGCCACTTTCTTTGAGTATACCGGTTGAGTTATCTGGCTTGAGTTATATTGCTGATTAGTTTTTAAACTACGGCAGTTTGATCGATTTAAAATATGGTGGACGCGATACTTGGTTATCGCTCTTATCGCGAATTTTCATGGACTAGGCAATTTATAACCAGTAGACTGATGCTACTTTCGTTTAGCACAACTCAAGACGAGTCTTTTTAGTGCTGCCTTGTTTGAGCTTGCTGATTAGATTTTAAACTACAGCAGTTTGATCGATTTAAAATATGGTGGCCGCGATACTTGGTTATCGCTCTTGTCGCGAATTTTCATGGACTAGGCAATTTATAACCAGTAAATTGATGGTACTTTCTTTGAGTACAACTCAAGCCAGATTTTTTGAGTGCTGCCTTATTTGATTTTGCTGATTAGTTTTTAAACTACCGCAGTTCGATCGATTAAAAATATGGTGGACGCGATACTCGGTTTCGCACTTATCGCGAATTTTCATGGACTAGGCAATTTATAACCAGTAGACTGATGCTACTTTCGTTTAGCACAACTCAAGACGAGTTTTTTGAGTGCTGCCTTATTTGATTTTGATGATTAGTTTTGAAGTTAGAGCAGTTTGAGCGATCGAAAGCCTGGTAGACGCGATACTCGGGTATCGCTCTCATTGCGAATTTTCATAGGCTAGGCAATTTATAACCAGTAAACTAATGCCACTTTCATTGAGTATAACTTAAGCCGGATTTTTTGAGTGTTGCATTGTATGATTTTGATGATTAGTTTTTAAATTACAGCATTTTGATCGATTTAAAATATGATGGACGCGATACAGGGTTATCGTACTTATCGCGAATTTTCATGGACTAGGCAATTTATAACCAGTAGACTGATGCTACTTTCGTTTAGTACAACTCAAGACGAGTCTTTTTAGTGCTGCCTTATTTGATTTTGATGATTAGTTTTGAAGTTAGCTCTCATTGCGAATTTTCATGGACTAGGCAATTTATAACCAGTAAACTGATGGTACTTTCGTTGAGTACAACTCAATAAAAGTCTTTTTAGTGCTGCCTTGTTTGATTATGCTGATTAGTTTTTAAACTACGGCGGTTTGATCGATTTAAAATATGGTGGACGCGATACTTGGTTATCGCTCTTGTCGCGAATTTTCATGGACTAGGCAATTTATAACCAGTAAACTGATGGTACTTTCGTTCAGTACAACTCAAGATGAGTCTTTTTAGTGCTGCCTTGTTTGAGTTTGCTGATTAGTTTTGAAGTTAGAGCAGTTCGAGCGATCGAAAGCCTGGTAGACGCGATACCCGGTTATCGGCATGATTGCAAATTTACAGAATTAGCCTTAATAATGATTATTTGGTTTTCCATTTAAAGTCTATGTAAAAATGGTGAGCAGCCCTGTTTGATCTGATTTTGTTCTTGAGTAGGGCTTATGTTTTACGCGGTCGGAAGTATGATGCACGTTACTCAGTCCAGCAACGTATGCTTATTTGTATAACAATGCGGTATATTATTGCTAACAAATTGTATATAATGTTTGCTTCCTGAACTACGGAATTTAGAGAGCCTATAGTTCGGCGCAATGTTGTATGTTTGGGAATAACGGTCATTTTATGAAAATTAGTCGTAGAACGTTCGATTATGCAATAATTGTATTTAGTTCAAGAATCAAGCTAATAATTGTAATTTAGATGTGGTAATAAATTATATTACAAGTTTTTACGTAGTTCATATACGTTTGTTATACTTTTAAGCACTGAGAATTGCGTAAAATAAATTTTTTAACGAACAATTGACGTTTTTTAATTTTTTTGCATTAACAAATGAGTTTTTGCAACTTGGAAATGTATATGCTTTTAGTATTTGTCGGGCTAAAAATTATAAGACCTTCCCGAGATCGCTCCGGCAAATGGTTGAAAAGCTATAGCGTTTCGTGCTAGCTTCAAATCTAAAGTTAGAAAAACAGGTGTTAAAATATGATCGGCAACGGCTATAAATTTTTTTTTTTGTGGTAATAAATTAGCTAAAAAGTAGCTAAAAATTACCCAGTAGGTTATTTTTGATTTTGCTGTAAGTACACATTACAGCTTAAGAGAGCTGAAGAAGACGACTCCGGTGAAGTTTTTGTAGAAGTACGGCCGTCAGGAGATATATTCAATATAAGAGGTGTACACAAGCGCTATTACAAACTATTTCGACCTCTGGTGTAAAGACGAAAATATCGTTTACATTTCTCTAAAATTCCAATAAAAATCCGATTTTATGGTTAGAAACCGCCTTGCGCGACATCAATATTTATCTGACAAATGGATGTGATGTTTAATTTTAACGCGATGTTTAATTTTTATGTCCTTTAGACCTGTAGATCATTTCAATTTTACAGAATTATTGGAAATTATGAACAGAGTTCGCCAGAGCAATGCCGAATTTGATATACCCGAACCTCTGGATATAGCTGCGTGTATTGTCCGGCCGTTAGCAGGCGGTGCGCGAAAAAAATTAACTCATGAAAATATATACAAAAAATCTATTTTAAATATTTTGAGTTGTGACAATTTATATTTTCCCCGTTCACTTGTTGTAGCGCGAGTGTATGCTGATAGAGGGGATCTCCGTGTTGGAGATTTACAGATAAACTAGGATAGTATACGAAGACCAAGGGGGCAGTTGCAAAAACGATTAGCGGAAGAGCGTGTTAATAATGCTCGAGTACATATACCGGTACTAGCTGTGATATTTGAGAAATAAAATTATTTCAAAATTATTTAGCATTGGAATCAATAGCGATAGTAGTTTATAAATGCAGGTTTTAGCATTAAAAGGTAGAATTTGGCACACACTACGAATTTTGTATTATAGTACGAGAACGCATTTTCAACCGAGTTCGAATATTCTTGAAGCCTGTGGAAGTCAGGGATTTTGTATACCGAGCAATAAATCGTACAAAAACGAGCGAGATCATCGATGTTCAAACAAGTGTAAATCCTGGTTGAGAAGAACCGTGTATTTAGATAATTTTCATATAAAATGTAAGGTCTGTTTGTGAACGTTTCAAAAGCAAGACTGCTATGACCATCATAAAAAATCAGGTTCGTATCTTTCGACTAAAAATAGAAAAACAAGTGTTTGTAAAATGTTTTTATTTGCAAAAAATGTTTGATTTATGTAAGGAGTACGGAAAAAATCGCGAACATCGTGTGGCCAATTTTTTTGTAAAATTTGCAAATGTTATAAGACGTATACTTACTTTTGCTATATGATTCCATTAAGGGGACCCAACACGTTTAATATCTGAAACATAAAATTATAAAAAATTAGTATAAAATTAAATAATATGTTAGACAAACTTTTCATACTTATAGTATGTTCACTTACCTTCAATTTAAGCACTTGAAATCCAAGTTTGGACCTACCTATCCGGAGTGGCACTCCGCAGACTGATTTTCACTGTGCGTAAGATTCCAGGTGACCATATCCTTCGATTGAACTCAAATTTTGTGAGTATGTTCTATGTAAGTGTAGTTTTCGTATGAACAGAGGGATTTTGATTTGAATACTTAGAAAAATTTTAATTAAAAAAAAATTATTTTTTTTATTTTTAATATTTTTTTTGCCACATTTTTATTTATTAAACAAATTTGAAGCTTTTAAATCAAAATCCCTCTGTCATACGAAAACTATACTTACATAGAGCATACTCAAAAAATTTCAGCTCAATCGAAGCATATGTTCACCTGGAATCCTACGCACAGTGAGCTGAAATCATGAAAAACGAAAGTTGGAGAAAATTGACTTTAAAGTTCATTGATGCATATTGTAATATAAGTTAATTTATTGCTTACCAAATCTCTTGAAACTATTTTTCCATCGATCCTTGGTGGTAGACCATCACTTTCAGGATTTATATGGTATACTGAATGTATACCAATGTGTTGAGTACGCCTCTGAGGACCTGTAAACAAAAATGATAAATTGTGAATTTTAACATTAGATTAATTTATTGTATTTAATACTAAAAAATGCATGTTTATTCTTACCTAATTATTTTGTTGAAGTCTCCAGCTTGATTTGATGGAAGAAAAATAGAATTCCAACTTAGCGTCATATCCACTGAAAAAATGAAATAAATTAATATTTCAAAAACCATAAAAATCAGCTAAAACAATATAGAGAAGAATACTCATCTTTTTTCGTAGTCCTTGCCAAGCCTTTACTTTTGACTCCTTAATGGCAAATCCTTATAGCGATAAAATCCTTTTTTCCTCCACGAGCCATCACCAGAAATGTTTAGTCCAAGAGCACCATCTTCAGTAGCGTCTCTTTCTTCTTGGACTACAGCTCGCATAGACTCCTTAGAAACACTTTCACACACTTCACTGAACTGCTGATTGATGAAATCATAAGCAGACTGAGCTATAGGCTTAGGGCAGTCCATTATGCCACAAAATGTCGAAAGTACAGCATGTCCTACACCAAGAGCACGAGATGCAACTACAGCCCTTCGGTTCACTTCCCATGCACGATTACTTTCACCCACTTTTTTGCTATAATTGATGCTGGAGACTTCTCTGCATCGAACACATGTCACTTCAATTTTAAATCCTAATCCAAACATCGTTGATTCAGAAAACTGCACTTCACTATGACACTGTTTGCAACACAACACATTTTGGAGTTCAGGAAATAGAATATTGATGTCAATAATTCTCTTCTTGACTCCGGAGAGGCCTTCTGCTGCTGGAGTTTCAAGTTTTCTTGAAGATGTCGAAGGTCTTAGTTGTGCAGTTGAGTCTACTGCGTCACTGGGTCTAGTTCCTGTAAATGTTCTTGGTCACCTTTTACTTCTTCCACAGGAGTATTTCTTATCTAAATGAGTGTTAGGCAATCTGCCCTTGTTATCACTCATTGTTATAACTAACTAATCTAAACTAAAAGCTAAACTAACTAAAATTTCTTACAACTACTCCGACCTTTTCATTTTAAAAAATTAAAATATAAATAATTTTAGAAGAAAAAAAGGTAAATAAACACTACTGAAAAAATGGTAAATAAACAAATAACTATAAATTTAACTATGTTTGCACTGTGCAAAACATCTCACATTCAAGAACTTTCAAATATTTGAAAGCTGGTAAAACAGATTTGAAAGCACACTGATTCTAACCTTTATGTACTTTACAAAACAGGACTTCAGTGTATATATATATATATTTATACACACACACACACACACACACACATACACATGCGCGCGAACATACACACATTCGCGCATAAATACATTCATACGCAAGGAAAAAGTTAAACATTCCTGTAATACGATATATGTGTATGTGTGTGTATATATATATATATATATATATACACTAGACCAAGAGCAGCGCGCTTCGCGCGCTCTAATTTTTCTTGCAGTTTGTTCATAATTTAATAGTACTCAGAAATACTTAAAATAATCAAATTCGATTTTTATTTTGAAAATTTTGAAGAATTATTTCTCTTTTAAAAGTTATTTTTTAAAGTACAGTTTTTAAAAAGAACTTATCGAACTGTGCATAGGTATATCTATATATGAAGAACTCATGAACCCATTGTCGATTCTATTGTGTATAAAATAAAAACAAATCTTTCTCGATTTCTTGTACATACCTGCACTCTGCTTGCACGCAGATCTTTTTTGTCATTATATTAGGCAAGAATGTTAGATCAACATCAGCGGGCTTCGCGCGCTCTAACCTCAAACTAACGCATTCACCGGAAACACATGAACCATGACACATGAACATATTGGCTCTTGAGTCTTGACGCATGCGCACAACATCAACCAATCACAATTCGTCTTTAGCGACTTCAAAACATCCGCTCGTGACTTTTTATTAGTGGGATATACACATATATAGTTATAAAAATACTGTTTTTTACAATTACAATAAAAATATCTAGTTCTGACTGGATTTATTAAAAAAAAAATGAAACTTTTCGATGTATTGAATAAATAATTTTAATTACGCAAATTCGCGAGAAACCAGTCAACATATTTATTTAGTATTTTGCTTATAATTTTGCGGGAAAATTTTTTTTCGAAAAACGGCTTTCGAGAACATATTCTATGTTAAATTTCCTATCAAAACAAATCATAAAAAAAATCGACTTTTTCAAGTTTTCAAGGTGTTGGGTCCCCTTAAAAAAGATACAATCTAACGCTGAGAATAATAACAGAACAGAAAAAAATATTTTTTGTATTTTACGATATTGAAACAAGACAGGATAAGCCCATTCCCGGACAAAATGGGACATTCGAGCACATCTCTACTTTATGCGTAATTCAGAAAGTTTGCACAGATTGTATTGACGAGATTGTATTGACAGTGACGAAAACGAAAACTGTATCACATGCGGAATTCGTCAATTCATTTTTAAAGTTAACCCTGTAAAGGAATCGGTAGATTTTTTTTTTTGGTAGTCATGGATACGTCCAAATTTAAGCGCGTAATATGCATCGCTCATAATGCTAAAGGATTTGATGATAAATTTATTTTAAAATATTTGGTTAGCGAGAAGTTGTACGATCCTCCCTCGATTGTAATGAATGGCAAAAAAATAATGAGCATGACAATAGGTAAAACTTCTTTTCTAGATAGTTTGAATTACTCCAAAAGTATTTGGAATTCCGGATCTGACAAAAGGGATTTTCCCACATCTATTTAATACGCTGCAAAATCAGATATATGTCGGACCTTTACCGGACATAAGTTTTTATTCTCCGGATACAAATTTTAAAGAGAATCTATACGTTGACGCATATCATACACTTTATTCAGGGACTGGAATTCATTTTATGAATCAAGGAAATAATATTTCGTGAGAAAGTTATGTCAAAGGAAACTGCTTGTTTGTCTTTAATTTAACACCTTATCTATCCGCTGATAGCACGACTCATTGGAATCTAGTTAAACACGGCAGTATGAGAATAGAAGTATGATTTGCCGAGCCGTTAGAATCTACAGTTAATTGCATCATTTATGCCAGATGTTTTTTTCAGCAGTTAATGAATAGGTCATTGACTTTTAACATTTTTGCGAAATTATACGAGTTAGAGCTTGAAAGAGACTTTAATACTACTTCGATCGATAAACTGAGCAGTGATAGCTCGTTAACTCTTGCAATGGATTTTGTTGTTGAAATACAAGGTTTCGAGAACGATAAGCGCTACTTAATTTCTAAAGAAGTAGCTGTTGTGTCTGTTAGAAAAAATTGTTCAGCACATTGGGTAATTAGTCCTGTGTGCAATTTTGGCGATTTGTGAATAAGTGCGCGTATAAAGAATAACTTGCTTATGTTGTACAAACACGGTATAGAGTGGTTCGAAGGTGATATACCTGAAAAATATCTTTTTGCGAATCTCCCTGAATTATCTAAACATGCTGGACTGATCTACACCCGAGGAGCTGAAAAAGCTAATTTCTTGCAGTGAATAATGGCTCGAGAAGTAATAAATATAGAGGAGGAAATAGTCTCCGTCATTTGATAAAGGAGCGTCGTCACATGCATTTTGCGTTCTTCATTACACGAAAAATTCCTCGATCGAGTACAAATGCGCATTAAACGAGTCTAATAAACTTAAATACTGGTTACTTTTTCAGCCTGCGATAAATTTACAAAAGATTGCGAAGAAGAACAAGATGAACAGTCTGGAAATATCGGCTACTCTTCAATCTCTTCTAGTCTGCACGTACGGTGTTTAATCTTCGTATCAGATTCTGAAATTTTGGACAAAACTTGCAATTATTGTATCTAATACGCAAGATCATACTAAACCTGGTAAACATTGGATAGCTATGTACGTAGATCAACTTGGAAGTGAATATTATTTCGACAGCTACGGGGCTCCACCGTCAAACGCAGATCATATAAAAATTGTAAATACTATAGATGGAACACGATGAAGATGCAGAGTAAAAAATCAGACGTATGTGGTCAGTATTGCGTGATGTTTTCGCATTTTTTGTCAAACGGTGTAGAGATGGACAAATTAAAAATTGTATTTTCCTCGGACTGTAAGAAAAACGATGAAATTGTTTTAGAACTTTACAATAATTCGTAATCATCTAAGTGACCAAAAATCCTCTGTATGTCACTGCTGTAAAAATAGTTTAATGAAATGTAATGATCAATGTTGTAAAAAAAATTGTTTATAATTTGAATTTTTAATGATTTACTAAATTATAGAATATTTAGCTGTAAATCGCTTACTTGACATTTTCGTTCAAATACGCGAATGTCATACTAACCTATCTTTAGGTCGATCCACTTATAATATGCACGTACGCGAAATGAGGACTGCATCTTTTCGACTGTTCGCTCGCCATTCTCGCAGTAACGCTCGAGCAGGTAACATTAAAACTGATCATAAACAATTTTTCAATAAAAATGTCTGTGTTACCAAAACAATCATTCATTAACTCCTCGTACAATTTAAACGCAAGTAATTCCAAAATTATTTCGATTGGATTAAAAGAAGATATTTTAGACGGCTGTCTAAAACCTGTCATCACATTAGGCGGAATCCGTGAATCTGTTGAATTGACGGTAAAAGAATGGAACTGTTTTGTACAAAATTTTGAAAAAGTCTCCGGCTTTTTTCAGTGCCTGATATACTTTGAAGTATATCAGGCACTGTTCAAAAATGTAAAGAACTTATATTTTATTGTAAAAACGACCAAAAGCTGAAACATTCCAAATTGCTTAGAGAAAAAATAATCAACGATTTAAGCGTGAATGGTAGTTCTATTGTTAAAGATAATCCATATTTATTTAACACTATTTTCTACGAATTATGTATGTTTGTATACTATACATGTAATTGCAACAATTGGGTTTTTGTTCTTATTAAAAAAAATTAATTGAATAAGAATTAATAAATGGGAGAAAGTAAAATATTTGTTAATTTATTTTTACCTTGATCACATTGACCATATTCCAATGGTTTTTACAAAAATTCATTTTGGTTCATTGGATTAGCACTGAAAGATGACTTTTAGTACAGACAACATAAAAATTAAAGCCCGATCTCGATGCCTTGAAATGGCGTCTTATTGCAAAATTATTTAAATTTAAGTTTAAATTGATGTCCAATTCCATCCAGGAACGATAATTGAATCCAACTGCGTTTAATCGACAGGTTATGACGTAATTAATAAACGGTAAAAATAAATTTTTTTAATATTAATATTTAGCAACATTTTTAATAAAAAATATTTTTTATTTTGGCCAATTTTTGAGTTAGAGAATTGTGGCAAAATGCATCTTAAAGTGCGTACAAAAACCATGAATATTCATATAAATTTTGTCAAGATTGGACCAATAGGAGCCGAGATAAAAAAAATTTTTCAACCGACGATTACACCGAAACTACTGTATATTTTTAATTGAAATTTCACTCAGTGGTTGTTGAAATAATGCTACAAAAGATGACATTTTACCCACTGGCTTTAGATGGTTTAGTTCGTCTAAAACGACCGACGAACAAGTGCAAGTTCAGTGCGCGCGGCCGGGCGGCTCTTCGGCCAGGAGGAGCGGTGTTGGGGGGACCGCCGCGCAGCGGCGGAGAGGATTGGTACACCTTAGCTGCAGTTTGATTATCTCCGCAAACAAAGCTGCTAATGCAATACATTTTTTTTCATTTAACGTGTTTTTTTCTCAGCTTTAACTTCATGTTAATTAATGTATCACAGGTGAAATACAAACACTTCAAATTATCAATTTTTCTAAAAAAAAAATTTGTTTTGACTATATGCACACCCTGCATTGCACTGCTATCATCATAAAATTATTTACATTCATCATGAAAAGGTTTGGTAACACAATATATGCATATAAAGGTTATGTATAAAGCCAAAAAAGATTTTTTTTCAGAAAAATTGATAATTTCGGGTGTTTACATTTCACCTATGATATATTAATTAGCATAACGTTAGAATGCGACGGAGATTCCGTCGTTAAAGCCGGGTAGCTTCCCTGCAGACACCCGAGACCGAGCAAAAACGAATATGTTCTAATGCCCGGGTGTTTACAGGGGAGACTACGTACGGAGCCATATCCAGGTGCCAGCACTGGGCCGCGCCGTAGGAGAGAGAGAGAGAGAGAGAGAGAGAGAGAGAGAGAGAGAGAGAGAGAGATGGAGAGCGCGCGTGTGTGCGTATGCAGCCGAGAGAATGTGACAGAGAGATAGAGAGATTGCAGACTGCCGAGTGGAGGCCTGCGAGTTCCGCTGTATGAGCGTGGAGAGAACTATTGGGTCAAAGTGGAGGCGCAAGCGTCGTCCACAGCAGCAAATGTAAATAGAACTAAATGTATGCGCCGAAGCCAGGGAATGAAAAAGACGGAATTGTATGGAAGAAATTTGTAATTGTCGCGATTAGAAAAATCACGCGACCGATCTCGTGACCGCCGTAGCCGACGTATATGTGTGTGTATGAGAGCTAGAGGACGAGCGGCGAGTCGCGAGTGGCAGTAGCACGTATGCACGCAACCGAGCAGCAACGAGCAATTTTTCAATAGCACACAGTGAATTATACAGCGAGTTAAGGAGCGAATCGTACAGCGAGTCAAAGAGCAACCACCGATACTCTCCAACCACCCATTTACCACCAGCGTAGTCGTAGTTTTTTTCGCGCGTTCACAGAGCACGAGACAGCGGCCGAACGTGAGGATGGAGGTATACGAGGAGAATAAAGAGAGTAAGAGAGTGCAAATTCCGTTCTGTGTGAGTTCGCGATTGCCGAGCCGTTGCCGAGCGTGCGCGCCGAGAGTGAGAGGAGGACGCATTTTATATGACTGAGTTTAATCATAAATAAAGCAGTGCTGTTAAGTCACGAGTTTCAAGTGTTAATCTTACTTATTTTCCCGGCTCACGCGACCCCGTAGATACAGAGTCTCAGCCGAGGCCTGAGAACTTGCTCGAGGCCCTCGCGCGTCAAGGCGCCCTCAAACTTAAATACAGACGTGACGCGAGGCCTTGTGGAACACGAGGAGGAGGAGGAGAGCACCCGAGGAGGAGGACAACGACGCGCATCACCTGCGCCGGTCACTACCGTGCGCCGCAGAACAACCGCCCGCCTCGATCATTACCGTGGTCGCGCACTTCACCTCATTCTTTCCCCCCTCCCCCTGCGCCCGCGTGCACTTTCTTCTGCCGCCGTGTCACACGTAAAAGCTGAGAAAAAAATACGTTAAATGAAAAAAAATGTATTGCATTAGCAGCTTTGGTTGCCGAGATAATCAAACTGCAACTAAGGTGTACGAATCCTCTCCGCTGCCGCGCGGCGCTTCCCTCACCACCGCGCCGCCTGGCCGAATTAACCGCCCGGCCGCGTGCACTGAACGTGCATTGTTCGTCGGTCGTTTTAGACGAACAAAGCCGTCTAGAGCTATCGTGTACAATGTCATCTTTTGTAGCATTATTTAAACAACCACTGTGTCAAATTTCAATCAAGTAGTTTCAGCGTAATCGTCGATTGAAAATTTTTACCTCGGCTCCTGTTGGTCCGATCTTGACAAAATTTATATGAAAATTCATGTTTTTTTACGTACTTTAAGATGCATTTTACCGCAATTCTCTAACTCAAAAATTGGCCAAAATATAAAACATTTTCTATTAAAAATGTTGATAAATATTAATATTAAGAAAATTTACTTTTACCGTTTGTTAATTACGTCATAAGCTGTCAATTAAAGGGTAACACCACTCTAGGATTTTCAAAAATTAGATTTTTTTTTCTTTTTAAAGTATAATTTAGACCTTTAAAAAACACATCCAATTGGTCAGATATTCAAATTCAATGTGGAATGGGTCTAATTCTTAAATCTACCGCAACGCCTCGGAGCGCGCGCCGACGGCTGAATCAGCTGCTACGGCGCGCTCTGATTTATCGACCCTACCCGACCGAATTCTATTGCTTATGGGCATAGTAGTTTATTAGTGAGGAATCGGATATAAACAGAGACAGCCAGATGTACGGCGCAGGCATCGCAGACTAGAGGTAAATAAAAATTTCAACGGTTTAAATGCTACGAAAACTTTAAACGCGTTTTTCTCGAAACTGTATTTTTTAAATCGGGCGTACTCGTAACTTCAAAACTATTGCATGGATCGACTTCAAATTTTTACAGTTGCTTCATATATATATTCTTCTGTGAAGTACGTAGCCGTTTTTTGATATTTTGAAAATTGTTTTATTAACAATTTACTCTTAATTTTTTAGTCGAAAATTCATACTTTTTGTTCAGATATGCACAGTTTCTATAAAAATTGAAAAAAAATCCTACGTACTTCACTAGCTATTAGTATGTAGTTTCAAAAAAAATTTGTCTTTTTGTTCCAGCTCTCAAGATTTCCGAGAAATGGGTACGCCCGCGGAGCGTCTTGAAAAAAACATTGTACCGGAGATCAGCTGTGGCTCCGCCATTTTGTACAAAATCACTAATAAAAAAATTTTTTTTAATACTTCAATATATGTTAAACAAACCCTATAAATTTTAATACAATCCCTTTTTCAATAATCCCATGAAAAATCCGCAAAATTGCACCTATTTTTCGGCCTCTAGAGTGGGTTGGATTCAATTATCATTCCTGGATCGAATTGGACATCAATTTAAACTTTTCGGGTAAATAATTTTACAATAACACGCCATTTTAAAGTATCGAGATCGGGCTTCAATTTTCACGTTGTCTGTACTAAAAGTCATCTTTGAGTGCTAATCCGATGAACAAAAATGAGTTTTTGTAAAAATCATTGGAATATGAATATTCAAAAAAAATTTTTTTTTGTTTCATAATTTAGCAATGAAGAACATAAATTTTAGATTCAGAAATACGTGTGTTTTATAGAAAATTCAATTCTGATCAACTTTTATCTCTACCTATTTTTACAGAAATGCAATAACAATAAAGTTAATCAAGAAAAACTAAAAAAAACTGCAACAATGTTCCCGACCTGGTTCGAAGTAGAGACTGTATGGCTATTTTCAATAAGTGACTATCATATATTTCAACAATAAAATAAACTATAGCACAAACTTTTTGATATGATGCTTTTGTACTCCCTGACTCCCGGACTATAATGCATAAGCAGATCTCTGATTATTCAAAGAGTCGCATGTTTCTGGACGTTTTTCGGTCTGATTTCCGCAATGTCCTCAGCACTCAGTCGGGCTTACTTAAACTCACTGATAATATCAGATTGGGCATAAACAAAGGGAAGATGACACCTCTTCTTCTTTCTGATTTCAGCAAGGCGTTTGATACGGTTGGTTACGCCAAGCTCCTAAGATAGTTGACTCTCTTCTACCTTTCTTAGCAGGTTATCCGCTGGTTAGCGTCGTACCTTGTTGATAGAGAACAGGCTGTTGTAGATGCAGATGGTAATGTATTTGGATTTCTATGCTTAAATACTGGTGTGCCTCAAGGTTCGGTACTGGGGCCTTTATTATTATACTTGTACAAGAATGACATAAAATTTATAGCCAATGCCACCTTGAGCTAACGGCGAAAGGATTGCAGGTCGGGCTCTGTATAACAGTCTTAAGCTTAATGCTAGTAAATCTAAGGCGCTAGTAATTGGATCGCAATATTATATCAATAGAATGCTGCGTGTAGCTAGACAATTCATCATGATTGGGGATACTAAGATTGACATTTGACCATCACTGCATAGTTTTGGAGTAATTCTTGACTCTACGCTTTCCTGTAATGAGCATATGGCAGACATTTTCAAACGCGTTCTGGTACTTATGTACTGTTTATACTTTGTTCGTAAAAGTACCACCCTAAGGCTGCGCACCCATCTCATTCAGACCCTTCTCTTCCCGATACTTGACTACTGTTCACTGATTCACTGTGACGTCACTAAGGAACTGGACTTAAGACTGCAAAAAATTCTAAACACTATTATTCGATATATTAATGGTTTAATGAGGGACGAGCGTATCTCCCCTTATAGGCGTGAATTGCACTAGCTTACTGTAGCAGGGCGAAGGAAGTGCTTCGCTGTCTGTCTTCTTCGGAAGCTCTTTGATAGAGCAGGTCCTATGCATTTCCTAGGATCATTTGATTTTCATTTTGCACTTAGGCCTCCACATACCATCCTGGTCCACGGAGTTTTTCAAAATTGTGCAATCTAATCTAAATCTGCAATTATCAAATCACTCCCCCCTCTCCCTCTCTCTCTCCCTCTCTCCTTCTGTCGCTCCAGTTGGCTCGCCTGGCGCTGCGTGCCCCTTGTGCTGCTCTCGTCTATACTAGTGCAAGCTGTCTGCCACCGCTGTCTGGCTGCTGTGGTCCTCTCCAGCCTTCCAGGTTGCTCCTGTGAAAATCATCGAGTGTAAGATTCGTGAGTCCTTTTTAATATGAATTTTGAAAAGCAAATTTTTGGATTTCTCCTCGAAAAAAATTATATTTAAATAGAAAAAAGAAACTAAGAAAAAAAGTGTTCTTATCATTTTTCATTATATTGTTTCCTTTCTGAGCTAAAAATCGATGAAAATGCCACATTTTTTCTCCAGTTTCTTCTTACTTTTCTTGTGCCCTGAAGTCTAGTTATATGGGCTCTGTCGGTTTTGTGAGCGCGCTTATAAAAAATGTGGATGCGCTCAAAAATGCGGACACACTAAAATGTGGACTCGTCTTTGTAAAGCGTACGCGATCAGGTGTGTGGACGCCACTGGCGACGAATTTGGACACTTATGAAAAATTGCGAACACTTTGGCCAAAAGTGCGAACACTTCTAGGCCCTCCGATAGCGTGCAGATAGTACCTTGACATCCTCTTACGATCTTGTGTATATTCTTCCGTAGTAACTCCAAGTATATACGTCCGATAACCGGGATTATCTTTAATTTCAAATAGGTTATTAATTAAATTATTTTTATTTATGTCCACTGTCCTTAAAATCACCCTGGCCCAGGAGCAGTGGCATTTCAAGGGAACCTGACTGGCCGCTACCATTGTATGATATCAGGCAGTGAGAAGAATCGTATAAGACTCACAAAGGACTTAGGTAGGCTCTAATAAAAACAAAAAAATGGAAATAGACAGAAGTATTTAAAGTAATGATTATAGCACAGGGTGGCATAAGTCCGCACCTAAGCCACGGATAGCCGTGGCAGCGGATTTATGCTAGTCTGTGCTATAAAATATCGTACGATACTAATAGCATAATCCGTTCTTTACGGCACGACTCTAACCTCACTCGCTACACTCGTGCGGTTATACACGTGGTTCCGTAAAGTACGACTTATGCCACTAGTATCGTAAAATACTATTAATATGTTGGAAAATATATAAATAGCATGCGAAGTTTCCTTAGAGCTACAGCAAGCGACGAATGCTGCGCAGACAATACTATGGTCGTGTCCGCAATCTCCCATTCTCCTCTTAACGGTCTAGGGAGGGGCGCAACATAGTATCTATACATTAACGTGCTTATATTGCAGTGCATAATCTAAATGTATCGATATTTTAATATATATAAATTTAAAATTACAATCAAAAATATAAATTTTCATAACTTCTTATTTTTAATCTAGACAATCGCCGATGTCATCAGAACATGTTTGGGACCACAAGCTATGTTAAAAATGTTGATGGATCCAATGGGAGGAATTGTAATGACAAATGATGGTAATGCGATCTTGCGTGAAATAACTGTGCAACATCCAGCTGGAAAGTCTATGATTGAAATAGCTAGAACGCAAGATGAAGAAGTTGGTGACGGAACAACGTCAGTAATTGTATTAGCTGGTGAAATGTTAGCTAATGCCGAACCATTTTTAGAACAAGGGTTGCATCCAACTGTTATAATTAAAGCATACAAGCAAGCGTTAGAGGATATGATAACGGTTTTGAATGATAATTTAAGTTTAGCTTTGGACTGCAGCGACAAAATGAAACTTAAAGAAGTAGTCAAATCATGTGTTGGAACGAAGTTTATTGGACGTTGGTCTGATTTAGCTTGTGAAATAGCTTTAGATGCAGTCCGCACTATAATCTTGAATCAAAATGGTCATCAGGAAATTGACATTAAGCGCTACATAAAGGTAAAAATTAGAACATTTTATGTACATTTTAATAGTTCATTTGTTACTGGATAAGTGCATACCACCGGGGCAACACAATAACACATTTATATCAAAGACTAAGTTGGTTTTTTCTAAGTTAGGTATGTTTTCTGCCATGGTATGTAATTCTAACAACCGAAAATTGTGAATTAAGCACTGTACAACATTGGTGCCCTTGACTACACACTTTTGTTCTCGTTTAAAATATATCTGAGTCCGAAAAGATCACTTTTACCCTTGCAAAACGTGCTATTCCCATAAAGGTAAGGAATAGCGGCTTTTTCTTTAAAGAAAAGTGTATTATTCATCAGTAGTATAATAATAAAATAATCTTAATACACATTTTGAAAATTTAGATAAAATAATGCATTTCAAAACTTGTAGGGAAAATTCCTGAACCTTGCATGCTGGATTGAAATGATCGACAAATGGGTTCAATAATAATCAGTAGTTATTTAAACAATCAAGTTACGATCACAGCTTTACCTATTACAGGCGCGGTCAAGCTATTAATCAACACAATTAGTTTAACAAAGTGATCGAATAAACAAAATTTGGACGTGTGTTAATTGCCCTCGTGTACACAGGGCAAAGGCCAAAGGTGAAGTGAAGCGCTGCCACGCAGCCAGTCGGTGCACTTTTTTGAAAATTAGAAGTATTTTGAGCCATTCATCGTAGTTGACGAATTGCATATAAAATTACAAATAAAAATTATGAATCGTATTTGTCAATGAATGGCACATATGGCAGTGAAGTACAAATTATAGCATTTATTCATATATATTCGGTCTGCGTTTCAGTTTCAAGGGCTTCATAAATCCATTTCCTTACGCTCCTGATAATTTAAGCAATAATGAAAATGTATTGAATTTAGTTTTATCTGGTTCCATAGACGTAAGACATTGTGATATTCAAAGTTATTGTAATCTAAATTTCTGGGATACTTAAAAGAACTACTTCTATTCACCTGAATCATTGTGTGAAAATAATAGAGTGCTGATTAGAGATTAGATATTTGGATGAAGCACCCTCAATGTCACTCCCGCAATGGATTAAAATTAAGTCATTTTATTCATTTTTACTTAACCTAATTAATCCGAAAGTCCTGGTGCCATATAGGAAAATTTTTGGAAGTTCGTGCCACTCGAAGTTTTATTGTTGGATCTGTTAGATGTTAGTGCACTGATAATGATCTTAAATTCTTAAATGATCTTAAATTCTCTACCTCGTAGCTGCCTCGGAATATCGTCATTATTCCAAAATAAAGTTTAAAAATGCTTTATTTTCTTGTTTGTCGTTTGTAGTTTCTTGTATAACAGCTAGACCATCGAAGGCGCGCTTGCGCGCTCTTCAAAAGTTAAAATGTAGATTATGTACACTTGTATACACTACTTACTATGCCTCTATGTATACACTATATACTTATATATTCATAAAAGTACTGATTTTTGTGCGTGTATACTATACACCTACATCGTTCTTAAGGGGATCCGATAGCCACTAATGACCCGTCACTAACGGTACGATAAAGAAGTGCTGAGATCGAATAAATATAAGGAATTACGCAAATTCAAGAGATACTTGCCCTTCGTCTCGGTATTACCTATCGGCATACATGGTTTGGAATCAAAATGTTCAGGTATTGGGGAGAAAAATGCGAACGAAAATCAGTTACGTCAGGTTACGGCTACTGATTTTCGTTCGCATTTTTCTCCCCAATACCTGAACATTTTGATTCCAAACCGAGTATGCCGATAGGTAATACCGAGACGAAGGGCAAGTATCTCTTGAATTTGCGTAATTCCTTATATTTATTCGATCTCAGCACTTCTTCATCGTACCGTTAGTAACGGGTCATTAGTGGCTATCGGATCCCCCTTAACCTCGTTCCAAACATTTGTATCGTATTCAAATTGTAAAAATTAAATTGAAAAGCGAGTTCGCGGCGCATGTACATACTATACAGGTATACTACTCTTACTGAGTTCAGCGCCTATGACGTTTTTTATGGCTTTGTTATCCAACGCCCGCGCATGATTTAGAAAAACCCTGGAAAACACGCGAAAATTCAGCGTATATAAGGCAATCGACTTTCTAACAAAAAGTTCAGTACCCATAGACTCGATGCGCACGGGCCGGGATTTTCACTAACGCACCTTCGCTTTGCGAACGAACAACGAAGAAAATCGCGTTATTACCACCTCAAAAGCGAGATATTACTATCAACCGAAAATTTGAGCATACGCGAGTTATTGTTAAGTTATATCAAGCCTTGACACTTGCGAAAGACCCTGACCGCTCCCGTAGAGGTCATAATACAACATTGTACGCATTCATATTTACGAGAATAAACTGACTGTCAAAGGGAGATTAAGGATTGCAGTTCTTTGTCTTTACCCCACACCACGAAGGTAAGAAAATATAATCTTCTTTCTCTTTGATAGTAAATATAATCGCGCAGAGCATCTCAAAGCTCTTGACCGATTCTCACTAGCCGCGATCGTGAGCCACGCGACCGTCTGTGTAATCTATAAATTTACAAGCGCACTGATCTATACAACCGCTCAGTATAGATTGCCCAACCCTCGCGACTTTGATACAAACGTAACTTCGCGAGTAGACGTATATACACGTTTCAACACAAATTATTCCCTGTAACCGCCACTCAGGACGTCACACTTAACATATCAACGTCGGACAAAAACGTTCGTGTAGAGCAAGTCTTTCAGCTTATAGATGTAATTTTTAAAGTCTCTAAGTTGTATATTTGTAATAAAATATGGGCATCGAAGAGTCGAAGTATCGCTGTAAAATGATGCTTCGACGGCCGCAGCGAGTGGTGGGGGTCCATCGTAAGTGGCGTGCGTCTTTGCGGCAACGCGCGCGTTTACAGCGAGACGCTGAGTATTTTTTGTTTCTCAGCTTCTACTCCTCGAAAAGGTTTATTTAATAGCCTAAATTTAGAATGTATTATCTTTAAATTCATGTATATTGTGCATATACATACATATATACACACATATGCATTTTTGTACTGTATTAAATTGACATAAATTCAATTGCTACTCCGTATGTATGAATAACAGTATCAAAGAGTTCTAACGTCATACAGTTAGATTTCTGCGTAAATAAACTAGGGATAAACTGAAAACCTTATTACGAAAGGAAAATTCCTAGTTTTGGAAATTAAACTTCTCTTCTTAATTACCTAGGCCTTAATTATTTGTATGTTAGTAGAAAAGTGCGGCAAACCGAACAATCTGCAACTAATTTAGAAAGCAGGTATATTCATGAAACTTAACTAATTAAGTTTCTGCTTACTTTTCGGTTAAGTATTTGTTATAACCGAAGTGATGAGCCTTCTGTTCAAGCAACAACTTTAGACTTGTTGGATTCGTGCTTAAGAACAGTTGTTGAGTCGAATATATCATACGCAACAGGCTTAGTATATATCGATACGTGTTTATTTATTTTTTTCTCTAAATAAAATTTCAAGAAAAAATCTTTACTGAGTTCAAACAAGAAGTGAGTGTTATTGTGCATAGTGACGAGTTAAATACACATGTTATTGCACTCTATGATATTCGGAAACTATACCCAAACACTTTTTTGTGAACTGTTTATGTAAGTATTTGTACATTTAACATTCATTTTAGGTAAATAGTAGTTTACAAGTATCTAATTTCAATAGTTTAAATATAAATAAGTTCTTATATTAAGCGAATAGTTTTAAGTTCTGTGAAGTTAATTTAATATTTTTCTACTAGTTTACAATTACTTTGAATTGCATAAAATCACTAAAATCACATAAAAAAACGTGCCCTTCTATTTACCTCAAAGTGGTGTGGAAAAAATAGACAGTTCATGAGATCAAAATATTAATTTGAATCACAGAAAGATAAGCAGAAATATTAATCGATTTTTAATAATTACATCTAGCTACTGTTGCGATTACTTAACTATTATACATTACATCAACAACAAACGCCTAAGCAATGAAAAAGACAAGTAAAAGAAGAAAATATAAAGTAACTGTACAATTTATGTCAATTTAATATCGTACAAAAATATGTATGTGTATATTATGTATGTGTAATGTGTATACATTATTTTTTATTTTTTTTATTATAGCTTACCCAAGTCCTCTTTATGAGTCTTATACGGCTCTTCTCACTGCCCGATACCATACAATGGTACTGGCCAGTGACGTTCCCTATAGTCGGGATGCATGTGCACCACATCGGAATGTAGTCTGCGTGCATCTCAACTGGACCTACAGTTTAGCTACACAATGCATCCATAGCCGTCTCATAATATACATAAATTTAAAGATAATCACAATACATTGTAAATTTAGGCTATTAATCTAACTGCACGACGTTAGAACTCTTTAATAATGTTGTTTGTACATACACAATATTTTATTACAAATATACAACTTAGAGATTTTAAAAATTACATCTATAAGCTGAAAGACTTGCTCTACACGAACGTTTTTGTCCAACGTTAGTGTGTTAAGTAATATACGAGTGTGGCTTGTAAACGCAAAATGTTATCTCAGGATGTAAACAACGAAAATTAAAATTTTATTTTTTATTAAAATTTAAATTGTTGGTAAATTGGTCTGTCAATTTAACTGGGATAGTGCATTTTATGAATTATCGTATTTTCACGATGAAAAATGAAAAAATCGATGACGTATAAAACTAGGGTGACGTTTAAAACCTTAATAAAATCGCAAAAATGAAGATAATGATATTCTTCAAAATGCTTTTGATTTCTGTGTATTTACACTTATTGTATGCCAAATTTCAAGTGTCAGCAAGGTCTCAAAAAAATTTGGCGAATGTTTAAACTTTTAGATATAGTGGAGGTATAAAACGGTGTAGAACAAAAGGTTTTACGTTTTTAATTTTCGGCATTAGTGTGGTTATTGTACACTTAGTGAACTATATTTCTCTAAAGTTTCGTCACTTTTTGTTGACAAACATTTTTACGGCAACTAAAAAAATTGGCGTTTTCTAACTTCTCGTCAACCTCACAACTTTGTTATTGCAAATTTCGTAATCGGACTAACGCCATTTTGTAGCTTTTTTAATAGTAAACAAATTTCATTCAAATCATTTTTTCGTACGAAGTCATCCTACTGAGCTATTATAAAAAAACCGCGACGGTGGCGAATTTTTACACTTAAATTTTTAATAACTTGATTTCCTGATAAAATTTCTTGGCAGCAAACTTTATGGTCATTGTACACATCATTTTGAAGACATCTATGCAGTCAGACCCGAGTTACCAGAAAATTTCCATCAAAAATCTCTACCGACTGGATTATGATTATTAGTTCTCGTTGTAGTCGCTTCCATGCATAGCACGGCTCGGCCGACTCGGATATCATGTACGGATGTACAAGGATCGCGAAGGCGGCAGGGGACGGAGTAGCGAAATAATTGAACATATGTGAAGTAAAGAGAACTGGAAACATATATTGTTAGGAAATAATACTATACAGCGCTAGACCACACGAGCCTGTGTGCGCCACCGCACACGACGCGCGCGAGAGAAAGAGAGAGAAGAGAGAGAGAGGGGGGGGGTCTATCCGCTTTCGGACGTTGCAGTCGTCCTTTTAAATCTTTCATTCTTTTTTTCCAATCGTCGACAGCCAGCTTCGCTTCTTCAGACGTTGCTGCGATTTCTTCTTGACGAAGCACCGTTAAGAGTGGAATCGGCGGACGGCCGAAGTTCAGCATAGCTGGCGAGGTCTGCAGAGATTCCTGGACCGCGGTGTTCATACTGAAGGCGAACTTAGCAATATGTTCATCCCAGTTCTTGTGATGACCGTCGAGGTATTCGCGAATCAATGTCTTAATCGTACGGTTGGTACGCTTTACCGTGTTCGGCTGCGGATGGTGCGGAGGTGCGAACGTATGCTGTACGCCTCTTGCAGAAATTTATCCATCGCTTTATTGCGGAGCTCAGTACTATTGTCCGAGAGAAATACCTTCGGAGTACCAAACCGTAGAAAGATCTGCTCGTTCAACTGTTTTATAATAGTTTGAGCATTCGCCTTTCGAATAGGGATACACTCGAACCATCGCGTAAGCATGTCTTGAAATACTAACAGATATTCAAAGCCATAAGTCGATTTTGGTAGGGGACCCATAACGTTTCCAGCCATCGTTTCCCACGGTCGAGAGAAATTGCGATTGTCCATGTGACCAACAGGTTTACGCTGTTCAGGTTTACATTGTTGGCAGACGGAGCAAGTTCAAACGGTGTTCTTTACATCTTTATTCATGGGGACGGCCAATAATATAATAAGGCTACTCGTTGCTGAGTCTTCTTATGACCGAGGTGACCGGCGGTTGACTGGTCGTGACATTCGATGAGAGCTTGCTCGTGTTTCTCTTGCGGATGCACTAGTTTCCAGGCGTTTCGTGTCCAAAAACTTCATCGACGAATGCATTCGGCCGGTACGTATACAGCTTGCTCCTGATGATTTTCCAATCTGGATTTTCGAGTGGTTTCTCAATCACCTCTTGTCGTCAGTTTAAATACCATACATCAGTTGTATCGTCCTCTAGGCTGATGCGCGTCTTCATCGTGCATTAGTGACAAGGCGTCTGGAACTAAGTGAGACGATCCTGCTCGATGCTCAATGGTGTAGTTATATTTGTGTAGTTCAAGTGCCCATCTTGCCAATCTACCCGTAGAGTTACGCAATTTACTGATCCACTTGAGACTACTGTGGTCTGCTATGACAAGAAAACGGTAACCTTCTACATACGCGCGAAATTTCCGGATTGCCCAGAGCACTGCGAGATGTTCGCGTTCCGTGGTCGAGTAATTTCGTTCGGCTGACGTCATCGTTCGACTGGCAAACTCTATCACTCGTTCTTTGTCGTCGACGGTCTGAGTTAACACACTCCCAAGACCAGTGCCAGATGCGTCACACTGTATGCAGAAAGGTAGAGGGTAGAACATCCGGGCGGTGTAGAACAGGAGCAGATGTGATCAGTTTCTTTATTTGTTCAAACGCACGTTGCTGTGTTTCACCCTAAACGAAATGCTCTTTCGCCTTCACCTTCGTCTGATCGAATAACGGTCGAGCGATGTCGGCGAAGTTTTGGAGGAATTTCAGGTAACAACCTGCCATGCCCATGAATTTCCGTACCTGTGTTGGATTCTTCGGTGTCGGATAATTGATAATCGGGTCGATTTTATCGGGATCCAGACGAAATCCGTCCTTGCTGATTATGACCCCTAGATACTTCGATTAACTGACAAAAATGACTCTTCTTGCCGTTGATCAGCAAATTAGCCTGCACGAGCTTGGACAGTACCACCTCTAAATATTTTAGATGATCATCGAAATTTTCAGTGCAGACCATGATATCGTCCAAATAGCTGTAACAGTTCGGCTCTAGATCAGGAGTAATCAACGAGTCAATCATTTAATGGAAACATTTCCATTGGTACAAGCCCATACCTGGAACGGTGAAGGCCGTATACGGTGACTTTCCTTCTTTATTTTGATCTGATGGTAAGCGTCGCTGAGATCGATGGTGGAGATACATCGACAGCCTTGCAACTTACTCAGTATCGCACTCATATACGGAAGAGGATAGGTAATGACTTTAGTTAATTTATTGAGTTTCCTAAAGTCGATGCAAATGCGACGCTCTTCGCGAGTTCCTTTCCTAACCATTAGGGCTGGACTAGACGAATCACTGTCCAAAGGCTCAAGAATGTTGGCTGCTTTCGGATTAATTAAGCGGTAGGGCTCGACCTCCAATTCAAATTTTACCAGGTTGGTGAAGCCGAGTGGTCCTGTGTACTTTGGTATCAGATGGTCGAGCAACTGTTCTAATGCCGCCTGTCGGGCATCAGTCAATACTTGTAATCGAATCGATACTAATACAATGTCGATATAGAATATTGGGCTTCTGTTCTAACTCTGTTCTCAGTTACGCTCTCGTTAGGGCCTTGTGTTCTCTTGCTTGCTTCTATCAATATGCTCGGTCGCTCTTCGCCGGGCATGCCGTACGTAAGCCTGGCTTCGGTATAGAAGTCTGCCCAGGTTTTCTATTTCGACCGTTCGATGCAAGCCCATTTCAAGGCTCCGCCGGATGTAGATCGCTCTGACGCTACTGCAATACTAACTGAAAGGCCGCGCGCAATATGAAAGGATGCTCCGGTCCCTAACACGGCGACGTCATATTTGGCAGCGCATGACTAACAGAGGATTTATTTCAGATAAAGGACCAATTGGGAAATTTGGCGGTCGAGACGATGCTTCCATGAAGAAGGAAGCCGGGTGGGAAAACGCGACATCCTTCTTCAAGCGGAGCGTCGGCCACGGTCATTCCGTGCCCGATCGCTCTAGCAGTAATAGTCCGTTTCTTAGTTTTTTGAGCAGTATCGCCATATTGTTTTTCAAAGTACGGAAGGAGGCATTTTCGGAAGTTTTCTCTGGAAGTGGAGAGGAGACTTTTCTTTTGCTGGAGGATTTTGGTAGAGGATTGTGGAGGAGTTTGTTGGTGTTTTTAGTGCAAATTATCGGTGAGATAGTATTCTAATTATTATTTCAGATATTTTGATTTGGAAAGAGGAAAATAGATAGAGGAAGCGGTTTATCTCGTACGTGTGGTGGCTATTTCTTTTCGCGTTTTCAAGGCACCGAGTAGTTTTCCCTTTTAGATTCATCGTAGAGAATTATTCTTGGCCCTTTATTTAGCACGTCCAGCAATTTACCGGAGATAGTGATATAGCCGTTGACCCATGAGACTACTTAAACTCATTGAATTTTGATTGCCAAAGTGTTTATGCAAAAGGATTTTATAATATTTTTGAATAGTTTAATCTTAATGATCTATATTAATTTCTGTTTTCTCAGTTGCTACCAACTTCCCGCTTTCCACCTTTTCAGGACTTTGCGAGTTGGGAGAAGGTGTCCGCCGCGCAAAACTAAATTAATTGTCACTGGGATACCTGGGGTAACTGGGATTCCCGTGCAAACGGGTAAATTCCACGTTACAGAGGTTTCAAAGATAAAAATATTTACGATTGAACGGAAACGTATGCGACAGTATCACGATTATCGTTAGTTCGATTATTTGTCGTGACTATTAATAAATACGATTTGGACGTTTGCCAACTTGATGTAAAGACGGCGTTTCTTAACTGCACGATAGATGAAAAAATCTATATGGAGATTATAGAAGGAACTCAGTATACAAAAGAAATCCAAGAAACGAAAGTGTGCAAATTAAAGCGATCGCTATATGCTTTGTGTATAAGCCCTAAGCGATGGTTTGAGCGCTTTGCGGAAGTAGCTTTAAAAATTGGTCTAATTTGATATTGAACCGTGGTTTTTTATTTGGAGGGACAATGATCAATTTTGGATATGCTTGAGGCGTGCATTAATGCGATTAAATTAAATGAAGTACAAATTAAATTGCAGCAAGAATTTGAAATGACTGATTTGGGCGAGCCGCTACATTTTTTGAAAAGTACGATCCCTTATCAAAATAATGTGCAGATATTTATGCAGAGTTTTCTGCAGAACTCTCTGTAGAGCTCTGCAGAGTAATCTGCAGGGTTCCCTGCAGATGGTCCAAATTCTCTGCAGAGGAGCAATGCCAATGCTTCTGAAGTAATTTGTGTAGAATTTTCTGCAGAGATTGCTGTACAGATTACTGCAGAGATTTCTGCATTGTAATTACTTCTGCAGAGAATTTGGACCCCATACATAGAACCCTGCAGATTGCTCTGCAGAGCCCTGCAGAGAATTCTGCAGAGATCTCTGCATAAATATCTACACATTATTTTGATAAGGGATTCAAAAAAATTGAGAACAATAACAATATTTCCGGCCTGGCCCGAAGTCCAGACTTTAGGGTAATTTTTAGTAAGTTACCAATAACAGATTTCAATCATAAAAATAAAGTTAGAAGAAATTTAATGATATTCCACTTTTGAACTCCCTGATACTCAGACTAAATGAAATCTGAGTGTTTGCTTCCGATTACCTACCCGAAAGTCCCTGTTTCCATCCGCTTATTTCAAAAAACAATAAACCATTCTTATTTTCAGGTATAATTATCCCTCACTACGCAGTACAGCGTACTGTGCACTGAAAAAAATTTTGTGCCTGTGGTATTCCGGCAGTCAGAGTAACAGCCACTCCGATCGGAGTAGCGCAAGCGCCAATCGGAGCGTCAGAAGCGCCATCTGATCGGTACAGTAGGCACTCTCCGAGTCGGAATAACCACTGCCCATGTGACATGAGTACATGCGTATACTGATCGCGCGCGTTTTCATATTAGCATGTGTAAACAACCTACGCCACTGCAAAATTTATAATAAGTTTAGTTTATTAGGCACGACCACTACTCGGGAGAGCCTTATTGTTTTGTGCAAGCATGGAATATTTTTTTAAAAACAATCCAACAGTTGCTCATCTTAAAGATGCATTCATCGTTGGTAAGTGTTTTTGTAAATAACCTCTAAATTTACACTGTACACTCCCATCTTTCTCTTTTGTACTAAAACAAAAGTTAAATTTTATTATTTATTTAAAAATTGTACATTTGTATAAATACTGTACTCTCTGTAATTATACATTCGCATGTACTCCCTGTAATTATACATTCAGTGTTGAAATATATAAGTTAACAGCTTAGCAGTTATTTGTAAGTATCAGTGTAATCGTCTACCGTAAATTAAAAGAAGATGAACTTATATACGATAGACTAATTTATCAAATTTGAGTATGTGACAATATTTTAGAGTGATTTGAGGGAAAATTTACTGCAAACATTCACGAGTAATATAAAGAGAATAAAACAATTTGTATACATAATATACATAATATACACTTTGCAAATTGTGAATTGAAGTTTGCCATGTTCTATACTAGGTCTTCGTAAGCCAAAACTCTACAATTTGCAAAGAAAGTACTTTTCGTTGCCTACATTGACAGAAAGTCCTAGCATATCAGACATAATGAAAATTTTGTATTTTAGATTACAAAAGCTGATGTAGTATATTGTATATAAAAATTGTTTTATGCTCTTTCTGTTATTCCTGGATATATGTCATAGGCATTTTCTCTAATCACACTAAAAGATTGTCACATATTACAATTTGAGAAATTAGTGTAGCGTAAGCTTATCTTCTTGTAATTTATGGTTGACAAACATATTGTTAACAAATATAGTTTGACTGGTACATTCATTTAATGAAATTCAATTTGTCATTCTTAAAGTTAAAGACAAAAGATATAAATGTCAGCTTCATCACACACAAATTAATAACTTCATATTTCACAGTTTTATTTTAATATATTCAAATTTAATGATTATCTTTGCTTGTGTCATGAAAAGCTACAATCCACAATTTTCTGAGAAAAAGTGATTTTTATAGCTAAGATACTCTACAATATCTTTTTATAATTAAGGGGTTATGAGAGTGTTAAAATTTTGAAAATATCCATTCTTTTTTATTCACTTTTTTCACAGTTAGTAGTCCGTAGAATATGGACCTTAAAGCCGTTTTTTGCTAAAAAAATTTGCCTCGAAGATATCGATAAAAAACTGATAAATCTGTTTTAAAGTAAATTTTTTAAAAATCGTGATTTTTAAATATTTTAATCAAGCCAAACATGTGGAAAGGATTGTTCTACCACACTTTTTACAGAGTAATTTCATGAGAAATCTTATTGAAAATACGACTTAAAAACCGTTTTACAAACCGTTTTTTTCTCAAAAGTTATGACTTTATTTCCGTAAAATAAATAAAATCCGTAAAATTAATTTTTCTATGTGTCATTTTATGTTACTAAACTCAATATGTTGAAGTAAAGGCATTCAACAAATTTGAATTTGCCACTCGAACAGGTTGTGGCTCACAGCGTCCAGTCGAGAATGAAGATTACTGTTTGATCGATATAGTAGAATTTTCTATAAAACAGCAGAAAGCAGCCAAACAGCTGTTTTTCATTGACATTTCATTCTGTCATTCAAGACACTAGATCAGTGCAGTTAGTCTGCTAGCTGCTGTAACAATGTTTATAACCTCAGTGGTGTTGTAAAAGTGCAAGAGCTTCTGCAGAGTACAACCATTATTCAGATAAGTATTGGAAACTAATTTGTAATAATTGTGTTTATAATGAGCTTTTTCTTTGTTGGTTTATTTTTTGCTTTTCGGTGTACGGGTGCAAGCCAGCAAAATGGGAGTTTATAATGACTGTCTGGAGTATTATTTGGCATACTTTTTAACATATTGAAGTCTATTTAATAATGGTAAGTATTGCATGTAACTGTAATTTATAAACATTACTTGATTATGAATAGCTAACGATCATTTTTATTTTATTTTCAGCTTCTAAATGGTATTATCATACAGCATGATAGGCGCGTACCACCAAATATACTTAATTGTATGTATATTTGAGTATCAAAAGCAAATCAAGGTATGCCAGATAGTTTCGGTAAGTATAGCTGAGTTCATTTGTATGATTTACATAATAAACTTTAAATGCCTTTTACTCAAATTTAGTTTTTTCATGCTTTTTGTGTACTTGCCGCAGCTTTCTGAAGGAACCGTACCATCAATTCTGATGAACCAAAGTGGAAAACCTTCCTTATGAGTATGGTCACAAACTAAGCGGAGCAGAATTGGCAAACATAAGTTCAAAGTGAATGTTACGTATGTTTACATATGTAACATTCACTATAATTACTAATATTGTAAATATATGTTTAATCAATTACATTAATTTTGTGTTTTTCAGGAATCTGTTCCGCTTAGTCTGTGACCAGGCTCATAAGGAAGATTTGGCACCTTGATTCATCAGGATTGATGGTACGGTTCCATCAGAAACATGCGGCAAGCAAACAAAAGTGATGAAAATGAATTTTTTTGGTAAGTAAATACCTTTAATTGTTGTTAAATGTTATACTCACTTAATGCATATTTTTAATGCATAAAAGTGATGTATAATACTTATATTTGAAAGGAAAAATTTAGTTTTTGGAGCATCTATATATATTACTTTTTTACAGCACTAATAATTTTTCTTTTTTTTCAGGTTTTAACACTGTCATAACCCCTTAACATACTTTACAATATATAAAAAATTGAAATTGCGGATTTAGGTGAACATAAACTGGTTGCACCTGCTGTCTGGCATGTATAAAAATAGTTTTATGTATATTGCTAAATGCATATGCTATCTCTTCCCTATTTTTTAAGCACTCTTATTAAAAAAATATTATTTTTTGGATATTTTTGTAGCTAATATTTCGAACGAAGATTTTTTTAATCTTTCTATGGAAGTAATTTTAAATGTTCTTAATCAAGATTGGAGGAATTCTGAATTATTTTTCCCGATTTACAAACTTGGAAAAGAACATCATTCTGAAACTCAAAATGTAATTACCGTGGGCGATAGTATTCATTTAAATATGTCATGGAATGATTTTGAGTTTATGGGTAATGAGGAAGTTATCACTAATCAAAATGAGAGTACGATTTCAGATGAGAATATGTCAATTATACTAGAATCAGAAATTCTGACGAGTAATGACAAAATTTCCGGTAGTCAGACAATAAACGACAATACAAATGAACAAATCGAAAAATCTGCATCTAGTCCCCCAGGTGCCAATTTAATCCTATAAGAAAATTATTTATAAATTCGTAATTTTTTAAAATTCATAATTTTTTGTTTTGAATCTTACAGATAATTTTAAATTTGTAGAATATAGTTTATACCTAGCATTAAATGAAACCATAGAAGGTCGTGTTATTTTAGGAGTTTACAAAAACTCCAAAATTTTATTAGAGAGCAGATTAAAAGCACTAATTATTCAAAAATTAATAGTTGAAAACCCAGTCACGTACAAGTGAGTTAGGATGAAATAGAAATTTTATCATTTAAATTTTATCATTCTTTGAATTTTTTGACATTATTACTTTCTATTGCTTTACATTATTACGACTTTCATGAAAGTAACCCAGAAAATATATTGCTTTTTTCACTATCGCAAGAATTTTTTTTTCTTTTCTACGGTTCTGCATGTTCATTCTACATATTCCTTTTTTTCTCTTCACCTCTGTTAGTAACAGTGTTTTTCTACTTTTGTGGCTCGTATCCAAATCGTATTAAAAAACATCACTTTGGTAAAAACAAATTTTTGTTTTGCAGAATAACTAAGCAAAGATTTGAACAAATAACAAGTCAATTAAAAGAATTGTTTCCAACTATAAAACCTGAAGACTGGTACTACAGACATTACGTCAATGCTCATGGACAAAATGTTACAGCGTCTGGCTGCTTAATTAATTATTACAAAATTTATAGAAAAAATTTAGCTTCAGCTGGAATTACAATTGCAAATTGTGGTACAATCATTGAATTATATTAGTTTATTTTTATACATTTTATAATAATTTATCGTTTATTTAACTCATCAACAACAAATTATTTCATAAACTCTTAATACTGTTTAGATGCTAATAAGGAGTTAGATCTGTCGCCACTGACACATTCAGATGGTGATTACTTGATTCAAACCATTTTGGATACATGGGTGGAATCGTTTGAACAAAGACAAGAGCTGCTCATATTGAAAAAAAAAAACAAAAAAGTTATTATTCGATACCAAAGTTATGTAAACACTTTTGTATGCCTGCGTACTTCATTAGGATTGAAATTAGTATTTATTCTTTTTTTAGTTATCCAGTTTAAAATTATTGACGATTTTTATAATTTTTATTGTTTGTCTCTTTGTAGCTGCAAACTGACAGTAATATTATTATAAATAACTTGTTGAAAACTAATGCAATTTCAAAAACAGTTGCAGAAAATTTCCGTACTATTTTTTGTACACGTTGGACTTATTTGGCTCCATCAATTTGCAAATTAGGCGATGTTTCGCATATAAGCAGCATTAAAGATTTTAAGATTACGCACAAAGATTATATAGCTACCGGTAAATCAATTAATTCTATTTTCATAATAATCTGTTGATTCTGATTTTTTTTACTGTAAAGAACTTATATAAAAACTTTTTATTATAGTACCTCAGCCTATATTGGCATTATTTTACGTAGCATATTTTTTGACAAAAGCAACTTCAATTATTACAAAAGGAAAGGGTACTTTTATCTTCTCACGTGATAACTGTGTTGAACAATTCATCACATTGCTTGAGGTGAAAATAAATAATAATTTAATTTAATTAATTATTATGTACTAAATTTAATATTTGTATACTTTTTTATTTTAGAACGAATCTCTACTTGAAGCACATAAGTTGAGAGTTAAAAAATCCTTCGATGAGCTAGACTTAATTGTTGCACCACATATTATCTTTTGCGGAAAATTAGATAATATCACAAAAGCATTTATTGTTTATGATGATATTCATACTGAAATTAATGATCCTTTGAAGGCAGTTGAAATTGGTATACAAATTTCTATAGCCTTACACACTTTGTTAGAACACGTTTATTCCATCCGGCCTAATATCTCGCATGCTTTTCCATCGGCCAAGACGATTAAAACCGTATCAAGTTTTATAAAGAAAATTTATCCAACATTTACGACTTCAGGTATTCATCAACTTTGAATATTTTATATTATTATATTTGCGGAATATTATACAATTTTGTATAAATTTAATTTTTCAGAAAGTGTCAACGTAAATAACTAGTGTTATTTGTTACAACCTTATTTAATATTTTAAAATTCATCACTACTGCTCAGTATTTGTAGCTTAATTTACGAACTGTGTTATTTTTTAATCAAAAATCTGTGAAATTATATGATCTCAGGATAATTATTTATTTTAAAAATGGATTATATGGGTTTATTGAATGCTATATTATCATTTGTAATTTCATTGTACGGAGAATCAACTTTTCCAAGAAAAATAGTTGATTTGCTATTTAATTTTATAAACGAGTTCTTTACTAAAGTATTTTGTAAATCTCTGGAACAAGAGATTCTCAAAATAATAGATGAGTCTACTAGTAAGCACAATATGAAAACAAAAATTAACGAATGTATTTCCTTACATTGTAATATTTTTAATAATTTTTCAACAGAATTTAAAAGATTTGAATTATTGAAAAGTAAAGGATTTCAAGAACCACAGAAATTTGAAATTAATAACATTTTCTCTGAAACGATTCGACAAGATAGGACTGTGTTCGAAAACACAACTATCTTCGGTTATTATTTGCCGTTGGCATACTCATTGAAAAATTTTTTGCAAATTCCAGGATTAGCCCCGCGTATAATCGAAAATATTAAAAAGTTATCTGAACTAAGCTCTATAATTTCAAATATTATGCAATCTAAATTTTGGAAAAAAAATTTTGTAAATAATTTGACAAATGAATATATATTACCACTTTTTATATATTTCGATGATATTGAGGTAGGAAATCCTCTAAGTAGCCACAGTGGTAAAAATAAATTCGGTATTTTATACGTTACAATTGCTTGTTTGCCTGCAAATATAGCCTCACATTTAGAAAGCATCATTTTTTGCATGATTGTACGAAGTCAGGATATGAAAGTATGTAAAACTGAATTAGTTTTTGATAAGCTTACATCGAGTTGAACTATTTGGCAAAAGTAGGTATTACTATTACAGTTAACAACGCTTCAATTGTTTTTAAGTTTCAGACCGTTTTAATTGGTGGCGATAATTTGGAACTTAATACAATATGTGGCATGGTACAGTCATTTAAAAGTAATCATTACTGTAGAATATGTACCGCAGACTTGGTCGAATGTTCTCTAATGTGTGCCGAAAATAAAAAATTATTAAGAACTCCCGAGAGTTATCTATTAGATTTAAAAAGAGGGTGTATGCATGTACGTTATACGTGCTATTTTGTACGAATGTATTAAGGCAAAATTATTTACACTTGATTACTTAAATTTAAGAATTGCGGAATTCGTTATATTCTCAGATGATACTAATCAGCCTCCTTCTATCACAGTGAACAGATTAAAAGAAAAATTAAACCTCAAATATTCTGCTGCTGAAATGCTATACTTGACGCGGTATTTAGGAGTAATTATAGGGGATAAAATTCCACGTGATAACCAGCACTGGAAAATATACATTACTTTGAAAAAAATTGTAGATATCGTCATGTCTCCACGAATTACTAAACAGCATATAACAGCTTTAACGCAATTGATTCGAGAATTAAATTCAGCATATCTAAATTTTTATAAATCTTTAAAATCCAAATTTCATTTTTTAACCCATTATCCTTCAATTATAGAAATGTTTGGACTGCGCGTTCATTTTTGGACAATGCGCTATGAATCGCGTCATCGTGATATTAAAGCCAATGCTGTCATTTTAAATTCTCAAAAAAATCTTCTAAAAACGGTTGCTTTTAAACAATCTTTACAAATGTGCAAAACACTTCATACATTTCAAAATAAATCAGAAATTTTATTCGAAACAAATCATACTAAAAATAATATTTCTTATAACCAAATCACTGTGAATGGGAGCGAATATAAAGTTGGTTCTTTTATAGTTATTAACGTGGAAGAACCAGATATTATATTTGGCAAAATAATTGAAATTGAAAAAGTTTTATTAATAGATGGCAAGTACGATGTAAAATTTAATGTTGTCATTTTTGAAGAAATTTATTTTGATGACCATTTTATGGTGTACGTCACTGCAACAACTAATGAAACCAAAATTGTTTATTATAATAATTTACCAAGTATGCCGACAGTAGTTAGTATAGAAAAAGAAAATAATCGTTGGATTATTCCTCGCTATATTTTATAAGAAAAATTATATAAATAATAAACAGTTTTCTAAAAATACTTTATTTTATTATCCTACCGTGGTACAAACCAGTCTCTATTGATTAATAATACTAATTATTATATTATATTAATAAATAATATCTATTAGTTCATAATATTAATCAGTAATATATTATAACTAATAATAATAATCAATAATATATATTAATTAATAAGATCTATTAATTAATAGTAGATAATAGCATACAAGCGCGTTCAAAAAATCAATCCGGGTATAGCTCGCCCCAAGCCCGAACAATCGGAGTACCCACTACTCCGATCACTTAGAGCACTAAACACCCATGAAACTTGAGTACTGGTAGTTCATTTTCGGACCACTGACTACGCCAAGCGCGTGGCGCTTCGTGCGCTGCAGTGGCAGTACGCGAGAAGCACAGAATTTTTTTCAGTGTGCAAATAGTTTTTCGTTAGAGGGAATCCTCCGGATTTAGCGAGTAAAAGTTTTCTTTCTCTCAGCGATGTATTATGTATGTCATCGCCTGAGAGAAGTAGCTTCATGCAACTCTACACTAGAGTCCGTGAAATAGAAAATTATTTTCATTTCAATTTAAAGTCTTATTATTTTAATTTTCTTTTTATGCCACGAATTCACTCCCGAAATTTTAAATGTATTTATTGTAATATATGTTGACAACATCATTTAAATATTTTTAATTTATAACATTTTTAGAATTATTATTCAAGACTTATATTATTCATTTGTAGGTGGAAAAACTTCCAGGAGGAGCTATTGAGGATAGTAAAGTACTCAGAGGAGTTATGTTAAACAAAGATGTTACACATCCAAAAATGAAACGCTACATACCCAATCCACGAATTGTTCTTTTAGATTGTCCTTTGGAATACAAGAAAGGAGAATCACAAACAAATGTCGAAATTTTAAAAGAAACTGATTTTACAAGAATGCTAGAGTTAGAAGAAGAGACTATTAAAAAAATTTGCGATGACATTATTGCCGTTAAACCTGATGTTGTATTCACTGAAAAGGGTATATCAGATTTAGCTCAACATTACTTACTTAAAGCTGGAATATCTGCGATTCGTAGAGTCAGAAAAAGTGATTGTAATAGAATTGCTCGAGCATGCAATGCAACGATAGCTAATCGTACCGAAGAATTACGAGATGATCATGTAGGAACAGGAGCTGGACTATTTGAAATAAAAAAAATTGGCGATGATTATTTTTGTTACATAACAGATTGTAAAGATCCAAAAGCCTGTACTATTGTTTTAAGAGGTGCAAGTAAAGATATTTTAAATGAATCCGAACGAAATCTACATGATGCTTTACATGTAGCTAAAAATTTGCTACTAGAGCCAAAACTTGTCCCAGGTAAATCACTAAACCTAAATTTATAATTACTTCATTCTAGTTCTAAAGCTGAAAAAATTCTGCGTTTCTGTGCATCACTATTTATTGTACGATATCCTATTATTCTTTATTATATTTATGAATTATTATTTAATATATTTATTACATCATTAGTAACTGTAATATAAAAAACGTAATATCAACGGATTTGCTTATTTGAACAATGAACTTTGTTCAATATAAAAAGTTTCCTCATCATTCAAATAAGGTTTTTTGACACAGAAGTTGCGGACTAGATTTATGAGTGTGGAGACTCATAAATCTAATTATAAACATAGTACGCGATGTAGCTCAACGTTGGTGGCAGCTACAGCATTCCTACCCCCTCCACTGGCTTTCTTCGGGGTTTTCCTCAGAAAGGGAAAATCTATCACGTTTAGCGCATATATTTTCCAATTTCGGTAATGAATTCAGACCAAACTGGACGGGAAATCTTATAAATGTATTTCTGCTCAGCTTAAATGGAAGAATTTACTGAAAAATCAAAATTGTAAATATTTAGTCACACATAACTTATAATATAAGAATTATAATAAATGTTACGTATGTTTACACACATAACATTCACTTTTAACTCATCTTTGTAAATTCTGCTCTATTCAGGCAGTAAAGAAGCCTTTCCTGGAGTTCTGCAAAAAATTTCAGCTCGATTGGTCTTATGATTCCTGAGAAATCGTGCGGTCACTGATCTAAAATCACAAAAATTCAAAACTTGAGAAAAAGGCATTTAAAGTTTTATTTAACATGTAATAATATAAAATATACCTACAATTTTTCTTCACGTTTAAAAACAGGACTCTATGCATCGAACCTCACCAGGCTGCTGTTCAGGACTACAAATTAACAAATACAAATTATATAAATAATAAGAATACAATTACGAATAAATTAAGAATAGAAATACAATTACACTTTAATTACACTTATAAATAAAATTTAGGTCAATAAAGTCAAAAAAACTAAAACTAAAAACACAGCCTTACTATTAACAAAATTACAGAACAACGCTCACCCGCAGTGTTGCCAGATGGTGATGCGACACTTACGGAGGACAACGACCAACTATGCCGAGTTTTCACACGCAAAATTCCTTAATACATATATAAAAATTAAATTTATATAAATCGACCGAGCATATACAGGCAGCAAGCGTAGACTAGAGGTAGGACGAGAATTTCTACTACTTGGTACGTCGGAGAGCGCCCGCGATAAAATAGACTTCCCTTTCCATGACTGCATTGGCTAGCAATGCTGCATGGCCGAGACATCGCCTAACAACGCGGATTCTCCGACCTTTCCGTGGGATGTGCCGCTCCGGCTCGCCAGCCAATCATTAGTGAACACATATTGGCTGCATCTTAGCGAGCGCGGAGCGGTGTGCCACCTCTCCTTCCATGCTGCGAGTAGTATGTAAACCGTTATGGGGAGTCAAAACAAATGACGTCACTCCTCCATAACGGTCTACCTTATCAACCCCCCCCCTCCCCCCCCTGGCGCCACCTGTAACCCGACACCATCCCCCTTTGGCGGTACCTTATCTTATCATTTTTAATTGCTTTGTTTATATAATTAAAATTATCTAAAATTGTTTATTTATATAAACAATAAAAATCAAAAGGGTTGCCGGTACAGATAACAATAGGCGCACACACGTATACTTACACACTATACGTATATCTAATAATTGTTTACTTATATAAACAATAAAAATTATACATACGCATATACTGTGTATGTATGTTGTCTGACGCGGTTACCCTTTTAATTTTTATTGTTTATATAAATAAGCAATTTAGATATGTGTATAGTGTGTAAGTATACGTACGCGTGCTCGCTCCTGTATATGCATATGAACGCATACATGAACATACACTCGCGCATGGTTGCGAGAGAGAGAGCGCGCATGATTGAGAGAAAGATACTCGCACGCCTATATATACACTCGCGCATGGCTGAGAACGTGAGAGAGAGAGAGAGAGAGAGAGAGAGAGAGAGATACTACGTACGGGAATCGCAACCCAAACACTTAAAAATTTATGGTAAAATTATTTATTATTATATTAATTAAAAAATGTTTACCTTTATTGTTGTTGTTGTTGTTGTTACTGGTAAATTTAGATTTTTTTTTAAAGTTTTAATTTTATGTTTAATACTATTACGAGCGCGCGATTTATTTAAACACTATTTATTATTATTTAAACACTATTAAAAACTATTGATTAAAACCTTATGAGCTAATCGACGATTATGACTTCCTCGTCGTCATCGTCTATGTTGATAATAAGAGGCGATGGAACGATCTCCACCACCTCAATGTCGACGGGGATGTAGTCGTCGTCATCGCCGCAGATATCGACTATCATCTCTTGCTCGAGAGGTATTACCACTGGCGGCTGCGGGATGCTCTTCTCGTCGTCGTCTGCTTCTGATGGTGGTGGTGGAGGAGGCGGCGACGCAGGAGTTATGCACCGGCACAGGGCTGCTGAACCACATGTTACACAGCTAAATTGCTCGTAACATGGGCAGCGCTCGAACGCCGTGCACCTAGTGCACAAAAATTTTCCACAATCCCCGCAGGCTGACCAAGCAGTCCTACGGGTCTTGCGGAAAAATGTTGCAGCGCAACACCGGCACCTCGAGCCACGCTCCACAGACTGGCAATGCTCGCCGACTGGTGGAGGTATCATTCGGCTGTAGTGTTTTATTACCGAATGATATTTTTTCACAGCTTCGCAGTGAATATCGAACAGCTCAGCGAAATGATTCATGCACGAATCAATCACTGAGACTGCTCTCTGCACCTGACGACTGAGATGTTTTACGCGTAGTCGCTGGCGAGCGACACGGTTGCGCGCACTGACGATCTCGCGAGCCGAGTAAAACACCATGTTCACGAGTCGGCTTCTCGATGGGTACTGATCGTCAAGACGAAAGAATGATTTCGACCGACTAAATGTTCCGGAGAAAAATAGCGATAAGTCCTATGCGACATACGAAACCGATACTCTTTCGAGCGAGCGAGCGGCCGAACGAGTATACAAGAGCATTGTACGGAGCGCAACATGTTTACTCTTCTCGAGAGTGTAATAAGATCGGTAAAGCCAAGAGTTAGCAGCAGGCTTGCCGAATTATCTAAAAACCAATTTACACGTGTCGGTATTCAATGCGTGGCTAAGCACAAAGCTGTATATTTGATATAGCTATGCGCCTTTGGCGACGACAACGGTTACGACGACGACGACGACGATGACGACGAGGAGGATACTCTTTCGAGCGAGCGAGCGAGCGATCGAACCGGTGTATAAGAGCGCAGCATGTTTACTCTTCTCGAGAGTGTAAGAAGATCAGTAGGGCATAGAGTTCACATTGGACTTGTCGAATTATCTAAAAATCAATTAGCACGTGTCGGTATGCAATGCGCAGCTAAGCGCAAAACTGTATATTTGATATACCTATGGACTGCCGACAACGGCAACGTCGACTTGTGAGCCGAGAGAGTATTTTTCTGCGCTATACTGAGAAATCTAAAAAGCCATTAAGATAGAAACTTAAACCTTTTTCGCTTCAACCGCTATTATACTACGCAGAAGCGTAAGATTCGTTTTGTTACGCGTGTAGTTTTACAGAAGTGTACAGGATATTTTAATAATTCTGATTTAGATAATAATGTAAGCTCTGGTTATCGCGAGGTCTCGCACAATATAAAAGAATTTTAATGTTTCCGTTTGATCGTTGGTATTGCTAAAATATATCAACGTATTATTTTACTCGACAAGAAGATTAGCTTGTATTTATCAGAGAGTATATTGATTCTCGGAAGGGCTATTCGCGTACGCGAAATTAAATATACCGTTTTCGCATGCTGATTATGCTCCTGTAACAAAGTGACAAATCCCCACTACCCTATGAGCTTAAAACCATATAAAAACGCAATGCTTTCTTCATTGAAGCATCAGTTCGATGAGGGTAGTTGCTCGAGCATTAGCTATGGATTTGTTACGCGGTAGTCAGGCTGAGATATCGCTGCGTCGCGTTCTGCTACAGGTGGCTTATCGTTTGCAGCCAAATTATTTTGTGCGACAGCGGTGTACAAGACTGTGGCGGTTAACTTTACGCCAGATGACACCTGTACAGCTTAGGCGAGAATTCGCCTGGTTATTAAGTTTTTGCGGACCGCGAAAAATTGCAGTACTCCACCGTCTCATCTTCCGATATTCAAATTTCGCAACGAGGTGTGCAGCCGAATATTGTATGCAGCGTGGAATTTCGCGTGTACCTGTGCTGCATCATCTCATGGACATGTACGAGGAAAATATTGGTAAGTGATATATATATTTAGCATGCTTTAACGTTAAAAAGAAAATCAGCTGACGCTATGTATACTGTAAGCGCTAGCGCGCATATGGTAATGTAATACGTCGACTGGTAGTGTAGGATAATGCTCTAGTGAGAAAGAGAGATGGTACAAGCTTTGCATTAATTTTTGAAAATCGGTTTAGATAAATTAATTTGTAAAAATAGTCATAAGTTTTTACTGCAATTTTCGTCGACGTATATTATTTCAACAAGTATAATTTACTTTTTATTTACATATTTTAATTTTAAAATATATCACTACATATACAGTCGGTAAGTTTGATCACGACAATTTCAATTTGGAAATATTTTTATGTCAGTAAATTTTTATATCAATAAAAAAGTGAAAAATTTTATTACGCCCTATTTAATAAGATAAAAAACTTATCAAAAATAAAAAACAAAAAATGTCGGCACCTAGGATCGAACTTACGACTCCGAGATCTGCACAGAAAGTATACTACCGATGATGCCGTGTTGTACTATTGGACTTGCAGAGTTCAATTCCAACTATCAACATTTTTATGAAAAATTTTTTATACCTTATTTCATTTTGAAAATTAATTTATATTTTATAAATTTTCGATTTCGATTTTTTGAATTCTAAATTACCAAAAATAAAATCGGTAAGATAACAATAAATTTTACCTTGAAGAAAATGTTGATTATACTAAAATATTCTTCTTAATAAATATTATCGAAATTTTCAAATTAATGAACATATATAAATTTTTAAAATAATTTAGATTTTTTTGCAAAATAACACAAGAAATATTTTTAATATAAAGCTTATTTAATAGAATGAAAAAAGGCGACACAAAAACAAAAACAAAAAAATAACAAAAAATGCTGATACCCAGGATTGAACTCGCGAACCCGAGATCTCTAGCGTACGTGCTGTAATACTGAACCAGTGTCGTTCAGTATCAGGGTTACGAGTTCAAATTCACCCGTCAGCATTTTTTATATATTTTAATTTAATTTAAATAATAAAAACTAAAAGAATTATATTGAAATAAATAACTTTTTTAAATTTTTTCTTCGAATTTTTTTTTGAATATTTGATTTTCTAAAAATATTAGTTGTTGAATTTTTATTAACTTTTAAATTTCAGATAATAACATCAAAAACAATAAATTCTAAAATGATATTTCTTTTCAGCAAGAGAGTATTTATTGGAAAATTGTGCCTTTAATACCTCCGATGACGACGCCGATAACATCGACGACATCGACATCGGCAACATCGGCGAGAGCAATGTCATTAACATTGAAATCGACAACGACAATAACGAAGAAGAAATACGTATCGTTTACGAGACCAGTACAATTCTTGCACAAGTACGTGTTCAAGGGGAAGCGATGCAAGTGGAGGAGGAGCAGGAGATAGCAGCTAATACGCAAGGAGAGCAGTTTCAAGCAGGGTCCATACCAGTGCTGACGATACTACCAGCTGAAAGGGAGGCCTCAGCAGACAAAATTCAGCAGCAGCAACAGCAGCAGCAGATAAATAGTATCATTCAACGAGCAGCGGAGGCTGAGGCACCACCACTACCACCACCACCACCACCACCACCACCATCACCATCACCACCACCACCAGCTGGTGGGAACGATATGCAAGCAGAGGTGATGGTGGAGGAGGAGGTACCATCGTCTGAAGACGAATCTACACAGAGGCCAGAGCACGAGATTCTTTTATCAGCGTTTAGAGAACCGAGTGCAGCCGTATCCATCCTCCTCCAAAAAATGACGGAGCAAGCTGTCGATGAGACCGATAGTATGGAGGAATACAGGGAGCACCCAAATATGCAGAAGAGAACACAAATTCTGACCTTCCTCACCAGACCAGTAGAAGTCGATGAAATGGATTACGTAAGAAATGGCTTACATTTATTCAACCAGACTGACCCACGAGATCGTCAAATAAACGAACGTAAGTATATATTTTTTGATAAAAATAAGTTTTTCAAAAAATAATTTTTAAAAAATTATTAGTTATACGGCGGGGTCTCAATGGATATGAAAATTTTCCCGCGGCTCTCAAGCAAGACATCGGGCGAATAATTTATGATAGAAGAGCACAAGAATTACGCTGGATTTTTGATACTTGTAAAGACAACGAATTATCTGTAATACACGAAATTGATAATTTGCAAGAAATTTTTGAACGTTTAGGAGAGAGTTTTGCGGGACCGCCAGAAAAATAATTTTTTAAAAAACAGCTGTAAGCAGAGTACAGTTGTACATTTTTAAATAAAAATGCGAACATATATTTTTCAGAGAATATCGACTTTGATGATTCTTCCTCCTCGTTATCCATCACTCCTTTATCAACGATATCTTCATTTTCACATAAAAGCACCAGCATCAGCAGTGAAAATTCTTTTGATTATGAGGCCGATCAAAGTTGTGTATCAACCGTATCTTCTTCTTCATTTTCACATAACAGCAACATTAGTAGTGAAAATTCTTTTGATTATGAGGCCGATCAAAGTTGTGTATCAACACAGATTGGTTGTGGTTATCCTGCTACTGATGCTGATGATAATTTCTCGAATCATGATGAGGCGGAAATGGAAGACGATGAGGAGGAGGAGGAGGAGGAGGAGGCGATTGTCATCGATCAAGAAGGCCAAGGTCACCAAGTTATGGACGATGAAGAAGAAGAAGAAGAAGAAGAAATAAATGAAGATCTACAACCTCCTGGTAAGCGATTTGAGGTTTTTCAAAATAATTCGCACTATGTCGCGAAATATAAATTAGAGGGTCGACGACTCGTATTAAAAATAAATCAACCACCCGAAAATGATACGAATCTTATAGTTTGGCTAGAATTTGCTATTAGAGACATTTATGCTTATATAATGTCATTATGTAACCAAAATGATATGATTGGTATTTCTGTAAGAAGTTTGAATTTTGCTCGAGGTCCCGCGGGTCTGTCTTTACGAGCAGTTAATAATTTTTTTTATAATGATTTATGGGGTTTAATTAGCGGTCTATCGCAGAGTAACGAAGATTTTCAAATTGACGATAGTTTTATCATGACCGTAACGACTGTAAATGTTCCGAACGGTGGTAGAGGTCGAAAAAAAGCCTTAAACGTTGATACAGTAGGTCAAAGATCGGCTGTTACTATAAATAATAACGATAACTTATGTTTGCCAAGAGCCTTGGTTGTTGGACAGGCAAGAATTACGTTAAAAAATAATCCTTCAGACGAATCTAGTAGACTGTGGCAAATTATTCGAGATAGTAGACGACCTATGTAGAAAGAGCGCGCGAACCTACTTACAGTACAAGCGGGTGTGGTAATTCCTGAAAACGGTTGTGGAATACGTGAAATGAGTAAATTTCAAGAGTATTATCTACAGAAAAACATTGCTATTGTAATATACGATAATCGAACTTTTGGTAACGGTGAACCAGCGTTTTTTGATGGTAGGCCCTTATTAAATACCAATGATTTTAACGTTATATATCTATTATATGATGCGCAAAGATGTCATTTCGATACAATATTAAACTTAGCCGGTGCCGCAAGAAGTAAATTTTTCTGCGAACAATGTAATAAAAACTATCGTCTTGTAGATGATCACAGGTGTACCGCGAGATGTAATCTGTGTTTTTGTCAACCACCGTGTATCACAGATATAGATACTATACATTGCAATGATTGTAATAGAGATTTTTTTGGGCAAGAGTGTTTTGATCACCACAGAACAGATGGTTCTTATAAAAAAAATCGTAAAAAAGTATGTGATGTGGTACAAGTGTGTACCAGCTGCTGTAAACGCGTCAATATCTATAAAGTAAAACACGTATGCGGTATTAATTATTGTAATTTATGCCATAACCGTCATAATGTGAATGACTTGTGCTATATTCAACCTGTTGGTCGTGATATTAGAGCACACCTCAAACGTAAAACGCCAAAGAAAAATTTATTCATTTTCTATGATTTCGAGACACGTCAAGATTCTGCTTACCACGAGCATGAAAGCACAAAAGTACACATTCCGAATCTCTGTATTGTCCAGCAAGTCTGTGATGACTGTATAGATGAGGAAAATATAAATGTGTTATGCCATACATGTGGAACAAGAGAACACATATTTCGTAACGAACCGGTTAAGCAATTAATAGCATTGACAGTTCGTGATAAAACTACACTTGGCCAGATTATTTGCATTGCTCATAATTCGCGGGGATTCGATGCTCAATTTATTTTGCGAGAAATAGTCGAAAACACACCAATAGTACCAAACGTTATATTAAACGGTCAAAATATAATTATGCTTCAATGTGGACAAACGAAATTTATCGACAGCTTAAACTATTTTCACATGAAATTGAGTGCTCTTCCTCAAGCTTTTGCTTTACCGCCGGGTAGAAAGAAAGGTTATTTCCCACATCTCTTTAACACTATAGATAATCAAGAGTATATTGGACCCTTACCAGATTCAAGGTTCTATGCGCCTGACTCGATGTTCTCGAGTGAGCGAGAAAAGTTTATTGGTTGGTACGCGGAGGAACAACGTAATATTCATGAATTTGATTTTAAACAAGAAATAGTAGAATATTGTCGAATGGATGTAGAAATTTTAAGATTAGCATGCATGGCTTTCAGACAAATTTTTATAAAATGCGGAAATACTTGTCCATTTACAGAAGCAACAACGATAGCTTCAGCATGTTCTGTTGTGTATAGGAAAAACTTTTTACGTGAAAAAACGATAGGAATAATTCCTACCGGTGGATATCGTCGCGCTGATACGCATTCACAAAAATCTATTCAGTGGTTGTTGCAATGCGAGCGCGAGATTGGTCGGGAAATCATACACGCCGGAAGAGCCCGTGAATTCCTGTTACCCGAAGGGTTTCGCGTAGACGGTTATATACCAGATCAAAATGGTGGTAAAGGCATAGTTTTCGAATACCAAGGCTGTTATACTCATGGTTGCCCTATTTGTTTTCCTAAGAAGCGGGATAAAAAAATGTCTTACGGTCGAACTATGGATGAAACGTACGAGAGCACATTTCGAAAAATTCAAAAAATTAAAGCTCTTGGATACGAGGTTAGAGAGATGCGGGAATGTACATTTGATGGTATTAAAGCGGGAAATCGTGAAATAGACAACTACGTAACGCATCATCCTGTTATGAGTCGTGTAACGTTGAATCCACGCGATGCTTTTTTCGGTGGTAGAACCGAGAATATAGTAACCGAGTACACTATTGGGGACAATGAGAAAATCGAGTACACAGATATATGTTCTCTTTATCCCTATGTATGTAAAAGAGGTCAGTATCCGATAGGTCATCCGCAAATTTTAATTGGTAACGAAAGTCATAAATTAACGAACGGTAATAACAATAACCTCGCTAAAGTTGAGGGTTTAGTTAAATGCACAGTTTTACCACCGCGCGATTTGTACATACCACTGTTACCTATTAAAATGCACGGTCGTCTTCTTTTTGCACTTTGTCGCACATGTTGCGAGGAGCTGCAGCAAAGCGCGTGCAATCACGAAGACCCAAAAATGCGCGAATTTACCGGTACATGGGTTGCTGATGAATTGCGAAAAGCTGTTCAACTCGGTTACATTGTTACAAACATTTATATTATTTGGCAATATGAAATGACGCGATATAATCAGAATGACGGTCGTGGCGGTCTTTTTGCTGAATATGTAAATACCTTTTTAAAAATTAAACAAGAAGCCAGCGGTTGGCCTTCGTGGTGCACCGACGATGAATCGAGAACGCGTTACATTGAGGAATATCAACGCGATGAGGGTATACTTTTGGATAGAGCCAATATTGAGAAGAACTCGGGTTTACGCGCAGTTGCTAAACTCTGTTTAAATTCTTTCTGGGGTAAATTCGGTCAGCGAAGTAATTTGAAGCAAACGGAGGTAATAAAATCACGCGTGGCTCTCTTAAAACTGTTAACCTGTCCTGAAAGAGAGGTTAACGATTTGTTAACAATTAACGAAGATATATTGTATGTCAACTGGCAATACAGAGATGAGGCTGTGACACCTGCACCACATACGAGTGTTGTGATTGCTGCTTTCACGACCGCCCAAGCTCGTCTAAAATTGTATGAGCATCTGGAGAATTTGGGCAAGCGTGTTTTGTATTACGATACAGATTCTTGTATATTTGTATCACACAACAATGTACCTAACGAGTACAGACCATTTATCGGGTCCAGACTGGGTGACATGACTGACGAGCTCGCTGGTTACGGCGAGCATACGTTTATAGATACTTTTGTTTCTGGCGGGCCAAAGTTTTATGCGTACACGGCTATAACTCCGAATAAGGAGGGTAAAACGGAATGTTGTAAGGTGAAAGGAATTTCATTAAATTTTTCTAATGGTCAAAAAATTAATTTTGAGAGTATAAAGAATTTAGTTAACGAGGCTTTTGCGAACGATGATGATGAAGAATCTGAGAAAACAAATGATGAATGTGATAAAATAAGATTGAAATTTAAAGCGATAGGACGAACTAAAATGCATGATGTTGTAACGCGCAACGAATCAAAAACTTGTTGTGTTGTATTAAAAAAACGTCGTTATCTGACGAAGAGAAGGTCTCTGCCTTTTGGCTACAAGAACGATAACTAATGTACAATAATTTTCTATTTTTATAATAAATAAATACATCGTACATCATTCAATTATTTTCTAAAATATATAAACTCCTTAAATACCCTCTTACGCTCAGTATGTATTTTGGCATCGATCAGAACGTTGGTACCAGCTGAAATCACCTTATTCTTCAATATAGCTGATCTTAAATAGCGGTAATGAGCTGCTTTTTCAGCACACGTTACATAAGCTTATTTTACGTGTGCAGCGTCCATACAGCTGCTCCAGCATTAATTAGCTTGAACAGCGGCAATCAGCTGATTTTTCAGCACACGTCGCATAAGCTTATTCAACGTGTGCCGCGCTGCGCCGCGCCGCCGCCGCCGCCGCCGCCGCCCACGCGCTGTCAAATTTACGCTAATTGTTGCTAGTATCGTCATGTTTTACAGTGCATAAAAAAAAAAAGAGGAGAAATGGATACACGCTTCAAGCATCCATTTACGTGCATCGTCAGCGGACCTACAGGTTGCGGAAAGACTGTGTTTGTCAAACGTTTTCTCCACCATCTGCCTCAGATGTGTAATGTGGGGTTTGATCGAATATTACTCTATTACGCTGAATGGCAAGACACATACGCGACAGACTTTGTACCAGGAGGTTGCGATAGTAGTAGTAGTGGAAAGAAGATTGTTGAATTTCACGAGGGTTTACCTCAAGCTACGGACTACTCTCGAGACAACGAGAAGAAAAAATTATTAATTATCGACGATTTAATGAGAGAATCTTCAAACAACGTGATTCTCGATCTCTTCACAAAGGGTAGTCATCACAAAAATTTAAGTGTAATTTTTATTACGCAGAATCTTTTTCACAAAGGTTCCGGTCAACGCGACATCTCACTGAATGCTAATTATCTCGTAATTTTTAAAAATCCCCGCGATCGTTCGCAAATTCAATATCTCGCACGTCAAGTCTATCCCGAGGATCCTAAATTTTTGCAAGAAGCATATCTCGATAGCACCGCGATTCCGCATGGTTATCTCTTGCTAGATTTGAAGCAATCAACGGAGGAAGAATTTCGTTTTCGAACTTGTGTTTTTCCCGACGATAAGCTACGTTACGCATACGTGCCGAAAAAGAAAAACCGTTAAAAATAGACTGCTTTGTAGACATCATGTCAGTATGAGCACAACTATGGCGGTGAAAGCATCGCATAGACGTGAACGAGTAAGAAGAAGAAGAAGAAGGAAATGTAAACGACAGCGTGGAGCTGGTGTTAACGCTAGTACTGCTGCTGCTGCTGCTGCTGCTGCTGCTGCTGGTGATGATGATGAAAGGCAAGGTACATCTTGTGGATGTCTACCAAAACATTTTACTAAAAAGTGTATAGCCGTATTGTATGCTCTTTGTCACGCTGACAGTCAGCAACGAATTGCGTTGTTACGATCGGCCGACAAAAAACTCATAAAAAGTATATGCGAGTGCGCATTAAACGTATTGCAAGGTGTCGTAAAAATAAAAAATTCTCATAAATCAAAATTGAAAAAGCATAAAAAGATTTTGCGAAAATTATTAAATAAGGGTAGAACTAGTAAATCAGAGTGGAAAAAGAAGAAACGTGCCATTATTCAAGACGGTGGTGCTTTTTTACCCATGTTGCTTGCACCTATAATCGGTGCACTGGTGTCGAAAATATTTGGTACCTCTACCAATTAAAAAAAAAAAATGGAACATGCACGTAAAATGATTATTGTACCAGAGGAAACCTACGATAGAGCTGTTAAGCAGAAAGGCGTGGAAGAAGAAGAAGTGGCATCGACAATGACTAGTAATGCTTTAGAGCAAACTGTGCAGACGCAAGGTGACAATTTATCACGGCTTGATGCACAGATGCACGATGTACTCTTTTCGAAAAGTATCACGGATGAACGAGAAAAGTGTCAAAAATATTTACAAATTTTAAGACGATATCTACACTTTAAAACTTTAGAGCGTCAGGAGCTGTTAGCAGATGCTAATGCAGTCGACGCAGACCACGAAATTGAGGATACACTCAGTCCCTTGTCGGATGAAGCGATTCTCACCGGTATTTCCAAAGGACTTGTGAGAAAAGCACGTTTACTACTTCAATATTGGAGATCAGCGGCAGTGTCGCATCGTATTAAATGGGACAATTCAAGCACTGTCAGTATTGACAACAAAATCATACCACAGTCAAACATTATAGAACTGCTTGAGGATGTCGTGCAGAGCAAACCACGTGAAGAACCTGTTGGAAGATTTCAACTTGCTAATTTTATAGCAACGTCCGATACTCCGTCTAAATTCATTAATAATCCTACAGTATTGAAAATCAGTGAAAATTTTAAGCGTGTATTAAATAAAATTCCTTCAAATAAGCGGGACAGTGTCATTAGTGTTGACACCTTGGAGCAAGGTGCCAGGCTTGCCGCTTCACAGAGACGTTACAGTGCACGTTTAAACAAGAAACAAAAATATGCTACAAGAAAATCAGCTGAAGACAAGTGGTTGACGTTCAATATTTGAATATGGTTTATGAAAATCAGTACTTTAACCCCGAGCATGAGGCTGGATACGCAAGTGCACGTAATCTACTTCGCGTTAATGCCAAGAAGAAGAGCGATGACATTAAAAAGTGGCTGAGCAATCAAGATGCTTACACTCTACACAGATCTGTTAGACGAAAATTCCCTAGATTAATGTACAACGTTACCAACGTCGATGATTGCTGGGAGATGGATTTATGTGACATGCAATCGCTCAAAACGTACAATGATAATTTTGCATATTTACTAGTGATAATAGATGTTCTCAGTAAATACGCATGGGTCGAGCCTCTACGCGACAAAAGCGTTAAAAGTGTCGTAGCCGGATTTGATAAGGTGTTGAAAAGAGCCGATGGTCGTCGCCCTGTTCTCGTACAGACAGACCGTGGTAAAGAGTTTGTTGGATCAGATTTCCAAAATTACTTGAAACAACGTGATATAAATTTTCGAGTTGCTCGTAATCCCGATGTTAAAGCAGCCGTTGTAGAGCGTCTAAACCGCACACTCAAGGAACGCATGTATAGATATTTTACTCATAAAAATACACACAGGTATATCGATATTATTCAGAATATCGTATATGCCTACAATCACACGAGACACAGCGGTATTAAAATGGTTCCGGCAACGGTGAACATTGGTAATGCAGCTGTGGCTAGAAAAAATTTACAAAAGAGAGCACTCAGTTAGCGGAAAAAACCTAGAGCAAATATATACAAGGTCGGCGATCACGTACGTATCAGTCGAACGAAAGGCACCTTCGACAAAGGTTACGAGAAGAACTACAGCGAGGAGATCTTCAAAGTTTCACGTATTTCTCATCGACAAAATCTCTACACGTACGAACTGTGCGATTTAGAGGGTGAAGTAATCGATGGATTTTTCTATCCTGAAGAATTAGTGCGAGTCGGTGACGAACGTGTTGCGCAGAATAAGGAATTCAAAGTGGAACGCGTAATCAAGAGCAGAGGACGAGGTGCTAAAAAACAACTTTTCGTAAAGTGGCTCGGTTATCCTGATAAATTCAATTCATGGGTAAAAGCTAGTGATATCACAACTCTTTAAGCATGGCTGAAGAAGAATTCTATGTGGTATTACCGAGCAACAGTAGTATGAAATATTTTCCGGATAATACTACGACATGTTTCCATACACAGTTGTCACACGAAATTCGACTGCACGGCAACTGGTCTGTAGCTCTAACGGAAATTCACATACCATGCACGATGGTACACATTCAAAAAGACGATTGTACTATAAATTTTGCTAAAGGTAGTGATAAAAAATATCCAATGTATGCAGATACAAAACAGCCAATAACACATAAAAGAAAGAGAAGTGCACCACGATATTTGACAGACTTGCCAGATTTTTTATTCACCGACTACACCTTTCCACCGGGTGTTTACAATAGTCTTGCAGATCTTACCGACGCTATAAATAGTATACCTGATTCTCATCTTCAGATTGAGTTAGCCGCTGAAAAAAGAGGACACTACAAGTTACGAAAAAGCTGCGAGTGCTCAGAGATACATTATTTCAATTTTAGCAAAACAATCACACGTGTCTTTGGTTTCGAGAATGATGAATTTGTAAAGCATGACATTATACCCCTCATTCCTCTGGATGAAACGAAAAATACAAGTGTTGTTGTTGGAAATAGACCCGGATGCTTGGCGAGAGCTATAACAGACCAATTTTTTGTCTACTCGGATATTTGTATTTCGTACACTATTGGAGACGTACAAGCATCCCTTTTACGTATAGTAACGCTCGATAATTCAGCCTATAAATTTGGTGCAACTATGGTGAAACAATTTTCACCTGGAAATTACATACCTGTGCTAAATAATACATTTCAAAATATAATAATAGATATAAGAGATCAAAATGGTAAACATATACCATTCGAGTACGGGACGTTGACTGTGACACTTCATTTCAAACGTACACGTTAAAAATGGCTTATTACACTGATTACTACGCCGATCAAATTGGTGGAGGCGGAGTACGTCGTGTGTACGTAGGATCTAATTATCAGCGAGGACACGGAGGAATAGGAAACTTTTTGAGTGGATTATTTCGAAAAGTCCTGCCTTATCTTACAAGTGGTGCTAAAGCCATGGGTAAAGAAGCAATAAGAGCAGGTATAAATGTATTGGATGATGTGGGAAATCATGGAGTAAACTTTAAAGAAGCAGTTAATATGCGAGTGCGCGAGTCTGGTCAAAAACTCAAGCATAAAGCCGCTAATAAAATTGCCGAAATGATGAAGGGTTCAGGATATAAGAAGCGTGGGAAGAAGCGAAAGCGGCAATCGTCCAAGAACAGTTCAACTGTGCGCATCAGCGTAAAAAGTGGTCGTGTCAAGAAGAAGAAGAAGAAGAACATCAAGTGTAGGAGGAAGACAAAGAAGTCTGGCGTTAATAAAGTGAGGAGAAGAAGAAGAAAAACAACAACAAGTCAGAAGCGAAAACCACGTACTGTTGCCGACATTTTTGGAACTACATAATCAATATGGCTTTTCTACACACTAATTCATGCGAATGCATGAAATCAGAATTAGATTTATTTACGTTGCCGCCTACGCAGACCTCGGTGGAAAGCTCGCAGTTCATTCATTATAAACCAGTGTCATCGTTGACAGACGATGGACCACTGGAGTTTGTCGTCCCCGGTGGTAACGACTATCTCGATCTTGCACATACGATGATAAGTATTCGTATGCAGATATTGTCAAAGGTCGCCATTCCAAACCAGGAAGCAGCTGTAGAATATGCAAAGGCGGCCGCTGTAAATAATACAATACACTCACTCTTCAATCAGATAGACGTATTCTTTAATCAAAAATTGGTTTCACCGCCAAACAATACATATCCGTATCGAGCGTACATTGAGACATTGCTAAATTATTCGAAAGAGTCGATGGATTCACATCTCACGAGTGGACTTTGGTTTATAGACTCTCCTGGAAAATTCGAATCGCCAGCCAATACTGTTGCAACGGATCCAAATGTGAATCAGGGCTTAAATTATCGTCTGTTTTTTACAGAACGTAATAAAACTGTAGACCTACTGGGTCATTTGCATTGCGATGTTTTTAATCAAAATAAGTTTCTGCTAAACGGTGTTGAATTACGCTTGAGATTGGTCAGAAGTAAAGATTCTTTCTGTTTAATGGACAACTCGGACGATGGAAAATTCAGTGTTCATATTAAGGAAGCTTCACTCATTGTACGTCGCGTTAAAGTAAGTCCTGGAGTTATGTTAGCCCACGCAAACACGCTCACAAAAGCTACTGCAAAATATCCAATTAATCGAGTAGAAGTGAAAGCATTTACAATGCATAGCGGTATTCTCGGCGATACACTGGACAACGTCATTCTAGGTCAAATACCGAAAAGAATAATTTTAGGATTTGTGGATAACAGAGCGTTCAATGGAAATAGAAAACTCAACCCGTTTAATTTCCAACATTTTAATATAAACTATCTTTCGCTTTACGTAGATGGAGTGCAGATCCCGAGTAAACCGTTGCAGCCTCGCTTTACGGGTGACAACCGAGAATATGTCGACTGTTTTCATACATTATTCTCTGGGACTGGAATTCATTTTCTAAATGAATCATTAGTCGTCAGTCGAGGTGCTTACCCCGATGGTTTTACACTTTTTGCTTTCGATCTAACACCTGATTTATCAGCAAATTCACCATTTCATTGGAATCTAATCAAGCACGGCAGTGTTCGTATAGAGATAAAATTTGAAAGAGCTCTGACAACAACAATCAATTGTATACTTTACGCGGAATACGATAATGTCTTGGAGATAGATGCAAGTCGACAAATCATAACAGATTTTAATGCTTAATTCCGACATGATAGATTTGGTGGGAGATATAATGGTGGGGGAAAGACAGCAACAGCGCCTCTATGATATTGTTGGTAAACTCTTTCAATTTTCGTTTCAGTGTTCTTTGAGAAACTGAGCAGGACAGTACTGTTTCTTCTTACACGTTCACCATGGATTACGTTATTAACATTCAGGGCTTAAGAGACATTAAGAATCGTTTTGTTCCTAAAGAAGTGGCTGTACTAGGATTAAAACATAGAGTTGTCGATCACTGGATTATTAAGGAACCCCATAAATTTGAAGAACTACCGCTTGGTATTAAAAGATCCAACGAATACATTTCGAATCAGTATCATGGAATTCGTTGGCACGAGGGCGATACTTCCATCGAAAGTTTGAATTTTAATTTACAACAAGTAGCAAAAGTGGCTATACGTATTTTTACACGTGGTCACGACAATGGGCGATTTCTGGAAAGTGTCATGTGCCGCGAAGTTGTGAATCTTGAAGATATGTACGCTCCAACATTCGAAAATCTGAAAAAGACATATCCAAACCACTTTATGTGCTTAAACCACAGTATTCAAGGCTTACATGTCAACCGATGTTGTGCTCTTAATCACGCATATTTGCTACGCAAGTGGTTACACCTTATAGCAGTAGATATAAAGGCTACTTCAGCGCAAAAATTTAGTGACGCATTGTACTCCAAGCTGCACGCACGAAGACCCAGTTCCTCATCTATCTTTGCTACGCACTTTTCTGAAAACGACGACGATGATGATGATGATGCTGAAGACGAGGTAGATGGATGTTAAATAAAAACAAAATGAATACTCAACAATTGATGCGAGCTCGTGAGCCATTAGCTGCCAGGACGGTTGGAGTATACGCTGCAGATAGAATACCAAATGTTATGGAGCATCCCACAGCCATCATTGTAAATACAGACGACCACACAAAAAGAGGAACTCACTGGATAGCTATTTTTATAGACCAAAATGGATACGGAACATATTTTGACAGTTATGGATTACCACCAATGTCCCAACATCATATTAACAGACTCAAAAGAAATTGTAAAAGGTATCAGTGGAATAGAAAAAAATTACAAAGTTTCGATTCGCAAGTGTGTGGTCAGTATTGCGTTATGTTTCTTTATCATATGGTTAGTTTACCTAACTTACGTGCGTTTTGTCATAAGTTTTCACAAGATTCCCGTAAAAATGATGCACTAGCTGCGATTTTTTATAAAAAACTTTTACGAAGAAAAAATTTATGCTCAAAAAATGTTAAGAGATTCGGTAGCGAAGCCTCTCTCGGTTCTGGATTTTGTAATCAATCATGTACTACACGAATACGTATTAATTATTAATTGTCAATTTTATGAATAAAATGTAATATTTCTCAATTTAAACTATATTCATTTATAGAACCTTACTTTTACCCTCCATCCTGTTTCACATAATATCCTATAAACTTATTACTGATAAGCAGTCCGTTCTCGGAGAAAAATAATCGGACTTCTTTGTCATCAGTGGACGCAACGAATACGATACACGTGTAGGAATTTATTGACGGTTATAATATTATATCACCGCATTATTTTGTAATATAATATATTTCTTTTCCTGTTGCATCACGTCTCTTTAATACTTTCCAAGAATACATAGTGATATCAAGTGTCACTCGTTGTCCTTAAAATTGATATTCATATTAGGTGTCACCCGTTGTTCTTAAAATTGCAGACATGTAACCTTAGCTTTTGACGGTTGCCATAAGCTGTTATCGCTTATGTATTTCTGAGAATACACGTGGAGAAATTTCTCCCACTGCTACTCCTTCCTGTATTTTAAAGTAGTGGGGTCTTTTGTTCGGGCTGAGTATAAAAGATTTGCACGACTGAGGTGCAGTCGTCAGTTGGCTCGAGTAAGCTACGAAGAACGTTTCTTGTCTGTATCTTTATATTGTGAAAATGTCTGCTGCTGCTGCTGCTGCAACCATGGTTCAACCAAGTGCGATTGTTCCAGTCCGTTTGCAGAATATTCTGCCAAACTTGTTGCTGTCTACAACGTACGCCATAAACAAGTCAAACTCGAAAATGGTCTCCGTTGCATTAGAGTATCATCAGGGTAACTTCCGACCTGTGGTGAAGCTCTCTACGGCTGCTGCATCCTTCAAATCCATCAAATTCGATGTGGCCAATTAGAAGGTGTTTAAAAATTACTTTGATCTTATAAACACCTATTTCCAAGATGGATACAGATTCCAAAGTGAGTACGGACGTCCAACCAAGGTGTACATGGAGAATCACGATCTGATGTTTACAACATCATACAATACAAAATCCATATTGATCGAAGAAAGACCTTCTGGAACACCTCTTTTTCCAAATTTCTTATTCGACGAGGAAAATGATGTCGTTGTGTAGTGAGTGATGACGTTGTGTACAGTACTACCTCTACTCCATCTAGAGATCTTGCCGCTGCTGCTTCTGGGGCTACAGCTGTTGCTAGTATGGACGATGTTCGTCATCAACCTCCACGGGCCAAGAAACAAAAAACATCACACATTCAACCATCTATCTGCATACAGAAAGTCACCTTTGATGGATTGAAACTAGTTTCACAGTGCATTGACGAGCGTCTCAAAAAACTTGAAGAATACGCTGGCGAGGTAAAAGATATTGTTGATATTATTAAGCAAACCGTAATTGAATGTATAAAAGTTGACGGTATTGAAAATTCAAAGTCTACTATGTTAAAGACGTATGAAGCGTTTCAACAATATTACACTCTGTACTACGACAATATTAAAATAACAACTTCAGAAAAGTATAAAGACAGTGTTGAAGACAAATGCTTCAACATAGTTTTATCTGAAATTTCTGCTATTCATTTGTTTGAAATATATAAGGATATTTACATTGCTGTAATCAAATCATAGATATTCTGTAGATTATTTTCTGTCACTACGCTTGTACAAATGCTTTATTTCTTGTAATAAACCAGAAAAATTAATGTTCAATTCTTGTTATGTCATTCTAACCTTACCTTAAAACCATATAAATATCCTATGACTGCAAGCAGTCTTTCATTGTATCGTGGACTATCGTATTATCAACATCATGGACAAGGACAAAAAAGCCAAGACTAAAGAGAGGAAGGAGGTAGAGTATCGGCCTAGCCCCGGCTTACACCTTCCACAATACTCACCAAATATAGGAGGTTACCCTAAACAGCAAGGATATAAATCGTTTCGACCCCGCAACGATTCAACAAAGGACTCGAAATATCAAGCGTACAATAATTATGAATAAAAATAAAAAATTTTGCCACTTCTTTAAAATGGCTACTCACGCTTACGTCAAAATGGCCGCCGGCACATGTGTCAAAACGCTTGCATACAAGGTTACGCAATTCCAGTGATGAGTCACATGTGTCAAAATGCTTGCATGTAGGGTTACGCATTTCATGTCATTATTCATACCTTCGTTATAGAGATTAATACATTGTAACCTATGTTTACACGATAAGGATATCTTAATTACCTAATAAGATAAGATATATTGTATCCTGTTTTGTTTACGTAAATAAAATACATCGTAATAGTTATTTTATCTTTGTTTATATCATTAAAATTATCATAATGGGTTGTTTACATGATAAGATATCTTAATTACTGGTAAGATGCCGTCAAAAGGGTGGTGTCGGTTACAGGTGGCGCCAGGTGTGTCGGGTTACAAGATAAGGTTAAAAATTATCATAATGAGTTGTTTATTGTTTGTTTATATAAACAAGCAATTAAAATTATCTTAATTACCTGATAAGATAAGACGGTGTCATAGGGGTGTCGAATTACATGATAAGGTGGCGGTGGTGTCGGGTTACAGGTGGCGCCAGGGGGTGTCGGGTTACAAGATAAGGTAGACCGTTATGGAGGAGTGACGTCATTTGTTTTGACTCCCCATAACGGTTTACATACTACTGCTGCGGCCCGTATACCACACGATCACCACGCAGTACCTAATCTCGCACAATGAAACTATCAGTTTATTTTTTATAATTGTGAGGACTTAATTTAAGATTTGAAATAACATTTTTATAACTGGCTTTGAGGCCTTTATAAACTGGCTTTGAGGTGGCACATATCCTCCGCCCTATTAAGCGCGCCCAATTTTTATATTTTCAAAGTATGTACGGTCTCCATCATGTGGACGGCAAGGGTGGGGGTCATATTCCCTTTCTCTATGTAGCGCCTATGCTCCGACTCCCTCAATCTAAGCGGACGATACGTCTCCCCGATATACGAGGAGTCGCAATTTTATAGACGACATTACTTGATTCGCCCCTAGTAGTAGAATCCTTACCCAGCGTTATAAATTTATTTAATTTATCAGTTATTTTATTCATAAGTAGCTTATCGTTATTCTGATCAAAACTGATTTCAATTTTTCGTTGATCTCCTGATAATAAGAGAAAACCGCGAATCTATTCTTAGAATCATTACTACTGTTACTCGTAGAACTACACGAATTGCCCGAATCTATGCCCTTTATATTATTTCTAACGAGACCAAGATTGCGCACAATATGCCTCCTGCAATACTTCTCTATAGAACTAGGCGGGTAGTTATTAGCAACGACAAACTTTTTCGCATGCTGGATATTCTTTTCGTCAAACCGTGAATCAGAAAACACAATCGCCTTATCCAAAAGATTATAAATAATCGCAATTTTTTTATTTTAAGGGTGATATGACTAAAAATTTATATAACTAGCGTACGTCGTACTTTTTTGAAACCAATTAGTAATGATGTTGCCATTGTCATTGTCGATTATTGCAATTTCCAAAACATTTAAACTATTATCAATCTCTATTTCAAACGTAAATTGTAAGGAACTATTATAATCATTAAAAATAGAACAAACGCAGTCTCTCCCTCTCAATAATCAAAAAACAGTCATCCACGCACTTATAGAATAATGCCACGCTCACTTTTACAATGTTTAAATAATGTATTTCAAGTTGTTTTAACACAATGTTCGCAAAAACCGGACGCAAGTAAGCCCATCGGTGTTCCCGAGACTTGTTTGTAGAACTTGCCATCAAAGACCAAATATGTGCAATCAAGGAAGATTCTAATGCTCTGAATAAACCCATCTTTCGGGTTCTTCTTATCTTCCATATTATTTATATTTCTTTTAATTGTAAGCTATTTTTTATAAACGATTTTGGAACTGGAAAACATTTTGTTAAAAAAATGGAAATGCACTTATCGAGAAAATATGTAGACTATTAACCGCGGAAACTAGAATACAAACAGGATTATCTGGTTTATGAATCTTGATAAGACCATACACTTTCAGGAGCAACGTGTGTTCAATGCCTTTTGCACGCTACCCTACCTCTTGTCTAGTAAGACTATGTTTTTAGTTTCAGTTTGTTTGCAATAAACTCTTATTAATTTGTTGGCTCAATAAAATTCTGTTTAGCTTGAAGAGATGCATAGAGTCCTTTTTTTAAGCATTCTTGTCATCGAGCAATAGAAGCATTTTTAACAAATTCTTCTTCACACCTGAACCTTTTGTCAATGAAAGATAAGCGTATCCTGGTCATCTTTGTAAGATTTGAGGACGGTTCAATAATTTGATTCGTGTCCAGTGATTTGAAATAAAACAAAATGAAAAATCATAAAAAATGTAATTTTTCTAAATTCTAAACATTTTTACAATTAAGCTATAAAAATGCTTTTATTGTTGAAAAATACGTTTATATACTTACATTGGATGAACATAAGCGTAGCACTACCATTATGCGTCAAGTTGAAGGTTAGAAAAAATAGTCCAGATGAGCTGTTGGAAAGGAAGCAGAAAGCAAGCAGACGACTCTAATCAGCTGCTTCTCTCTCTATCTCTTTCTCTCTAACCTATATCCATTTCAGCTATAGACTGCCTACAAAGCTGATGCTGTAAAATGTGTGTGAAATGAGAAAGTTGTAACGGGGTTAGTCCTCGTTAGATGTAGATTTGTGTACTTTCAATCTCCGTGAGTTTTAAATAAAGGAGACAGCCTCCAATGCATTTCACAAGCAAGTCTCGTTTCGTCAAGTCCTGATAAATTGGTTGAATTGCATACATGATTGCAGCAGGAATGCTATCTCCATGGTGGAAGTTCTTCAAGTTCTTGTTTGCCTTAGCTTTCTGCCACTTGCACCAAGATCTCGATCCTTGTGAACAAAGGAGGTGAATAGAATTTTCATCTGTTCATTTCTTGTGATGGAATGTTGTCCATATAGCATTTGAGATTTCATCAACAAAAATACTATGGCCTCGGATGGCATTGTCTTAGTAGTTCATCAACTGATTCTTCAATTCTTTGATCAGTTATATCCAAGCCATCAGATAGTTTTTTTCCGGCTATAACTTTACCTATAAATTTTCCTATAACTTTTTTTCAGATTTCTGAGTCTCGAGCCGATCACCTTCTGAGCGTGTCCTACACACTCTTTTTTCGTGATGGTAAAATCTTCATAAGGCTTGGTATCAGAAAGTGCTTTGAAGACTCTGGAATCTCCGTCTCCAACATAATTTCTGTACCTCACACCATGGTTAGACTCGGATCTCTGGAACATTTCTACTATGCCATCCACTTCCATCTTTCATCATTCATAACATTGCTTATACTGAGTTGCATCCTCTTCTGAGTGCTTTTGACAAGCAAGGCAAAATGATTGCTGTGGAGCAACATCAGTCACCTTTCCATTGGTATGGCGTATCAATGTTAAAATGCCTTAAGGATGTTCAATAGTGTCATGGGGGGAGGTGAAGGGGCAGAGGGGTACCCTATGCTTTAACATAGGAGAGAGCAATTGCTGTAAACCTGAAATAACAAAAATTTTCTTATTCGCAAATGCAAATAATGACTCTTTCGTATGAAATATTTCAAATATATAATATTTAAACCTATTATCCATACAATTAAATGATTTAAAAACTCCCTTTTATTTACGATTAATTAATTTTACTTTCGTAATATATTACGATAAATCTGGCAATAGCGCACGGATTCCGCGGTTGGCGATACTTATTGCCTATATAGATATTAGGCTGCCAAGTTTTGCATCCATTTTTAAAAAGTGTTAGGATGCCTTGCTCTACCATTGGAGAGGCTCAAGACAAGCACAATGGATTTTGAATTTTTGAAATCGAATAATATTTGATAGTCCCTCCGCGACTTCAAAGTTCTGTGACCTAGTGTAGCGATGTGACTGAAAAAAGTAATGAACAGGGGAACAGAACAATATGCATCATTATCTAGCCATAAACATCCCGCCTAGCTCGGTAAGATCAGGTACTTGGGGTCTCCGGCATTGGGACTTTCTCTCCAAGGGTGCCTGCCAGATGCCACCGAAGCCTTGCGTTTACCTCCGCATTTTCTTTCCTCCGAATTTTCTTTCCTCCGCATATTCTTTCCTCCAAATTTTCTTTCCTTCGAATACAATTATAATACATTTGAGTATTTTTACGATAAAATTCTAATTTTTACCACAAATTATAGTAGAATATACAACATCACATTTCAGAGCACATTGCAAAAGATATCTTGTCAATGCATTATATTGTTTACATGAAAAATCTATTAGGTCCGTTATCTAGAATATTGAAAAATAATCGATACGTATTTTTTCTTTTTGCAATTAAACAATTATTAACAATGCTACGGCACATTGAAAATTTCGTGACGTCACTATGTGAGTTTCGGTATGGGCATTAGTATATCTATATAGGTATGTATCGTGACGTCACGAAATTTTCAATGTGCTGTAGCGTTGTTAATAACTGTTTGATTAAAAAAAGAAAAAATACGTATCGATTATTTTTCAATATTCTACATGACGGACCTAATAGATTTTTTTATTTAAAAAACATATTGTGTTATATCTTATAATAAACTTTTCACAATAATTTAAATTGACTTTTATTTATTGTAATGAATATAATTATTAAAGTTTGGTTTTATTCTTAAAACAAAAAATTTTTTTTATATAAATAATCAATTTATTAATAACAAATTACATGCGATAATTATAATATTTGTTCACTAAAAAGTTACTACGAGCATTATAAAAATATTCTTGAATTTAGTAATTTTATGTGAAAAATAAAAAGGGATGTAGCTGAGAACGACAGCACGTATTTGTACCATGTGTTCGAAAGTCTGCGGGAAGGGGCTAGGGCTGTTAAAGTATCATAGCAGCTTAGCCCTGAAAAAAATTTGACGTTTTACCTACTTTTTGAAGCGAAGTCCAAAACTTTCATTTGATTTTTAACCCTGTTCTGAACATTTTTTTGGCGAAATTCTTTTTGGAATCATTTTTGCATGACTGTAAGAATGCTTTGTCAAAATTACAAGGTCGTAGAAGCAGTAGAAGTTACCTTAAATGGACTCCAAAGATGAGCAGTTTTAGTCAAAATATGCACCTGTTCACTTGTTTAATTATTAAGTTATTTACACCAAACTTGTTGCAATCGACTGCTATTTGCACGCTGATGAGACTGAGAAAAAAATTTTTTGAGAAATGTCGATAGTTTCGTAGTTATATGTGCATACTTATTTGCCTGTGTTAAATCATATTCAAAAAAAATAAATCGCGGAGGGACTATCAAATATTGTTCGATTTCAAAAATTCAAAGTTCATTGTGCTTGTCTTGAGCCTCTCCAATGATAGAGTAGGGCATCCTGATACTTTTTAAGCATGGATGCAAAACTTGGCAGCCTAATAGATATACATATATTGAAACTACGACTCCGAAAACATTGAAGCGATTTCGTAACCTTCAAAATATTATATAACATCATTTCGGAGCACACCTAGTCAAGGTGATAATTTCGGAGCACACGAGTTAAATCTTAGAATGTCGACGTATAAGTGGAAAGGACGTTATGTGAAAGAAAAAGTGTACAAGGCAATGTTACGCAGATCGGAAAATGCGAAAGGACGACTCGAAAAATTAAAAGTGAATCGTGAATTAGAAGCAGAGCTGCAGCTAGAAAAACAATCTGCTTCCGTCGTCAAAGGCAATCGAATTATTAATATGGAACATATGAGTGAACAAATGTTCTGTACTGATTGCTCCGAGCCTTTGCTGATTCAAAGCATCGAAAAAGAAACCATTTCAGGCCTTGCTTCGACGTTCTACATACGATGCCACAAGTGCCTTTTACTGAATAGTGTGAAATCCGGAAAAGAATACGTAAATCCTTCAAGTGGGCAAAAAGTTTTTACAGTAAATACCAGAACAGTTTTAGGTAAACTACTTTTCAATACTTGCATAATAATTTTTGTATTTATAAACTACATGATTTTAAATTGATAATATTGTTGTAGGAGCTCTTCATACTGGTATCGGTCAAACGCATGTCAATGAAGTGTGCAATATTGTAGAACTTCCAGAAATGCATTCTCAACTGTTTAAACAGCATGAAAGGATCATAGGACCAGTTGTAGAGTTTGTCGCTAAAGAAAGCTGCTCAGAAGCTACTGCTATGGAGCGTGCTATGACTGAAAGTAGCATAAAAGATTTACAAAAGCTATTGTAAGTTTTATCTATCAATTTTGTAGTTCTGCGTCTGTGCTAGCAAAGCACTATTGAAATCATCTATACATTACAATCAATTTATACATCTAATTTTTATTATTAATCTTAGTCTAATGAACTTAGTCTAATTTTTACTGTACTATTTGTAAAATTTTTAGATATAATTATATATATATACACTAGTTCTTATTATTAATCTTAGTCTAATGAAGTTTTTATTGTACTATTTTTAAAGTTTTTATATATAATTATTATATATACACTAATAACAATTAATTTTTGTATCTGATTTATATTATTTACTGTAACGTAATGAATTTGATAGTTTTTTAATGCCGTTAACTATTAAGTTCTTAGGTATAATTCTAATTAGATATAATAAAATGATATACACTGTATTAAAAATTTCAAATAAATTTTTTGTCTAGAAAAACTGTGCAATATAATTTTTAAATTTAGTTATAACTCTTTCTTTCCTCCAATAGGCCTCCAGATTTTGAAGATGGGTACCTGATAGTCAACTCTGATGGATCTAACTCAGAGAATATACCAATTGTTCGAATATTTGCTTCATATGACATGGGATGGAGTCAGCGTGACAATGGTTATACGTATGATAGCCTGAATGGCTATTGTGCTCTGATGGGTATGAAAACTGGTAAAGTGTTAGACTATTGCACCAGGAATAGAAAATGTAGAATGTGTGATTTGGAGCTAAAAACTGGTTTGCACAAAGAACATGATTGCCGTATGAACTTCACTGGTAGTGCTAAAGCTATGGAAGCTGACGGTGCAGTGGAATTAGTGACAATCAGCAATATCTTAAAAGAAGCTAATGTGCAAGTTGGCATATTCATTGGTGATAATGACAGCTCTTCCATTTCAGCGATTCAAGAAGCCAGTAATTATAAAATTGTAAAACAGTCAGATATGAATCACAGTACCAAAGGAGTTGGGAATTATCTTTGGCAGATTCATAAGGATATCAAAAAGGATCCTGAAAAAGAATTGTCAGGTGAGACAATTAAACACATACAGAGATGTTTTACTTATGCTATCCATCAGAACAAGGGTAACGTTCTTGACATTCAGAGTGCTCTCAAGAATATTCCTGATCATTTATACAGTAATCATAGAAATTGTGGTGATTGGTGTAAAGGTGACAGTGAAAATTCACCTGGTGTACGTCTGAATAGCAATCACTTATATGAAGCACTCTCTGACTTGTTTTCACAGTTATCAGATAATGCACATAAATTCACCATCGCTGCAAGTAGTCAACCAAACGAAAGTTTGAACCACTCAATGTGCTCTAAAGCTCCAAAAGCAATATTTTACAGTGGATCGGAGTCAGCTGACTTTCGATACAGTGCAACTGTGGCTCAAAAAAATATTGGTAAAGACTATCTTGCCAAAAGTACGGATGCATTACAGATTACTACTAGTAATAGACCTAAATTTAGAAGTTACTTGAATAAGTATAAGAAGCTTAAATTAAAAATCAAAGAAAAGACTAGTCAACCAAGATTTAAGAAGCAACGCTTAGAATTAAAAACTCGTAAAGCTCAATTGAGACATCGAAAAGAAAAATCTGAAAATAATACTTACCAAAGTAATATGACACTGCTCGACAGTTCTCAACCAAAGAAGCACGTACAAATTATTGATATGGATAGTCCAGACAAATATCAAGATCACAATTTAGCTATTGTATTCTTTGATCTGGAAACTGATAGCCTGAAAGGTACATGCAATATACTGCAAATAGCTATGAAGTGTAATAAATACACTCTAAACATTTTTATAACGCCAACTCAGCCTATTCAATCATCTGCAAGTAACGCTAATGGTTTCACAAAAAGTCATAAAAGGCTTTTCCAGCATGGAGTAGAAGTTCCAACAATTTCCAAAGAATTAGCGTGTCAAGAAGTTTTAGAATATCTAAAAATTTTTCAAAAAAAATGTATTCTTGTAGCAAATAATTGTCAGTTTGACTCAACTCGTTTCTTGAGAATGGTAAAAATGTCATCAATGCTCAATGAATTTGAAGAGTTCATCTATGGGTTTTCTGACTCGTTGTCCATGTTCAGAAGAATGTTTCCAGAGAGAGCAAATGACTTTAAACTTACAACTTTGGCAGCAGAACTTTTAGATCTTCCGTGTCATGGAGCACACGATGGTCTATTTGATACCTCTCTGTTAAAAAAACTTTCTTTAGCTTATTTTTCTGCTAAAGAACTCACAGATTCATGCAAGACAATATATACAACATTGAAAGAGATGGATATGAAAGAAAATGTAAGAAAACTGGCACCTACGTTCCAACCAATGAAAAATATAATAAGCTCAACTATAATTAATCGATTTGCTAGTTATGGTATCTCGTATGAAAATGTCGTAGAAACTTTTAAAACTAAAGAGCTGAAAGAAACAGAAGACTTCTTGGAAAGAAGAGTAGATGGAAAGTGTACTATAATAAAAAGCAAGAAAAGCATGAATCAAATCCTTGAATATTTACGTGCCTTACAAAACCAAATTATATTTATAACTATTGTGATAAATTGTGTTCAACAAGATTGAGAGGTTTTTGTAAAATGATTATTAAAACTTAAATTAAATGAATAAAACTTATTTTTATGATTTTCCCTACTTACATAAATTATTTCCCTATTAACAGATTACAATTTAAACTATTTCAGCCTGCTTTACTTTCTATATACATTATTTAATGTATAATAAAGCTAAAAGCATAAAAAGCATACAAACATCCTTCATCAATATGCAGGTTATATTGATAGGCTATTTGATCGTCTGCTGAGACCATGCTTTATATATATGTATACATTAACTCCGTGCAACGTTGTCAAGTTTCTCACAATCACAATAAATCAGTTTCGTGATTTTGTCGCGTTTGAATTTTAACATTAAAATACTCTTGAATTCATTCTGTACGGTATATAAACAAATATACGAAATGATTCTACGGGAAATGTACTCTTAAAATATGTATTGCTTTTTAATGCCTGTTAACTTTTTTTATTAAAAAGATTGTAAAATTAAATCGAATCTTCGATCGCCCATAAGAACCCATGTTATTTAAGTATTTTCAATGCTTAATTTCTCGAAAAAATCATCTGAATAAAAATCTGCAAAAAATCAAGGTGCTTTATATTCATCTAAAAAGTGATATACTAAAATTTCAAATCATTCTGTTAACTTTCTTGCAACCATTGAACATCCTTAAAGGAAAGAATGTCCTCGTTTCCACTAACTATCATCGTCTGATACAGTGTTACGATCATTCTCTTGATTTTCCCCACTACAATCTTCCTGCATAGCTGCTTTTATCGATTCCTTAGTTATTCTTTGACTTGCTTCTGTTTAGTCCACATTAATTTTTTTAAAATTACTATGAGTGACTGAGTAGAAAAATCCATGAAATCCATTACTCCACATAATGTGCTCAATCCAGTCTGTCCATGACCAAGAATTTTCATACCTAGAACTACATATCTATTCACTTCATAAGTGTTACTCTATTCTCCAATTTTTTTGCTGGAGTCAATGAAAGGAATTGTATTACATAAAGTACAAGTGATAACTTGATACCAAGATCTCGTACATCAACGTCATCAAATTTAATACATTCATCACAAGCTTTAGAAGCCAGAAATTACTGTAATTCTGGCAGAAGCAAAGACACGTCAAATATCCTATTTTAAATAATACTAGATTCTAAATAATAAGATTTTAATATTTATCTAGACCGAGACACAGGAATTTCTGGTTCTATAAATGATGCTGATGCACCTGGTAAGACTTGCACAGCAGATCTTGTATTCTTTGCCCTGGATTTCGAAGGAACTATATTAGGCATAGGTGCTGAAGTCATTGCTGTTGCTCGTTCTGGTTGTTGTAAAGATGTTGACGTCGATGCTGAACTTCCTCTTGTTGTTTTAGATGAAAAATCTTTGGTCTTCACTTTCTTCTTCCAAATCTTCTTTTTTTATAAGACGATCCTGTAACTCTATTTCTTGAGTCTGAACTCATCTTGATCAGAAATTTTATACTTGTACACTGTACTTCTTAACCACAAATGCTATCGACATTATAAAATTAATTCTTTAATAATATTGAGCAATGCAGAATAAAAGTAGATATCAAAATTCAAAGCAAGTGTATGAGAAGCTTTAAAAGCTCGAAAAATAACCGTGTTCAGTTGTATAGCATTGACAAATAAAAACGCAGAAATTACGGTTCTTTTAAAATAAGCTTTGCATGCCTTCATTTTTTAGTCTGTTGCTTTCTAACAAATTTCTTTTGGCAAAAGGGACTTGAACATTGTATTTTACAGATAATTTCCTATGAAAACAGTCAATAAAAAAATCAATTCTTTGAAGATTTTAACTCAGGTGTAACGACAGGATTTATGAGCAGGTAAATACGGAGGCGCAGGTTATTTATATTATACGTTTAGGAACTTAGCCTCGACTCGCGAGTCTTATGTTCTGGAATTGTTATTTATTTAGTTAATATAAAATTCGCGGACAAAGGTACAGACACGCTGACTGTATATGCGGATGCGCTGATCAATAGTGTGGTCACGCTGACCAATCTTCGTCCACCCTTACCTCATTTATTCTTGTCTGAAACTCCTTGCTCTATTCTACGTATGCGGACTTCCTTAAGACTATTGGTATTTCAATAAATAAGTGCTCTCTAGGATGTTATATTGTATGCTATTTATGTATTATTTATTCTGTTACGTCTAAATTTCGGCTAGGATGTTTAATTAGATTTTACTTACTTGTATTTAATCCTTGTTGAAGAGCCTCTGCTGCTGTGCTGTGGTCAATCGTGTGCAGGTTGAAATAAATTGATAACTATTATGTTGAAATAGTGACACTTAGTTTATTAATCAACACTAAATCTATTTAATATTATAAAGTACAAATTATTAATTGATAGCGTTGGCTACTGTCGACGTATAGGTACGTCGTAGCAGAGCTCGTGTCGCGTCCTCGAAATAAACTAAACTAATAAGCATTTCAAGCCAACTTATTGACTCGGTTGCTCTACTTAACTCATGCACTCAGCATCTTTCATACTTTCGGCAATACCTGTCGACACTTTTACACGCATACTCAGCAATTGCGTAAGACGTAACATCCCCACACCTAGATAGTTGTATATTGACCAAATAATAACAACTATTCAAATTTTAACAAATCTTAAAATTACCATTATAAATCTTAAATTACTTTTACAATTAAATCTTAAAATAATTCTATAAATATTATATACTATACGATGTTACAAACGAGACTTAAAACCTAACGCATCTATTTATGACATCCAATATTATACTAAAAATATTTATCTTTTATTACAATTACCTATTATGTAGAATCACATTTTACATAATTTAAAAAATTCATAATAACTTTAATGAAAATAACTCTACATGCGATCTCGAATTACGGTCAATTTTTACATTTTCATCATTTGGATTGGACAAGTGTATAGGATTAAATAAGGATTTTTCATCATTCAAATTCGTTTCTGCCTTATTATCTTTTTTAACAATTACTTCTTGTAATTGGATATCTTCTGTTTTACTGTTCACCTCTGATCTTCGTCTATCTTCTCTCATTACTACTAGCAAATGAGTGATAGAGCTAAATACAGCTCCTAATAAATAAATTGTCCATCCATATATAGCATGCAGCGTGTAACGACGTACCAAAATATCTATGGTGATTTTTAAAATATGAATAATAACAAATTTCATAATTATTGCCGAACTAATTGAGCCAAATTTCGTCAATTTATCAACAAATTTATGCCAAGTGTTCTCAGCGATATTTGTTAACGTATTTTCTGTTAATAAATTACTTATACTTCCTCCTCGGACAGTCTCTTCCCCTTGCATCCCTCTTGCAATCGTATTTAGCAACGAAGCTCTCTCCATCGGAAACATAATATGTTGTTGTCCATTCCATTCCACTAGTCGCTAGTGAAGATAGACCCTCTGGTTGCCAAGAAATTTTATTTGATGCCTTTAAAATTTTAATCAAATTGTTGCTTTTCCTCGGAGCTGGCGTAAGATTTATCCAATCATTTGCAATTTTATAGTACTGGGGTACAATACAGTTACAATTTATTTGAGTTCCTTTATTTAACAATATATGTGTTTTTGGTGTGAGAAACATGGTTTTATTTCCCACCAACACAGGCAACTGCATATAGCAATAATCCGAATGTTTTATTATAACTTCTCTTGGCAAACACTGTATTATATGGACAGCTTCTCCTGCTAATCTAGCTATATAACCAGGTTTTTGCATAATGTTATGGGCAAATTCGTCAGGTGATAAGGAAGCAATGGATAAGGAGTTTTGAATGACCTCTTTTTCCAACTCACATTTTTCTTTCAAAATATTTAAATATAAATGTTTAATTTGAATCTTAAAATGTTTTTCTACATAGACAAACTTCGAATTCATATACGTAAAGAGATCATAATCAACTATAGGTTTTTTGCTTTGAACATCTTCTTTAAACAATAATTCATTATCAGTTTGTTCGTAAATAAATAATTTTGGATGCTCAGTTTTAATCAAAATTCTATTACATACACTAAACTTTTCTTTGATTGATAACGCAAAAGATATGTCTCTAGTACTTAAAGTGTAAACTGTTTCATGGTTTTGTGATCGTAATTTTGTAGCTAGCCCTCTGTATAATATATCATATTTACTCTGAAAACCATTATTATTATTGTATTCTTAGATGTGTATGTCACACAATCTAAATATGACTTTATCCCTCGGTAGTTGTTTAATGTGCTTGTTGGCTTTATTGATCTCTCCGAGGCAATCGTGTAGAAAAGGGTTAGAATAAAAAGGCCCTTTTCTTATATCGTCAACGTTTCGGCGAACATTGTCGCCCTCATCAGGACACTGTCGAAAGTTTTTATTGTAAATATAACTATAAAGTTACAGAACAATTTTTTAAAAAACAATATTTTTAGAGAACTTACATATCGGAGCTGTCGTGATTTTTGTACATCTCAATGATGTTTTTCCCCCGGCTATTTAATAGCGGGGGACGAGAGACGCCGAGCGACACAGTTATTATTTGTATTGCTCTGTCGGCTAATTTCTCAGAAGTGAGGAAGTAGCCAACAGCCGTCGCTTATATATAATGCGCGCGATTCCTGATCTTTAGCGCGGTTTTGTTTACAAGTGACGTCACACATCACATCTGTTCGATGTACATAAACAGAATATATGTATTCACATTTAACTTTTCAGCTGGTAAATCAAGTGTGTGTATACATTATTTAGTTAAGAAAAATCCATTATCAAAACTACAGTCGAATATTAAAAAATTAACAAAAAAAAAAAAAAAAAAAAAAATTAACAAATATCTGGAATGAGAATGAATATTTTGGTAAAAAATATAAAAAACAGTTTTTCACACAAACTGATACCTGCTTACCGAAAGCATATGGGTTACCAAAAATCCACAAGAGAGACCATCCTCTAAGACCTATAATTTCAGCAATAGGTTCACCAACATATTTTTTATCAAAATATTTATTCAAGGTTTTAAAAAATAGCATAGATAAGCCGAACTCGTACATAAAAAATAGCTACGAATTCATAGAAAAAATAAGAAATATAAATATTCCGAATGACCACTGTATTGTCAGCTTAGATGTAAAGTCATTATATACAAACATCGACAAGACACTAGTCATGCAAAGCATTGAAAGACGATATGCACAAATAGCGAGGAAGTTGGAAATTCCACTTGATGAAATTGTGCATGCTTGCGATCTGCTTATGGAGAATACGTACTTCCAGTTTAATGGTAAATTTTACAAACAACTTTTTGGCACACCTATGGGTTCTCCGATTTCGGGACTGTTCGCTGACATTGTCATGGATGATCTCGAAACGGAATGTATTTCGAAATTAACGTATAAACCAGTGTTCTTTTTCCGATATGTCGATGATATTATCACTTATATTCCAAGAACAAAAGTAAATGAAACATTAAGAGTATTCAATTCATATAACAATAGACTCCAATTTACACATGAAATGGAAGTAAACAAATCCATAAGCTTTTTAGACGTTTTATTGGTGAATGAAGCAGGTAATATAAAAACTGATTGGTACACAAAACCAACTTTCTCTGGCAGATTTTTGCATTTTAAATCTCAACATCCGATTAACCAAAAAATTGCCATGGTGTACAATTTAATTGATCGAGCAGTAAGGTTATCAAGTAGATGTTTTCATCAGAAAAACATTAATATTGTTAAGAATTTGCTGCTCGAAAATGATTACCCTGTTGAGTTCATTAATAAATATGTCAAAAAACGACTGTCGCAAGTCAAAACAACGAGACAACCACAACAACGGTCAAGGGATAATACATATCGTAATTGCGTTGGCATACCATACATCGGCGGTTTCTATGAGCGTGTGCAGCATTCTTTGAGACGTAACAACATAAAAACTATTCCGAAGATACATAGTCAGATGTGCAATATTATTGTAAAGGGTAAAGATAAAAAAGAAAAGCACTTGGAAAATAATGTTGTTTACGAACTTAAATGTAATGACTGCACTGCCACATACGTCGGCCAAACAAAAAGAAATGTATGTACACGTGTGGAGGAGCATAGGAAATCCAAAGACAATGTCATTTCCGAGCATAAAGAAAAGTACAACCATGTTTTCAATTTCGAAGATTACCGTATTAAAGACAGGGAGAGTAATCTAAATAAAAGATTGATCTCGGAAATGATGTACATACATTTACAGAAAAACGGTATAAATAAAAAGGAGGATACCCAAAAACTAAATAATGAATACACACACTTGATTTACCAGCTGAAAAGTTAAATGTGAATACATATATTCTGTTTATGTACATCGAACAGATGTGATGTGTGACGTCACTTGTAAACAAAACCGCGCTAAAGATCAGGAATCGCGCGCATTATATATAAGCGACGGCTGTTGGCTACTTCCTCACTTCTGAGAAATTAGCCGACAGAGCAATACAAATAATAACTGTGTCGCTCGGCATCTCTCGTCCCCCGCTATTAAATAGCCGGGGGAAAAACATCATTGAGATGTACAAAAATCACGACAGCTCCGATATGTAAGTTCTCTAAAAATATTGTTTTTTAAAAAATTGTTCTGTAACTTTATAGTTATATTTACAATAAAAACTTTCGACAGTGTCCTGATGAGGGCGACAATGTTCGCCGAAACGTTGACGATATAAGAAAAGGGCCTTTTTATTCTAACCCTTTTCTACACGATTGCCTCGGAGAGATCGATAAAGCCAACAAGCACATTATTATTATAAGAATTTAACCAAAATGAATGGCTAGCTTGTATGTCTATACAATGCTGCTCGGAAAATTTACAAACTGTCCCTGAACTTAATCTAATTCTATCATTATCCAAGTTCACATCTGCAAATTCTTGTAATAATGTTATTGTTATCATTCCCTGTACTACCACATTATTCCATAGACCAAAACTATCTGAATATGTACTACCTGCACAACTTTTTTCTTTAATACTACCCGCAAACTCTAATCCAACCGATTTAGTTGAATTTATTTTCAAATCCGCAATTGTATGAAAATTGTCATATTCAAATATTCCCGTTTCATGTATATTTTTACATTTTTCATAACTTATATCATAATAGACGGAGAGATGAGCGGCTCATGGCTCAAACGTTAGTGTGAGTGCTGATTTTTGCTGAATATGATCCTCGAGTGCAGTTAAGTACAAAATGATAAATGCCTGCTTAAAAATTTCCTCTAGGATACGGGGATGGTCGATTGAACAGGTGCGTTTTTCATGCCAAATCAAAATTGAGTGTTAGAAATAATAATTACGAAAATCGCTTGTATTTCGTCTCAGGAAACACGTAATAACATTAGCTGCCATTTTGTTAATTCTTATCATGCTGGCAGACGATGCAAAAGTTGGAAAAATTTATAAAAATTTTAAATAATTGTGACGTACATGCAAACTTAATATTTCGAATATTTATGTATGTGACAATCTAAGTATAAAATAGCAGACCAATAAATTGTGATTAAAGTCATGAAAGCCGGCTGTGAAGTCGCGGCAGACGAAGGTTAATTAGTAGAGAAATTGTTAGTTACAAAGACAGTAACACGAATTAGACTATGCAGTTACATGAAGGACAGGTCATAGCCTAATTTTATTAAAATTCTTGGTCGAAAATATTATTAACAACTTTTTTATAAACATTTAAGTGTTGAAAAATAATTTTTTTTCAGTTTTTTGTTAATAACTCGAAAACTAATAAACTAATTGAAATGGCGTTAACAGAAAAGTTGTAGACAATTAAATTCTAAACAAATTGAGCTTTTGAATGACTCGATTGAATCGTTTCGTTCCGATTAAATTTGAAATAATAAGGAAATTTTGCTTTTTTTTAAAATTCGTAATTTCGACGTTGATTTTAACCTTTGATGATCGGCTCTTCGTCAACTCGTATTCATATATGTATACTTACATGTGCACATGAGGCAGACGCAATTGGTCATTTAGTTTCGGAGCAATTAAAGTTTAAACTATTAAGTTCAATATCTTGCAGACGGTCTAGACACGTTTGTAATAGGCCGATTTAGATTTGTCGAACGGATTTAAAAAGTAGAACTATAATACAAACAAACGTATATCATCATTTTTCATGAAAGTGCTCTTAAAACGATGAAAAACGCAAATATAGTTTCAAAAAAATTCTAGTGAAGAAAGCGTAGGCGTAACCATCGTCTGCAGCTTCGACTTTTCTTCTATGGTGAAAAAATAGCGGGCGTAACGGTCAGCACGAGCCCCAATCTTTCTCCGTGTAAAAAAAAAGGTCGGAAGAAGGGGCTACCATCTGTCCTTCAATTTTTTTTCCCTATGACTTTTCCTATGCTGGATTTTCTCTTCTTATACCGGGTGTACTTCTTATACAAAACTACGGCGTGAATTTATGACTAGTATGAACACTTGTATTATAATGAAATTGTGCAAATTCAAGTAATTCATCCCATTCAATTTTCTTTGAAACAAAATTTTTTAAATACTCACAAAGAGGATGATGTGCTCTTTCTAAAGAGCCATTCGATTGAGGCGAAAACGCCGTTGTTTCAATCTTTGTAAATTTAAATCTTTTAGCTACTTCTTTCAACCATTTACTAATAAAATTTGTTCCTTTGTCAGTTAATACTAACTTCGGTGTACCAAAAATACAAATAAATTTCTTTATAAAAGCATCAGCTACAGATTCTGCAGTTTGATCAGACAGTACTACAATAATTACAAATTTACTGAGTTCATCTTGAATGGATAATATATACTTATTGCTGTTTTTTGTAACATTAAAAGGCCCTACGATATCCATCGCAATTTTGTCGAACGATCGCAAAGGTGTATCCGAAATCACCATTGGCTGCTTTATTTTTTTTCTTTTTAGTTTATTCCTTTGACACTCCTCACAAGCTTGTATTTTTTTTTGAATATCTGCCTTTAAATTCTCCCAATAATATTTATCTTTAATTCTGTAATACGTTCTATTGACACCAGAATGTCCCCCTATCTTAGTATTATGTAACATTTCAAAAATTTTATCCCTTTTATCAACTCCTACATATGTTATATTATTTAAACAAACTACAACTTTAATATCTGTATCTTTAAAAATATCCGCTAGAATTTCTTCAATTTCATCCCCATTTATATTAGTTATTTTTAACTCTTTAGATATACTAAATATTGTATATTTTTAATACGCAAAATTTGCTTTTTAATAATTGAAATAATTTAATCAAATTTACCTTAACTTTTACAGCAGATTCAGCTGTATTTAAACATAATACAAAAATTTTATTTTTACCTCTTTTTAGTATTTCTATCTCTCCATTACTTAAATTTTTATCATAAGAAATATTAGCTTTTTTTAATAGATTTCCCGTATTATTTTCTAATGCTTCTCCTTTATTATTAATTATATGAATAATGTTATCGTTTCGAAATTGAATCGAGTTTTCAGAATATACCTATATTATATTGTTACCTATATTATATATATTATATTGTCTTCTCTATTAGTGTGCGTCTTAGCGATTTCTTTTACATTTTTATTCTTGACTTTTTTACGTTTTCTAATGTGCAGTTTTTTCATGTTAACTTCCGCTCTTTGTTCATTTAAAATTTTTATTTTATCTTCATTACTCAATATTATACTATTTTGGCCTTCTTCACGTCTTTTTTGTGCTCTAGTAATTACACATACATTATTTTCTACAGTCGGATTCCTAGACAAAGCATCTGCATTAGTATTTTGTTTACCTGCTTTATAAATAATTTCATAGTCATAATCCGCTAATTTTAACCGCCATCTTGCACTCTTTCATTATTATCCGCGTTTTTTAGGTACAATAATGGTTTATGATCTGTTACAATAAAAAATTTATTACCGTATATGTAGTTTTTAAATGATTTTATAACATACCTAATTCCTAGCGCTTCTTTTTCGTACGTTGCATATTTTACCTCTGCCGAATTTAAAACTCTCGATGCATAGGCTATAGGTCTATCCTGCCCTACTTTACCTTGAGAAACCACACAACCTAGCGCATAATTGCTCGCATCACTTGTTATAATAAAAGGTTTATCAAATTGTGAATATTGTAAAACAGGTGCTTCACATAAAAGATCTCTTAAGGGGTTATGCCTGAGTTAAAATTCAAAAAAATCAAATTTTTTTTTATTTGATTTTTTAATAGCAAATTTAATGTAGAATATACTGTTGAAACTCCTTTTGCCCGAAAAAATTTCGTTACAAAATTATAGGCAAAATACTAAAAATATATAATTTGTCAAAATTAAGTATTTTTCATATTTTATTCCATAGCGCTTTTGTTTATTCAAAGCCATTACATTTTTATAGAAAATTTATCATTAAATGTGCATACAAACTCCTTTTGGTAAAAGACAGTTTTATTAAAAATAACACAAATTATTTATTTATGAATTATTGCATATAGTAAATAGCTCATTCTGATAAAAGCATAGATTTTTTTATTGTGAATGTTAAAAATAAAATAAATTTATCTGTTTCATTAATTTAATCTTTTTAATAAAATAATAAGCATGCGTGCAAACTAAAATATTTTTATAAATTACCACCTAAAAACATGGTACCATACAGCATATGGAAAAGCCAATCACTGTTTTACCAACCTAGTTAAGTTTGCTATCAGACAGCTCTTTCGTCTGCTTGATCTGCAGTCTAGTGCAAGCTTGATGTTGTGAATTTTGATCTGAAGTGAAAACTTCTGAGTGTCAGTGGTGTTTAAATTTAGATAAGTATTTTGGACTCTAAATAATACATTATTTGTGAAGAACTTGTTCTTTGTGAGTGTGTTCTTTATTTTTAGGTATATAAGCTGTCAATGGCATGTGAACGATAAGGTACTTCTGTGTTCGATGCAAGGTTAGATGTTGTGGAAGTTGGCTGTAACTATTAAGAATCCTAGAAAGTCATGGGTAAGCAATACCAACAATTATATTCATATGAAACATACTGACTGTGAATGCGTATAAAAATTTATATTTCAATTTCAGCTTTTGATACTAGTATATCAATATGTGTGGCACCCGGGTCTTAATATATCCCTTAATACAGGGATATTTTATGCCAAAACACAAAAAAATATGCCAAGCAGTTTCTGTAAGTACTACCCGATAAATGGAAATAAGTTTCATGTATAAACTTTAAATGCAGTTTTCTCAAGTTTTGAATTTTTGTGATTTTAGGTCAGTTGCCGCAGGATTTCTCAACAACTATGGGACCGATTAAGCTGAAATTTTTTAGAGAACTCCAGGAAGCCCTTCTTCACTGCTTGAACGGAGGGAAATTGGCTAAGGTAAGTTTAAAGAATGTTACGCATGTGAACATATGCATAATTCACTATAATTATGAATATTATGAACTTATGTGTTTCTAAATATTTAAAATTTTTATTTTTCAGTAATCCCTTCCGTTCAAGCTGAAGAGAAAGACATTTAGAAGAATTGCCATCCAGTTTGGTTTGAATTCATCACCTGGATCATGAGAAACCTTACGGCAAAGGATAAAATATACTGAAATTTAGTTCTTAACACATGGTTCTTCACACATAGTAAGTATAGATATATAAGTTTTTAAACACATGGAAAATTACAACTAATATATACAGTTTAATCGCGAAAAAGTTTTTATTTGATATTACTTGTACAACATTTTTTTTGACCTGTTAACTGATAATTTATTTTTTTCAGGTTTAACTCAGGCATAACCCCTTAAGGGGTTATGACAGTGTTAAAACCTGAAAAAAAAGAAAAATTGTTAGTGTTGTAAAAAATTAATAGATATATAGGTGCTCTAAAAACTATATTTTTGCTTTCAAATACAAGTATTATACATCACTTTTATGCATAAATAATATGCATAAAGTGAGTGTAACATTTAAAAACAATTAAAGGTATTTGCTTACCAAAAATCATGATTTTCATCACTTTTATTTACTTGCCGCATGTTTCTGATGGAACCGTACCGTCAATCATGTTGAATCAAAGTCCCAAATCTTCACTATGAGTCTGGTCTCAGACTAAGTGGAACAGATTCCTGAAAAACACAAAATTAATATAATTAATTAAACATATATTTACAATATTAGTAATTATAGTGAATGTTACATATGTAAACATACGCAACATTCACTTTGAACTTACCTTTGCCAATTCTGCTCCACTCAGTTTGTGACCATACTCATAAAGAAGGTTTCCCACTTTGGTTCATCATGATTGATAGTACGGTTCGTTCACAAAGCTGCGGCAAGTACACAAAAAGCATGAAAAAACTAAATTTGAGTAAAAGGCATTTGAAGTTTATAATGTAAATCATTCAAATGAACTCAGCTATACTTACAGAAAATATCCGGCATACCTTGGTTTGCTTTTGGTACTCAAATATACATACAATAAAGTATATTTGATGGTACTCGCTTGTCATGCTGTGTGATAATAGCATTTAGAAGCTGAAAATAAAATAAAGATTATCGTTAGCTATTCATAATCAAGTTATGTTTATGAATTACAGTTACATACAATACTTACCATTATTAAATACACTTCAAGTTCTTAAAAAGTATGCAAAATAATACTTCAGGCAGTCAATATAAGCTCCCATTTTGCTGGCTTGCACCCGTATACCTAAAAGCAAAAAATAAACCAACAAAGAAAAAGCTCATTATGAACACTGTTATTACAAATTAGTTTCCAATACTTATCTGAATAATGTTTGTACTCTGCAGAAGCTCTTGCACTTTTGAAACACCACTAAGGTTATAAGCATTGCTACAGCAGCTAGCAGACTAACTGCACTGATCTAGTGTTTTGGATGAAAAACAGCTGTTTGGCTGCTTTCTGCTGCTTTACAGAAAATTCTACTATACCGATCAAACAGAAATCTTCATTCTCGACCAGACGCTGTGAGGCACAACCTATTCGAGTGGCAAATTCAAATTTATTGAATGCCTTTACTTTAACACATTGAGTTTAGTAACATAAAATCACACATAGAAAAATTAATTTTACAGATTTTATTTATTTTACGGAAATAAATTCATAACTCTTGAGAAAAAAACGGTTTGTAAAACGGTTTTTAAGTCATATTTTCAGTAAGATTTCTTATGAAATTACTCTGTAAAAAGTCGGTTAGAACAATCCTTTCCACAAGTTTGGCCTAATTAAAATATTTAAAAATCACGATTTTTCAAAAATTTACTTGAAACAGATTTGTTAGTTTTTTGTTGATATCTTTGAGGAAAATTTTTTTAGCCAAAAACGGCTTTCAAGACCATATTCTACAGACTATTAACTATGAAAAAAGTGAATAAAAAAAAATGGGTATTTTCAAAATTTTAACACTGTCATAACCCCTTAATTTTTCAAAAGTATTGTGTTGCTCAGCAGCCCAAACGAACGGTCTCTCATATTCCAATAACATCGTTAAAGGCTTTGCAACCTGTGCACGATTTTTAATAAACCTTTTATAATAATTAACCTACCCTAAAAACTGCTGAACACCTGTTACATTTTTAGGAATCGGAAATTTTTTTAACGCTTCAATTTTCTTTTCATCCGGTCTTAATTCTTCATTACTTAAAATATGTTCTAAAAATTTAACTTCTGTTTTTGAAAATTCACATTTCTCCGGTTCTACTTTTAACTGTGCCTTTACAAGTGCTTGAGCTATTAAATCAAATCTTTCATTTAATTCTTCGATTGTATCACCAAAAATTATTATATCATCAATATAAGTATAACATATTTTATTTATATAATCGCTTAGTACTGTATTAATAACATGTTGGAATGTTCGAGCAGAATTTTTTAATCCAAATGGAAGAACTAAAAACTCGAACCTTCCTAAAGAATGTACACTAAATGCTGTTTTTTCAATATCTGAAGGTCTCATTTGTATCTGATGAAATCCCGATTTTAAATCTATAACATCAAAATATTTTTTATTCCCAACAAGATCTAATATCTCAGTAATATTCGGAAGTAAGTAAGGATCGGCTAGAGTTACCTCGTTCAATTTTCTATAATCTATAACCAATCTATATCGTTTTTCTCCCTCAGTTATCTGTTTTTTAGGTACAACAAATGCTGGAGCATTAAACGGACTTTTTGTGTCTCTAACTGCTTTGGTTTCGATTAAGGGGTTATGCCTGAGTTAAACCTGAAAAAAAGAAATTATTAGTTATTAGGCAAAACAAATTATTTATAAGTAATATTAAAAAAATTCTTTTTCCTACTTAAAGTATACATATTAATTGTAATTTTACATATTTTTAAACAATTATATATCTATACTTACTATACAAACAATTCCATGTGTGAAGTATTAAATTTGATCAGATTTTTCCCTTTGCCGTATGAATTCTCAGCATCCGGGTGATAAATATAGACCAAACTGGATGGACAATCTTCTAAATGTCTTTCTCCTCAGCTTGAACGGAAGGGATTACTGAAAAATAAAAATTTTAAATATTGAGAAACACATAAGGTCATAATATTCATAATTATAGTGAATTATGCATATGTTCACATGCGTAACATTTTTTAAACTTACCTTAGCCAATTTCCCTCCGTTCAAGCAGTGACGATGGATTCCATGAAGCTCTCCAAAAATTTTCAGCTTGATTAGGCTGATGGTTCCTGAGAAATCCTGCGGCAAGTGATCTAAAATCATAAAAATTCAAAACATGAGAAAAATGCATTTAAAGTTTATGTAAGACACTTATGTATACTCATCGAGTAGTACTTACATGAACTGCTTGGCATATTTCTTTTATATTTTAACATAAAATACCTATGTATTATGGGATTTATCAAGACCCGGGTGCTGTACATGTTGATGTACCAGTATCAAAAGCTAAGATTGAAATTTAATTTTTTGATGCGCATTCACAATCAACATATTTTACATGAATATAATTTTTGTAATTACTTACCCATTTTTTAACAAGATTGTTAACAATTACAGTAGACTTTGAGCAGCTTTGAGACTATCTAACACACAGGCGTGCACATGATATTCATAGTCCGTATACCTAAAAATAAAGAATACACTCACAAAGAACCAATTCTTCACAAATAATGTTATTTATAGTCCAAACACTTATCTAAATTTGAAGATTAGTAGGCTCAGAAGTTATCATAACAGCACAACATACAGCTTGCACTAAACTACAGACAGCAGACGAAGCAGCTGATGTCTGAATGCAAACTCGACTAGGTCGGTAAAATAGAGATTTCCCTTTCCATACGCTGTAAGGTGCCATGTTTTCAGCCGGTAATTTAAATTTGTACGTATGTTTTTTTATCCCTTTATAAGTTTGATTAAAAAATTACAAGACTAGATTTAAATTCTAAATTTGTTTTATTTTGAACATTTAAAATAAAAATAAAATCTACGATTTTATAAAAATTAGTTATTTACAGTTTGTAATGATTCAGTAAATAATATGTGTGTTTTTTTTAATAAAATTGCAGTTTCAAAAGGAGTTTGTAAACGCATTTAATTTTACATTTTCTATGAAAAGGCAATTGTTTTGAATAATCAAAAGTGCTATAAGACAAAACATCAATAATACGCAATTTTGAAAAATTATATTTTTTTAGTATTTGGCCTATAACTTTGTAGCGGAATTTTTTCGGGCAAAAACGACTTCAGCAGCTTATTCTACAGTAAATTTGCCTTAAAAAAATCAAATAAAAAATTTTTTTATTTTTTTGAATTTTAACTCAGGCATAACCCCTTAATTTCCTTGTCTCTTTAATTGTTAAATTTTTAGAATTAAATGCTAAAGGGAATTGTTTGACATAAATAGGCTTATCATTAGTTAAATTAATTTCATGCTGTTCTACATTACATTTCCCTAATTCATCTCCTTCTACCCAAAAAAACAGTTTGATTTTTACTTATCATGTGCTCTATTCGTTCAGGATTTACATTTTCTGTATCAATTTCTATATTTTCAACCTCTTTTGTGATATCACCAGCTTGTATATTTAAAATTTTAGTCTCACAGATATCTAATTCAGATATTATTTGTATTGCTCATCTTGAAACAGCAGCTTTTCATCTGATTTTAATAACATGCCATTATTTTCGTTGACAATATTTAAAATTTCTTTATAATCATGTTCTTTAACTAAATCAGTTTTAAAGTTACTTTCTTGTTCTGTCTCTTGAAGATTTATATTTATATTTGATATCAGTTTTTCAATCTTTTTATCATTATTATCTAGCACTTGTCTAATACTTTTACAATCAGTTTCGGATATTTCTAACATATCTGAATTGATTATTTCACTACTCTCTACTACTTTGTCTAATACTATAGTAATATCTTTAAAAAATGTATCTTCTACCATGCATTCACTTTCATTTATTCCATAACTATTTTCTACTACTTCTTTCTTTTGTCTATTTTTTTCAGTTTCAAAATTCTGATTAAACATTTCAATATTATCCCTACTATTAATTTTATCAATAGCCTTGTTTCGACTGCTAATTATTTCATTATCAAACGTAACCTTTTCTAGAATTTTACTTAAAACTTCATTCTGACTCCTACAAACTTCATATTGATCATATTTATCAGAATTTCGCATATTATAGATACCATGCACTTTTTTAGTTATATTTTTCTGTAATTTAAGTTTAACATTATTGATTTCTATATAGCCCTCGTCTAACCTTAATTTATTTTCCCTTAAAGATTTAATTCCTAATATACCATCATAAGAAATTGCAAATTCCTCTGGCGCTACGTGAAATTCGAAATACTTATTATTTATTGGCAAATTAACCACTCCTAATGTTTTTATATAGTTATCCGTAATCCCTGACAAAAAAATCTGTTTATCTTGTAATTGCACATTAGCGGGAATTTGATCTATTTTAATTATATTTGTTTGTGCCCCACTGTCAATTAGTAAATTATATATCTTGAAAGTAAATGGATTTATTATCTCTATCGATTCTAACACCTCATCTAACTTTAGATGATAAATTTCCATTTTTGCATTGCAATTTCCATTTTGAGAAATTTTTCACCTATGTCATTTTCTTTCAAAATATGATAATTTTCGGCCAGTGTTTTATTAGTGCGACTTCTTGTACACTCGACCCAAGAAGTACCTACGCGTTTCCCGCTTCTCTTTTTTGTTGACTCTGCAGTCTAAAACATTTATTCATTGTATGATTCGCATTCTTACAGAAAGTACAGAATTTGCCTTGCTTATTCTCTAATTGTTTAAGTTGCTGACAATTATCAATTACATGCCCATTTTCGTTACAATAATCACATCTCTCATTAGTCATAACATTATTTTCCAAATTTTTTAACTTTCTACAATTCTCTATGACATGTCCCCGAATTTTGCAATACTGACAAATCATTTGCCTTGCATCTGCATTTTGGAAATTTCTACTTTGACTATTATAATTATTAAATGTGTTATTGCCATTGAATCTATTACCGTTATTAAAATTTCTATATCTATTACTCCCGTTACTAAAATTCTGTTGCTTATTGTTATTTTGCTGACAACTTTTAGCCGTGTGCCCTTTTTCATCGCCTATCTGGCATTGCATATCTTTTTGACTTTTAGTTTGCATCACGAATGCTTTAACTATCTCACAATCCGTACTTTCATGACCTACTGTATCACAATAATTCTATGTTAAATATCTCATCGAATCTCTAACTACTGCACAGTATTTAATTGCATACCCGAAGTTATTACACCTTTTACATAAGACTTGCGGACATGATTTGATTGTATGCCCTTCAATATTGCAATATTCACATTGAATTTTATCTAGCTTTTTTCACATCTATTAGGCTCATATCCACTCTCTTTACATTTCCAGCAAACTTCATATTGTATAATAAATAGACATTGACCTACTGTATGACCCATTACCTGGCAATATTGGCAGTGACTACCTTTACTTCTAATCAATTTACATGCTTCAATCGAGTGTCCTCTATTATTACAAAATTTGCATATTAAATCAATTTTATTTTTAACGATTTTACAATTATCAGAAAAATGATTCGCGTTTTTGCAATATACACAACCCGCTTTATGACAACATAATGCCTCATGACCATAATCTTGACAAATTTGACATGTATGTATAGCAGCATATTTTTCTTCCTGATTAAAAAAATTGCATAAAACACTACTTGGTTTAGTCTCCAATGAATCCCTCTTTTTGAATTTAGTCTCAATTTCTATAGCTTTTATAATAGCATCCCCTAAACTGTGTACTATTCCTAATTCAACCCGAATTTCTTGTTTTAAACCGTCTTTAAACGCTGCAAGAGCGTCCTTTAGGATCTCTGCTTCAAACTAAGTTTTATCTTGCTGTGTCATTCCTGTTACCTGTCGAGATTCTTTAGCTTGAAAAACTAAATCCTGTAATCTATTAGCAAAATTAAGTACTGTTTCTCCTGGTCTCTGTAAGCATTCTGTTATTCGCCCATAAATTGTAAGCACATTATCGGTTGATGGATCAATTTGTCTAATAACTTTAATAAACTCCTCGATAGTATTAACCGTTACATTCGTCATTGCTTTATATATATATCTCCACGTAATTTAATTTTCAAAATTGGAATTAGTTTTGCTTGATCATCATCAGATAACATCGACTTTGCGTGTCTTAATTTTTCAACATATTCATTTATCAAGATATTTTTTCCATCAAATTCTGGAATTTATTCTGCTACATATTTTAAAGATAAACGTAGTGGATCAGGCGGCATGATGTCAACTAATAAATTTTTGCTATCAAAATTAAAAATAGTTTTGTTTTGCAAATTATTGCAATTTCCAACTAAACTTGGTTGTTCCGTTATCCCTTCAATATCTATCAATGATTGATCTGCTAATAACTCTGATTGAGTTTGATTAAAACTATCGTTTATCGTATTGTCTATTGCTATATCATAAGTTTTTGGAATTGCAGTTTTAGGTGTTTCTATTGAATCATTTAAATCTACTAAGGATTGATCACTATTATCCTGTTTTTCTGCTATTTCAATAACTAGATTATTCTTGTTTAATCACGAAGTACTCGGTTTTTCTATATCAATATGTTTTGAACTTATTTCTTGCTCTTGTGGCATTTCTTTTTGCGTTTGTAATACTTTTGTCGGTGACCGATTTGTTTTTTTACTTCTCGAAAAAACTGACGGATAGAGTGGTGTTACTATTTGATTTTGCAATGTAGGATCGTTTTTATTGCTTGTCTAGTTGACGAGCAGTAATCGGGAGTTGTCGGCAGTTGATGATGAAGAGCCAGGTCCGGGAAATAATTCGCGATGAGTAGATGAAGAAGACGTGAGTCGATCAATTTCGGCTAATGCTTTTCTGTGGAGAGAATTAAGCCTAGAAATTTCTGCGGTTGACTCAGTAAGAAGAGCAGAATACTTAGCTTCGATCTTCTTGACTTCTTCTTCACGGAGGTGACGTTCTTGAAGAAGCTCTGATTCACGAATGCAGAGTTCTTTTGATATGCGGGTAACCTCCAATGTGCACTCTTCAAGTGTAGATTCGGCAAGCCGGAGTTGTTGTAGAAGCTGGGTATTTTCATCAGCGAGTGAAGGTTGTTCCACCGTTGGTGATGTGTGAGCAGGTGGCGGAAGCGTATCAGCTTGTGAAGTCTTAGAGACTGTGATGAGGGGTGGGGAAGGAGGCGGTGTACGGGTTAAGGTCATCGTGCCCGATCTTAACTTCATTCACTGGGTAATACGTTCACTTGCGGACGAGCCCCCATAATGTTGTGATCGGGTTAGGATAATGATTATTGACACTCTTATTTATAGAAAAAATATACAAGAACGACTTTATTACTCAAGCTTAGACATGCAAATCGAATAGCTGTCAGCGCTAGACTGATAAACAAATACAATAACAACCGCGAAGTTGCAGCGGTTGCTATGCGCGATTCGAACATCTCGAATCGCGCTGGTCATAACAATATGGAAGAAGAGAATATTATTAAAGTGGAAAAAATGTGATGAGGCTTTGCAGATATGCATAAGAATTTGAAAAGACAATAAATGAATTGAAAAATGCAGGTGGAAATGTTGATGAACGAGAGAAGTTAAATTATATGGTAAGAATATTACCCGATTCACTAAGCTATTTTGAGATTTAGTAGGTACAATTCAAGAAAGTGATAGAAACTGGGAATTTAAAAATAATAAAATAAACATGTGGGAAAGTCGAAATACAAATAATGATAGCGGAAAGAAAAAAACTAGTGTTTTTCAAGCTGAACAAAACAAAGATAAAAAATGTTTTGGTTGTGAACAATTTGGACATATTATGAATGAATGCCGAAACTCGTGGACCAGAGGAAGAGGCAGCAGAGGTACAGCGCATTGGCGAGAAGGTGCGCATAATCAACATCAGCAGCAACAACAGACACAGCAGTTCCGAGGTCGCGGAAGCAGAGGTGTACAACGAGGTTACTATCGTGGAAGCAGAGGTGGACAACGAGGCTACTACGGTAGAGGCAGAGGAAATCAGAGACACGATGCGAGGTATAGTGAAAACGTCAGCGATCAAGTGACACCAGAGTCATTTTTAGCAGAGGTAAAGCGCGATGATGAATGTGACGCGAAAATTTATGCTTGCGATACAAATAAAATAAATTGGATATTGGACAGTGGCTGCTCAGACCACATAATAAATGTCGAATCTTATTTTTACGAATCAATCACTTTAGAGAAGCCAATAAATGTAAAAGTCGGTGATGATAGAATTTTGAAAGGTACAAAAATCGGTAAAATCATAACTTATTTTAGTGCAAATAGAAAGACATACAATGTAGAAATATCCAATCTATTTTACGTTAAAGAAATGGATAAAAATCTGTTAAGTTTTGCGAAAGTAACGGATAAAAATAAAATTATTTCTGTTGAAAATACATCGAAAATATATAATAAACAAAACAATTTAATTGCGGAAGCTTACAAAGAAAAAATTGAAACACAGAAAGAAAGATTTCATAGACTGTTAGGTCATGTTAATTTTAAATATTTTGAAAATATGTTTAAAAATAAATTAGTTGATGGTATGCCAGAAAAATTAGAATCTGTAATTTTGAAATGCGGTATATATATTCAAAATAAAATGCATAATTTGCCTTTTGAAAATAATAGAACAAGAGCAACTGATATTTTAGAACTTATACATACAGACATGAATGGGCCACATAAAACTACGGGACTTGATGGTTCACAATATTTTCTAACATTTATTGATGATTATAGTAAATGCGCGTTGATTTATACAATAAAATCAAAGTCAGAAGTTTGTGAATGTTTTATTGACTATATTAATAAAGTTGAAAATATTACTGGAAAAAAGATAAAAAGATTGAGATGCGACAACGGAAAAGAATATTTAAATCGAGATTTTTATAATGTTGTAAGTGAAAAAGGAATTTTGTTACAACCTTGTCCTCCATATATACACGAATTAAATGGAACGGCGGAAAGATATAATGGAACAATAATGAATACGGCAAGATGTTTGTTATTTGAAGCTAATGTAAATCGTAAATATTGGCCAGAGATAGTGCAAGCAGCAGTTTATTTAAAAAATAGAACTGTTGAATATTGTATAAATATTATACTCTTTGCTTGTTGTTCTACGAATTAATACTGGTCGCGCCATCTCTTGTATATATATGATTTCGTACATCGAGACAAGCGCGACTCCGAAAACGCGAATACGCGAGTATGTAAACACACATATATAGATACACACTATAGAGAAGAGCGCTCGCATATACTGTACTCGCGCTCATTCTCTCTCTCGCTTGTAAGTCTCGGAAGGAGACAGTCGTGTCCGACGACACATCACACACTATAATAAAGTTACTTATTAATAATTAACCTCACTAATTTTCCACCACTCCAACATGGTAGCAGAGCGTGGTTGGAAAATTTTTATGCCGTATTGCGACTTTTTTAAAAAGTGCAGTAAGACATATTAAAATGTGCTAGTGAGGTGTGAGAGCCACGTGGAAAATACAAAAGTGTTCCAGTGAAAAATAATTGAACTGAGAAGAGTTCAAAAAGAAATATAAGTGAAAACAACAAATAAAAGTAGTCTAGAAGAGACTGATAAAAACATTTCTGTGAAGAATTGAAGAAAAAAGTGTGATGCGAAGAGATTACGGTCGGCACACATAAAACGTGTTTAAGTGACGTGATAGAGCACATGGAAAATTTTATGAATTTGCACAAATCATTAATGATCGAAGAAAATAAGGAAACACTAAGTGAAAAAATTAGAAAAACAATTTTGAGAAAAGTTATAAAAATAACCAAAGAAGTTTGTATTTTGAGAAACGAAATTTACACAAAAATAAGTGAATACGAAATGGCTCAAGCAAAAGTTGAAGATATAATTATACCAATTTTTGACGGTATAAATTATACCAGTTGGAAAACAAGATTAATGATCTTGCTTGAATATAAAGAATGTCAAGAGCAAATAAAAAGAGAAAGAATTGCTTCAGACACAGAAGCTGATTGGAAGAAAAAAGATCTCAAAGCACGTGCAATTATAACAAGTGCTATCTCAGATAAGCAGCTTGAATATGTAAGTGAATGCATAACAGCGTGTGAGATGATAAAAAGGTTTGACAAAATGTATATAACACAGTCAACAGCCTTACAAATGTTGCGAAGAAATAAAATAGAAGAAATCAAACTTTAAAGTTATAGAGAAATCGAAGAATTTTTCGTAGACTTCGAAAAAGCCGTAAATGATTTTAAAAGTGCTGGCGGTAAGATAACAGAAGCAGAAAAGATAAACTATTTACTTCGAGCACTACCATCAACTTACAGTTATATTGGTGATTTTCTTGATGTGATACCCAAAGAACAACATACGGTCGATTATGTTAAATCGAAAATAAAAGAAAAAAATTTACATAGCATAGACAATAACAAAAGTGATAGCAAAAGCAATGTAAGCACTTTCAACATGAAAATAAAGGGAAATTGCTATAATTGCGGAAAATATGGCCACGCGCAAAAAGACTGTTGGACTGGACAACAGCAAGGTCAAAGCAGTAGCACTCAACCAAGTCGAAATCAGCGAGGAAGAGGTAGTCACAGAGGCAGCAACAGAGGCTTCAGAGGCAGAGGTCGAGGCAGAGGACAACATTCATCGCACAGCACGAAAGAGCAACACGAAGATTACGCGAGCGAGTCATGGTCAACGCAAGTATATACACCAGAGACAAATAAGGTAAATTTAGAAAGTGATCGTAACGGTAGCGAAAATCGAAAGAAAATCTTTTGGTTATTAGACAGCGGTTGTACCGATCACATTGTACGCGATGATAATTATTTTGAAAATTCTGTTATTTTGAAAAAACCGATAGATGTCAAATTACCTGACGGTAAAACGCTCAAAGCTAAAAAAGTAGGAAATATACAAATTTATTTTGAAAATTATTATAGTAAAAAATATGTAAATCTAAACAATGTTTATTTTGCAAAAGACATAAAGCAGAACATATTAAGTTTTTCAAAAATAACTGCAAGTAATACGATAGTAGCTAGAAATGATAGCGCGAAAATTTATAACAATAATAGAGAATTAATTGTAGTTGCAAATAAAGTAAATAATTTATATTATATAAAAGGTTTTCTAGTGAATGAACAGAAAGAAAAATATATAAATGCAGTAAAAATAACCGCGAAAGAAAAATGGCACAGAGCATTAGGTCATGTTAATTTTCAATACTTAAATAAATTAGTTAAAGAAAAATTAGTTGAGGGATTGCTAGATAAAATTGAAAATACTGATATGAAATGTGCAAATTGCATTCAAAGTAAAATGGCAAATGTACCATTTCAAAATAATCGAACAAAAACTTCTGAAATTTTAGAATTAATTCATACTGATTTAAATGGACCGCATCAAACGACTGGTTATGGTGGAGAAAAATATTTCTTAACTTTTGTCGATGATTACAGTAAATGCACGCGAATATTTTGTATTAAACATAAGTCTGAAACTGCAAGTTGTTTTATAGAATTTGTAAATTTAGTTGAAAATAAGTTTAACAAAAGGGTTAAGAAAATACCGTGCGATAATGGCAAGGAATATTTGAATAAGGAGATTTACAATTTTATTAAGTATAAGGGAATAGAATTATTACCATGTCCACCGTACACGCATGAATTGAATGGTGTAGCGGAAAGATACAATAGATGAGCAATGGACATAGGCACATGCTTACAAAGAGAAGCAAATATAAATAGGCGATATTGGCCTGAAATTATTAAAACGGTAGCTTACTTGAAAAACCGCACTATAGCAAATACTGTAGAAAATAAAACTCCTTACGAAATATTCTTTGGCACAAAGCCAAACGTTAATCATTTGAAAATTTATGGTAGTAAAGTTTTTGTCCGAATCCCAGAGGTCAAAAGACAAAGTAAATGGGATGACAAGGCAATAGTAGGAATATTAGTAGGTTATACAGAAAACGGTTACAGAGTTTTAGTAAATAACAAAGTTATTAACACGAGACATGTACAGGTTGTCGAAGAAGACACAAAAATAATTTGTCTTAACGAATCAGATGAAAAGCATGAAAGTTGTGAATCGGAAAATTCTGAAAGCGAATCAGAAGAATATGATAGTGTTGTCAGCAACACAAACAAAAATTTATTTATCCCTACTTCTTCTCTCGAGAAAAGTAGAGATAATTTAATTACAGAAATCAATGAAAATGATATAAATAGTGAAAATGAAAACGAAATTAATTTGAAAGAACCGAGAAGGTCAAAAAGAAAGAAAAGTCCTGTAAATAGATACGGTGATCCTATAGCGCATTTTATTTATATTAATAACATCGATGCAAATGTACCTCATAAATTCGAGGAGGCGATAAATTCGAGCGAATCAAAACAGTGGAAAATTGCAATGAATTCAGAAATCGAAAGTTTAAAGAAAAATAAAACTTGGAAATTAGTAGAGAAGCCATTAAACAAAAAAATCATTGATGTCAAATGGGTATTTAGACGAAAAAACGATAATACCTATAAAGCCAGATTGGTAGTTCGCGGCTTTCAACAACGAGAACATATAGAAAACGTTTACTCACCCGTAGGAAAAATGCAAACACTTAAAATATTATTATCATATTGTTGTAAAAATGATTTGTTTATTGATCAAATGGATGTAGAAACAGCTTTTCTGAACGGTGAAGTAATATCAGAGGTTTATGTAAATCAACCAAAGGTTGAATAGGAATACAAGCTGTAAATTGCAAAAGCATATATGTTTACGAGAAAGCCAAGAGGGTAAATGTTTTCAAAGTACAGGAAAATAAATTCGTGAAAGCAAACAGATTATTGTTATATGTAATAATGCAAGCAGAGATTCAAAATTACAGTTTCGTAGATGAATTAATGTTGTAAAAGAAATAAAATAATGAATAAATTAAAATTATGCAAATTTTGAAAAAAGATTAGAAAGTCAACCATACATAGGAATCACGAAAAAGAAGAGCAATGACGCTAGCCACAAAATACATGAATCTTGCTGCAAGTATAATCTAGAAAAAATTGTATAACACTCTATGGAGACGAGTCTAAAATTAGAAAAAGCAACTGAACAAAATGAGTCAATAAAGTATAGAAACTTAATAGGAGAATTACTTTATATAAGTACTGGTACGAGACCAGATATCTCATATAGTGTAAACTACTTGAGTAGATTCCAAAGTTGTTATAATGAAACTCATTTCAAATATGCTATGAGAGTATTAAAATATCTAGTGAATACCAAAGATCTAAAATTAACGTATTTTAATAATTTAAAATGTGATACACTAGATTGCATGGTAGACTCAGATTTTGCCGGAGACAATATAGATAGAAAATCCACAACTGGATATATTATAAGATATTATGGAAATCTGATTTATTGGAAAACAAATAAACAAAAAAATGTAACGAAATGTTCAACCTTTGCAGAATATACGGCTATGTCAGATACAGTAACCGAAGTAATATTTGTAAGAAATCTGCTAAGTGAAATGTTTAAAGAAAAATTCAATGAAAGAATAAACATATACGAAGACAATTCAGGTGCAATAGCGATTGCAAAGTTTGGAAATTATACAAAAAATTCAAAGCACATCGAAGTACAATATTACTACATTAATGAATATTATGAAAATGGAATAATCGATATTATAAAAATAAATTCAGAGTTAAATCTAGCTGATATATTAACAAAAAGTTTGAATAGAGAAAAGTTCACAAAACACAGAAAAGCATTAAATATACTTGAAAATTGCAAAAGCGACAAGACTGAATGTAAAAGCAAAGAATATAAATTTAAGGAGGCGTGTTGAATATTGTATAAATATTATACTCTTTGCTTGTTGTTCTACGAATTAATACTGGTCGCGCCATCTCTTGTATATATATGATTTTGTTCATCGAGACAAGCGCGACTCCGAAAACGCGAATACCTGAGTATGTAAACACACATATATAGATACACACTATAGAGAAGAGCGCTCGCATATACTGTACTCGCGCTCATTCTCTCTCTCGCTTGTAAGTCTCGGAAGGAGACAGTCGTGTCCGACGACACATCACACACTATAATAAAGTTACTTATTAATAATTAACCTCACTAATTTTCCACCACTCCAACAAGAACTGCCAGTACTATTGAGAATAAAACTCCTTTTGAAATTTTCTTTAAAAAGAAACCGGATATTAGTCACTTACGATTATATGGCAGTAAAGTTTTCGTCAGAGTACCAGAAATTAAAAGAGATACGAAATGGGATAGAAAAACTGATGTAGGAATTTTATTAGGATATGACCACGTTGGATATAGAATTTTAGTAAATAATAAAATAGTCAGAAGTAGACATGTGAATATAATTGAAAATGATAAAGATTTAATTGGTCGAGATAGTGAAAACAGTAATGATGATAATTACGTTGAAAATGAAAATTTTGAAAATGATGAAAATTCAATTCGTGAGAAGGAAAATTCTATATCAAGCGATATCAATGAAATAGCTAACGAAAATGCAGGTAAATTATTAAGAAGATCTGAAAGGGAAAGAAAGAATCCTGACAGATATAATGCAAATTTCGCAAACTCAAATTATATTTATGTAAATGTTGTAAGCGTAGATAGTCCTTCAACTTACGAATAAGCTATAAATAGTGACGATAACGATTTATGGAATGAAGCTATGACTAGAGAAATGAATTTTTTAATTAAGAATAAAACTTGGAATTTAGTTGAAAGACCTAAAAATAAGAAAATTTTAGATTTTAAATGGGTATTCACAAATTATTCTGATAATAGAAAAAAGCCAGGCTTGTTATAAGAGGTTTTCAACAAACTGAAGTACTTGAAGATCTATATTCACCAGTAACTAGGATTCAAACTTTAAAATTACTACTGTCTTATTGTTGCAAAAATAAATCAATGATTAATCAAATGGATGTAGAAACAGCTTTTTAAATTGATATGTAAAATCAGAAGTATTTGTGAAACAATCTAAAGGCTTTGATGATGGAACAGATAGTTTGTATACTAGAAAAAGCATTCTATGGTTTCAGAGAAAGTCCGAGAGCATGGTATGAATGTTTTGATGATTACTTAAAGAAAATGAAATTTCGAAGAAGCGAAAGCGATTACTGTCTATGTATTAAACATGAGAAAGAAGAAATAATTTATTTAATTTTGTTTGTAGATGATTTACTAATTTGTGAAAAAAACAAAAGCAAAATTTATGAAGTCAAACGAAAATTATCAAATAGATTTGCTATGAAAGATTTAGGGGAAGTAAATACTTATTTAGGGATAAATATAAAATATAATCATAAAAAAGGTCAAATGACATTAAATCAGAGTGATTATATAGACTCATTAGCAAGAAAATATAATATTATAAATGCGAAACTGTATTATACGCCAATGGAACAAAATTTGAGTTTGGATCCCGCACAGGCAGCATCAAATGATTTAAAATATAGAAATTTAATTGGAGCATTATTGTACATTAGTACAGGAACAAGACTAGATGTACGTTATAGCGACAACTATTTAAGTAGATTTCAAAATAATTATGATGAATCACACTATAAATAAGCATTAAAAATTTATAAATATTTGTATTTAACAAAAGATCTTAAATTAAGGGGTTATGCCTGAGTTAAAATTCAAAAATTCAAATTTTTTTTATTTGATTTTTTTACGTCAAATTTACTGTAGAATATATTGCAGAAACCCTTTTTGCCCGAAAAAAGTTATTTACAAAGTTAGAGGCAAAATACTAAAATCAAACAATTTGTTAAAATTGCGTACTATTCATATTTTGTTTTATAACGCTTTTGATTATTCAAAACAATTGTGTTTTTATAGAAAATTTAATATAAATTGTGTTTATAAACTCCTTTTGAAATATGCAATTTTATTAAAAAAAAAACAACAAATTATTTATTGATATTACATACAGTACAATATAGCTAATTTTTTTATATCATGGATTTTTTTATTTTGAATGTTTAAAATAAAATAAATTTAGAATTTAAATTTTGTCTTGTAATATCTTAATCAAATTTATAAAGCAGTAAAAAAACATGTACAAATTTAAATTACCGCCTGAAAACATGGCACCTTGCACATACAGCAAATGAAAAAGTAAGTCACTGTTTTACCGACCCACACGAATTTTCTATCAGACAGCTGTTTCGTCTGCTGCCTGTAGTTTAGTTCAAGCTGAATGTCATGCTGTAGTGATTACTTCTGAGTCTCACAAGTGTTTAAGTTTAGATAAGTATTTTGGACTATAAACAATATATAATTTTTTAAGAACCTGTTCTGAGTGAGTGTGTTCTTTATTTTTAGATATACGGGCTAAATTTAATGTGTACAAGAAGATGCCTGTGTGTTAGATGTTCTCAAAGTGTACTGCAGTTGTTAACCAACCTGTCAAATAATGGGTAAGCAGTCGCAATATTTATATTTATGTATAATATATTTACTGTGAATATGTATCGCTAACTTATATTTCAATTTCAGCTTTTCATACTCTTATATCAAAATGTGCAGGACCCGGGTCCCAATATATCCCATAATATATGGGTATTTTATGCCCAAACATAAAAAAAATATGCCAAACAGTTCATGTAAGTACTATCCGATAAACATATATCAATTTCTTATATAAACTTTAAATGCTATTTTCTCAAGTTTTGAATTTTTATGATTTTTTATGTTCCTCAATACGTGTACACACACTTCTCTTGGTTTGGCCCACATATGTAGCCGTACAATCATTACATTGCAACTTGTATACAACATTCTTTTCTAATTATTTTTCTCTTTTGTCTTTGCCTTTAACTATAATATTACACATATGATTGTGTATTTTCGGCACTGTCGTAATAAATTTTTCTTTTAAAGAATATTGCATTTGTTACTTATAGAGTACACGTTTTATCAATTTAACAATAAATTTTACAAACAACTTTTTGGTACTCCAATGGGCTCTCCGATTTTGGAATTATTCGCTGATTTAGTCATGGATGATCTCGAGACGCACTGCATTTCGAAACTTTCGTTTAAACCGATATTTTTTTACCGTTACGTGGATGATATTACTACATGCATCCCGAAAACAAAAATTAATGAAACACTTAATATATTTAATTCATACAATAGCCGGTTACAATTTAGACATGAAATTGAAATAAATGACTCCATAAGCTTCTTAGACGTTTTGTTGGTAAAGAATACAGGCAAAATAATGACTGATTGGTACACGAAACCCACCTTCTCTGGTAGATTTTTAAATTATCATTCGCAACATCCTGAATCTCAAAAAATCGCCACGGTGTACAATCTTATTGATAAAGCTATTAAATTATCGGACAAATGTTTTCATAAGAAAAACATCAATATTGTAAAAAAATTACTAGCTGAAAATAATTATCCTGTCAACTTTACCAACAAATATATAAAAAAACGTATTGACAAAATAAATTCAAATGCACAATATCAACGTTGCAATAACGACACAAATTTTAAAAACATTGTTACTTTACCTTATGTCAAAGGGTTTTACGAACAAATGCAACATTCTTTAAAAGAAAAATTTATTACGACAGTGCCGAAAATACACAATCATATGTGTAATATTATAGTTAAAGGCAAAGACAAAAGAGAAAAACAATTAGAAAAGAATGTTGTATACAAGTTGCAATGTAATGATTGTACGGCTATATATGTGGGCCAAACCAAGAGAAGTGTGTGTACACGTATTGAGGAACATAAAAAATCTAAAAACAACGTCATACATGTACACAATAGTAAATTCAATCATAGTTTCAATTTTGAAAAAATAAATATTAAGGATAAAGAAAGTAATTTAAATAAAAGACTTGTTTCAGAAATGTTACACATAAAAATGCAGGATAATGGTATCAATAAAATGGAAGATACACAGAAACTCAATAACGTGTACACACACTTATTACACCGATTGAAAAATAAAACGGATTATAGACGACTTTAAAAATTTGTAAACATGCATGAGAGCGGCGAGCATTGACGTCACTTGTAAACAGACCGCTCGAAAATTAGCGAGACTCCTCGCTGATATAAAAGCGTTGGCTACACCTATTGTTTCCTTATTATTGAAACAGTAGTCGTGGAAGCCGGAACAATAATAGTCCGTCTCCTTGCTTCTCGCTTCTCCTTCCCCCGCCTGAGATTGGCCGGGGAAGAAACACATTCGATCTATAGGCTGTTGTGCTCCTCTATATGTAAGTCACAATTTGTCACATATTATAATTGTATTGTGCTCATTTATTTATTGAAATAAAAATTGACAGTTTCCTGAAGAGGGTGGCAGTATTCACCGAAACGTTGAAACAAAAGGAAAAATTGTATAAATAATTTTTACCTTTTTCGCAATACTTGCCTCGGAGAGATCGATAGACTCTTTTATAAAATATTAAAAAAAAAATACATATTTTAACAGCTTTAAAACGAGTGCTCATAAGTTGAAAAATATGAAATAGAATCAAATCTATAAGGCAAACAGTGCGCGCAGGAGACCGCGGAACAGAATTTTGTAACTAACGTGCACTATATCCAATATCCCTGCTTCTAATCAATATTTTTCAATTTTTCAAAATGCAGCAGATATCTACATAAAATTTTGCATAAGTATGTGAAGCTATAATATAACTTTTGTTCAGTCTTTTTTTTATAGCAATTTAAACAATTAAATTGTTAATAACAAATTTCCTGGCCACTTTCCGGCAAAACACCTCCGATATCCGTGTTCAGATGGCAAAAATACATAGAAATGACTAAGAAAATTCCGTGGACCCGAAAGTCTGACGAAAACCCCTCCTGCTCTTAGACTATTAACATTAATGAGTTTCTTCCGGGTAACTTACACAGACTCAAGATAGCTGCCTTGCGTATAGTTTGGAAAAAGGGCCTTGTATGTTATGTGAGGAACGGTACTATTTATATTGGGGCTACGGGGGATACGTACGCGGTAGTAATTAGGTGTGAGAAGGATTTGAGTGATTTTTTAGCCTAGGTTCAGGCTGAGATAAGAGTACTTTAGCAAGATCTCTTTTGATCTGCTGACACCTGCTGTTGATGATTATCTGAGAACGCTGGATGGTTTAGACTATTCTGAGCACATGTCGTTTCTGGAGGTTACTGAGTCGGATGTTCGTATGGCTGTGGCGTATTTTGTCACGTAGGCGCGTGGTACTGACGGCATCCAGCAGGTGGTTGCTGCAAAATCGATCACGTTTCTCGCACCCTTCATCCAGAGGATTTTCAATCTATCTCTGAGTGAGTTGCGGTTCTCTTGAATCTGGAAAAGGTCGTTAGTGGTGGTCTTGAGCAAAGTGAGTAAATCATTAGCTGTTACGGATTTCCGGCCGATCTCCCTTCTCTGTTTCATATCCAAGGCGCTGGAGTGGCTAATAGTCCGGGAGTCCTAGGATTTTGTCAAAAAGTTCGTGCTATAGTTTATTTTATTGTTGAAATATATAGGTAGTGACTTACTGAAAATACTCTCTCTACTTCTCTCTCTCTCTCTACGTCTCTACTTCGGGCCAGGTCGGGAATATTTTATTATTGCAAAATAAATTGCAGAAATGCATTTTTTTTTAGTTTTTCTTGATTAACTTTATTCTTATTGCATTTCTGTAAAAACAGGTAGAGATAAAAGTTGATCATAATTGAATTTTCCATAAGATACATGTATTTTTGAATCTAAAATTAATGTTCTTCATTGCTAAATTGTTAATCAAAAAAATTTTTTTTTAATTTTCATATTCCAATGGTTTTTACAAAAATTCATTTTTGTTCATCGGATTAGCATTCAAAAATGACTTTTAGTGCAGACAACGTGAAAATTGAAGAACGATCTCGATACCTTAAAATGGCGTCTTATTGCAAAATTATTTACCCGAAAAGTTTAAATTGATGTCCAATTCGATCCAGGAACGATAACTTACTTACTTACTTAGTGAACGATACTGAGTTTAATCGATAGCTTATGACGTAATTAACAAACGGTAAAAATACATTTTCTTAATATTAATATTAGCAACATCTTTTATTTTGGCCAATTTTTGAGTTAGAGAATTGCGGTAAAATGTATCTTAAAATACGTAAAAAACCATGAATTGCTTCGCTTTTCGGATATAAAGTCCCGCGATTGATCCATTTATTTCAACATGTATAACGTGTGACTTGTGTGGGTGTGTGTGAGTACGCTGACGGTAGTTATATTGCAATATACCAGCCTCGTGCGCTGGTTGAGCAATGGTATGACCGGGTTTTCGGGCGTTTTAAGATCAGTTCAGCATTTTCATATGTGTCACCGGGTTTATACTTTTGTAATCCTTCTTTCGGTGGCGAGTGTTGATTGGCTGCGGGTATCCCCACAATTAAATTATTAAGCTACTGTCTGATCGGAGGTCGAGTCTTTATAAATCCTCGACTCCATCAGCACAGGGCCTTTCACGACCAGACCAGGTACCGGTGTGCGTCTAACCTCGTCATACGACTTGCCGCTGAAGACTAGCCGTCTACTTAGAGTTGCTACAGAAGGATATACACAAGACCGTCAGAGGGTGTCCAAGGTACTACCTGTAAGCTATCGGAGGGCCTAGAAATCCACTGAACTCTGCAGGCAAGCTGGCATATTTGCTCCGGTTGAAGGTATATTACGACCGTAGTACATTGCGACGAAAGGACCGCCAATCATATCTGGCGTGAGTGGGTGAAGCCGCAGCTTAGATAAGTTTATTCCCTTGCCTCGACAAGCTCGTGTAGTGTAAGCCCTTAACACTCTCTAAAGAAAGAAGGACGCTTCAATTAACGGCGCTTGTTGTAAACGTAAGTTAATTATAACACATTATTAAGAACTCGCGAATGACTGTAATTGTAAAAGAATACGAACTTAGACTAGCAAAGTACGATTGTGAGAGTGAATACCCTTTGTGAATCCTGAAGTCTCTGCCTGACGCCAAATAAAAATATAACAAAGAATATAAATACCTAAAGACGCAAGATTCATTTAAACTAACATAGACGCCCTTCAAGTACTAACTAAACCCTTATTGACTAAGCGTATAGACTAGATTTAAGCAGGAAGACTTAGAGACGACCGCAGACTTTGCCTGTTCATAAAACAGCCATCAGCAGTGTGTCCGCGCTTTCAGAGCGTGTCCGCACTTTCCAGCATTTGTGTCCGCATTAGAGCATACCGTGTCCGCAGACTACAAGCCAACGTCTTCATTGCCAGTAGAAGCGACCGCGGACATACTCGTGTCCGCACAACAAAGCCGTAAATACTCAACGTCGTGTCCGCGATTCTGCTCGCGTCCGCATTTTGCCAGACCGTGTCCACTGACTTGGTAAGCGCGTCCGCTAATATTGGCCAGGTCCACATAAATGGACTTAGAAAACAAAGGTAAGGGGAACTTCGTGGACCAGAATAAGGGTCATCGACGCAATTGCCCTTTTTAAATTTATTTATTATTAATTTATCCCGCAATATAAGATCCCAATCAAAGACAACCTCCTAAATAAAAATAATTATTTGTTCGAACCCTAGCAGCCCGAATAAGTTAAATTCGCCCCTTACACGGGTTTTCGGAGCGCCAGCGCTCTCCAGGGGCTTTGCTGGATAGGACACTCAATGCTCCTTCCAGCTCCAGCTCCAGTGGAGGAAGGAACGCTGTTCTGATAATCCGCCGCTCTTTTATACGATTTGGCGGAGCTGCTCCGACGCTGAAGCAGTGAGCTTCCCCCACCACTGGCCCAAACGCCCGCATTGTTATAGATATACTGTTATATGGGGAAACTTAATTTACATGTTTTGTCGCTATAAATAATCAATTTAATTATAATTAATAATGGTTTGTTGCTAATGACAAGCTCCGAGATACAAAATAACTGGCACACAAATACGCTGGTCGCGAGACTTTAAAGCTTTTGTTGCTATTTTTACAATGTTGATTAATGATTCATCCTAAAAAATATACGTGAGTCGAAAGCTAATGAACTAACGATCATGTACGTCACAAATTTATATGGCAAAAGTGCCTCAGAACATAATAATCGGCATGTGGTGTGTCTATTTCGTACATATTTGATAAGTTTGTCGAAAAAGTGAAATATCTTATCTCCACTCCGGAGACAAGCTTAGCCGTGGCTGTTGACTCGATTCTCACGAGCACGCTGTGTTTTTCTCTTTATCTTACAACGGTGCTTTTGATGTTCAAATTCACATTTTGATGTTGGATTTTTCATGTTTTATCTGGTCCTTGAAGCAAGGAATATCATTCAAGCATTTATTTAAATAAAATCAAGCTTGAAATGTAAGGTATTTACGTTACAAATTGGTGCAGTTATCCAATCTTTCGGATTTCTTATTTTTATAGTAAAAGAAGCCACCAAAAGAATTTCTTAATCAAAAAACCAAAATAATTTCTTACAATCAAAAACTCAAAAATTTTCTCCAAAAATTCTGAAAAAATTTGAGGGTGCTCTATTATCAATTTTAAGACATTTTCGTCCTACAAACTTTTTTTCTAAACTCAATAGTTTCGAAGAAAAAAGAATGAGATATGTTTTTTTATGATTTTTATTTTGGATTTGGCCACCATTTTGTTGAAAGGAGTGGTTCAAAAACTCCAACAAAATTCCCTGAAATACTTTCATAGTCGTGGTCAGCGTTGATCACATTTATATCATGATTCCTTCACGGTAACATTACACAATCCAAATTCCGTAAGTTATTGAAACGCACTTCTCAAACTACTCTTTGCATAAAGATTGCTTTCGCCAAGACAACCCCACTCTCTCACGCTCCAAGGTTTCACACACGCTTGTCTTCGCGACACTGTAATCACGCTTTGCTAGAGGGCAAAATCTTACATGTGCTCTCCTTGACTAAACATACGTACTTTATACTATAGTTGCGATCTCGCACCCTTAGCTCGATCGTTCCTGTCTAACCTACCTTTGGCCAAGGGCCTGTCCGCGTCCGACGGCTTATGATACCTTTCACGCCGTAACCTAGATCGGGACGTTTAAAATCGAAATTCACTCAGCCGATTCGCACTAACGAACTACACGAACAGACAGCCTCTGATTACTGCAGCCGAGGTAACCGTTACGCCCGCTCGCAAGCTAACCCAACCCAAGCTGAGGTATAACACTTGTACACTGATTTTTACTACTATTAACTAAATACTTAACAAAGAGAAGACATCCAAGCCGATATTCGCACGCTCGCGAGACAAAGGACTTAGCGTTCGCGAAGTCGCGCGTGGAACTGCCAACGTGCCCACGAGGGAAGCTTAACTAAATAAAGAAAGTGACCCACTGACCTTTCCCTTAAGGGGTTATAACAGGATTGACAGACGAACAAACATTTTTTTTGGACGCTATTGGACTCTTAATAGCATAGATTTTTCATCTCACAAATCTATTATTAAAAGGACATGTTTTTACTGAAATTTTTTGCGGCGTGCACAATTCGAAGCGTTTACGTAAACAAAATTAAATTTTTAATATCTCATTTACTCCTTGAAACCTGCACTAAAATTTAAGTGGAGCACATTTTTAATAAAAATTTTTTTTTCATTTTTTCAAACAGGTTTAAATAACTTTTTATTAAACAATTAAAACGAATTTGAAAAAAATTAGATAAACGTGTAAAGAAAATTTATAAACAAATGCTCCACTAAATTTTAGTGCAAGTTTTAAGGAGTAAAATGAGATATTAAAAATTTTAATGTATTTATATAAGTGTGTACACACTATCTAATTTGATTTTACCCCTCGGTAGTTGGTTTAGTTATATTCTTTATTCACTTTATCTATCTCTCCGAGGCAGTGGTTCAGAAAGAGTTTAAGAAATCAAAATCCCTTTCTTTATTCGGAAAACTTCCGAGACAGTAGCTAACAAAACCGCATTAATAATAGCTGTATCACTCGGCCTCTCTCTTCCTCCGCTGTTAATTAGCCGGGGGAAAGAATTATCGAAATGTACACAAATGGTAACTGCTCCAGTATTTTCCTGATGAGGGCGACAATGATCGCCGAATTGTGGTTTATAAAGAAAGGGATTTTGATTTCTTAAATCCTTTCTCAACCACTGCCCCGGAGTGATCGATAAAGTCAACAAAGAATTTAATTAAAAAAGTAATTTCGTTTGCCCAAACGCTTAGAACCGTGGACGCCCTAAAAAGACTTCAGTAAAAAAAACATGTCATATTTATAATAGATTTGTGAGATGAAAAATCAATACTTTTAAGAGTTTAATAGCTTAAATTGAAAGCTTGATCGCAAACTTTTAAATCAAAGCAGTTTCATTATGATAGCATAAATAATGAAATTTTAAGCTTTAAAAAAAAAATTTTTTTCGATCGTTAACCCTGTCATAACCCTTAAGACCTGATATCTAGGCCACAGGATCCTCGAAAACCAAGAAAAATATAAAAGTAAAAATCACACAAGATAAAGAACAAAGAAATCCCTTGGGAGCTGGCTGTAAATGCATATGAGCTGAAACGGCTAGGGCAGGACAGTGTCGGCTTGCGCTCTCGTCGCTTGTCTCGCACTTTCGCTCTCACGAGATGCCGAACCCCGCGCACTCTTATTGGTCGGTTCGCTTGAGCCGACGGCCCGCGCTCTCGCGTCGCAACAGGATCGCTCGCTTCACGCTTCATCGATCGCTACGCATGCGCGCTCTCAATTCGACTTCTCGATTACAATCGATGATGAAGCAGACAACTGCGAAGTTCAAATGCTCTCTACAATAGACAGCCAGCATTCATTCATATAATAAGCGTAAAGCCGAGGCCATACGCAATTTACGAAGTATTATATAAGTCTCAGTGTATCCTGCTGACTGGGCCCTTGATTCGGGAGTACGCCTGTTATCAAGAGCACCAATACGAAAAGCACAAAAGATTTCTTACCCGGTCTTCTGACCCTGCTCGGCTGTTCAGCTTCCTCGTCGAGTTGGGGGGATCCTCGGGAGCTAGGAATAGGTACGCAGAATGATGTACGCTCTGTTAGTGTAAGAGCGAGTGAGCAACACGCTCACTGGTGCATTTATTCCGCTATTAAATGTACATGCAACGCGCGTTGGCCTTGTGACGTCATCGCGTTCTATTACCGCGCAGAGAGCAGCGAGCGTTCAAGTGTGTCCGGTGGGTCATGCGTGCCCGCGTGCACCGAGTTCTATTGAAGTGGTCGGCTGAGGCTTCGTCTTGGTTGCTCTTCTGGCGGTCGGCGTAGTCGTGGCTCTCGATACGGCGAAGATCGGGCAGCTTGGCTGGCGGTAGCTTCGGGCTCGCAGTACTCGTCGTGGTTTCAGCGTGGTATCCCTGGGAAGCAGGGCCGGCGGTGGCGAATGGTGATCCCTGCAGCAGCTTGGGCCTCCCAGCAGGTGATTGATATGGAGTTTGGTTTCGCGCTAGTAATTTACGGCGGGTGTAATCGGGTCGATGGCCGAGTATCAAATCTGTCAAGCGCGGTTGCGCTTGCCTCGTGATCGGACACGCATTCGTCCGAAAACTCTGCTCACTACTTGCGCTGCAGCGCCTTCTAACGTGCTGGTGCGTCTCTCTCTCTCTCTCTCTCTCTCTCTCTTTCTCCCTCCCCCCCTCCCACCTCTCTCTCTCTCTCTTTCTAGTCAGCGCTCACTCAAGTGTCTTCCATTCTCTCTCTCTCTCTCTCTCTCTCTCTCTCTCTCTCTCTCTAGTCAGAGCTCACTCAAGTGACTTCCATTCTCTCTCTCTCTCTCTCTCTCTCTCTCTCTCTCTCTCTCTCTCTTCTAAGGCTTGTGCGACTCATGCCGTCTCCATCCTCGCATTGCCATGCGCTTGTACGCTTGCACGCTTGTGTGGGCAGCGTTGGGCTTAGCGTTCGCAATTGTTTATGTATGGGCGCCTTGTCGCAACGCGAACAGGAAAAAATTTTACGTAGGGGGTATAAATATCTACACGAAAAAGCGAAATCTCGGTTTCGAGACGAGATCATTTTTTTCCGAGACCAGATCTGGTTTGTCCATTCGTCTCGCTGTCTTGCACAGCCCTATTGCATACACACCATAGTCATAGTCTACATATATGTTATAATTTAATTTATCATAAGTTATGTTATAATAATTTCAAAAAATAATGATATTAATTCTGTTTTTATAGGTGGCGGTGCTATTGAAATGTCTGTATCTCGTATTCTCACTGAGAAAGCTGCTGGTTTAGCTGGAATCGAACAATGGCCTTATAAAGCTGTTGCTCAAGCATTAGAAATTATTCCAAGAACTTTAGCCCAAAATTGCGGAGCTAATACAGTAAGAACACTTACTGCATTAAGAGCAAAACATGCTACTGGAGGTACTACATGGGGAATAAATGGTGAAACTGGTCTACTAATTGACATGAAAGATCATGGAATTTGGGAACCATTAGCAGTAAAGCTTCAAACTTACAAAACTGCTATAGAAACGGCGGTACTTTTACTAAGAATAGATGATATAGTTTCCGGAAGTAAAAAGAAAGAATCTGAACATCAGACTGTACAAACTCCTCAACTTTCTGATGAATCATTAAAAGAATAATAAATTACGATTTTTCACATTTTTTGATAGCTTTTCAAAGTTTGGTAAAATCAGAAATCTAAAAGTATTTAGGAGTTTAAATGTATTCTTTTCGTCAATCATAATTCTGTTCTAAATTTTTCAATATATGCATTTTTTTAATTTAACTGATATTTTCTTTTATCGCGTACACACATTCATTTCTATGAATTTTTTTAAATTCTAGTCACAATTCTTTCGTGTGATAGTGAGGAATTTTGTGTCGTACACCACAAAATTTGGAAAAAAAAACTATTGCTAAGCCATAGTTTTCTTGCAACTAATTAGTTCCTAATTCCAAGTAATTATTCCTTATTACGTGATATTAACCGCCCCGCTCACGACTATAAATTATTCCTAAAGTTACAAATCATTTGCATATTTTGCATACGCCGCCGTCGGGCGCTATAGCAAGACCCTTATATACTTCGTATTTGCCCTGTTGTGGTTTTCTTTGCTTTAACAGCTTCATTTCTTACATATGGGCACTCAAGTGAAAGCTTGCGATAAAATAGCATAGTCCGGGAGTCAGGGAGTTCAAACGCATCATATTTAGATAAAAAGTTCGCGCAAGAGTTTATTTTATTGTTGAAATATAATGGTAGCCACTTACTGAAAATAGCCCTAAAGTCTCGACTTCGGACCAGATCGGGAACATTGTTATTACTGCAAAATAAGTTACAAAAATGAACTTTTTTTAGCTTTTTGTTACTCAATTTATTCAAAAAAGGTACAGATAAAAGTTGATCAGAATTGAATTTTCTGTAAGATGCATGTATTCCTAAATGAAAAATTAATGTTTTTTCTGACTAAATTATTAAATAAAAAAGTTTGTTTTTCAATTTTCATATTGCAATAGTTTTTACAATAACTGATATTAATTTATCGGATTAGCCCTCAAAAATAATTTTTAGTACAGACAACGTAAAAATTAAAGCCCGATCTCGATATCAAACTATCGTCTTATTGCAAAATTGTTTACCCGAAAAATCCAAATTGATGTCCAATTCGATCCAGAAACGATAACTGAATCCACCTGAGTTTAATCGACAGCTTATGAAGTAATTAATAGACCAAGCCTCCTAGCTCAAAAACACGTCATTTTTGGTCACGACACCTCTGGTAAAAACGGGCACCGCTATTTGAAAGATAAAAATGCGTAGATGACGCCTATATAAATTTCGAAAACGAAATATTTCCGGAAATTGACCAAACAACGGAAAAAAGGTACGAGTTTTCGGTAATTTCCTTATAAGTCGAAAAGTAAGGAAGTAACGTAAAATATAGAAGAGAGCCCATTTGTAGCTCTTAAAATTATGAACAAAATGACGTATCAAACGTTTCGATCGAATCAATAGAAGCGGAGATAGACGGTGCGGAAAAGCTTGTATATCTATATATATAACTCTCCTCTCGCCGCTATAACTCTCCTCTCGCCGCTATATATATAGATATACAAGCTTTTCCGCACCATCTATCTCCGCTTCTATTGATTCGATCGAAACGTTTGATACGTCATTTTGTTCATAATTTTAAGAGCTACAAATGGGCTCTCTTCTATATTTTACGTTACTCCCTTACTTTTCGACTTATAAGGAAATTACCGAAAACTCGTACCTTTTTTCCGTTGTTTGGTCAATTTCCGGAAATATTTCGTTTTCGAAATTTATATAGGCGTCATCTACGCATTTTTATCTTTCAAATAGCGGTGCCCGTATTTACCAGAGGTGTCGTGACCACTGCACATGCTCTTGGGCTATAATCATTGAGTTAGAGAATCTCGGCAAAATGCATCTTAAAGTGCGTAAAAATCCATGAATTTTCTTATAAATTTTCTCAAGATCTGACCAATAGAAGCTGAGATAAATAAAATTTTTCAACTGACAATTACCCCGAAACCACTTGATATTTCTAGTTGAAATTTCGCCCAATGCTTGTTGAAATCGTACTCTAAATGATTACATTGTACTCAATAGTTCTATATGGTTTAGTTCGTCTAAAACGACCGAAAAACAATGCGAGCTCAACACGCGCGACCGCGCCGCTGTTTTGATCGGGAAACCAGCGAACATGAAAAACAAAAAAAAACTTTTCCATGATGTGTTTTCTTCTCAGCTTTAACGTCAACAACGTAAACATTCCAAATTACCATGTTTCTGAAAAAAAATGGTTTTTAGCTATGTACACAAATTTTTCGTGCATATATTGCGCTACCAAACCTTTTTATGATGAGTGTAAGTATTTTGATAATGACAGCATTGACATTGCTTGTATCAAATATTGTTGTACGTAATTCGTTATATTTGCGTAATTCGTTATATTTATTTTATTTAAGCACTTTTATATCGTATAGTTAGTGGCACATCATTCATGAGTATCGGACCTCGGTAAAGTGAATGTTCGGGCTCCTGAATTCTTCTCCTTGAAAATTCTTCTCAACAGAGAACAATATTCGTCACATTTGGTAACGTGTGTTCTACATCATTCTCAGCTAAATAGATATACCGTGTGTCCGTAGCGAAGCTGTCAATGCTGAGAGTGTGGGTGCAAAAAATTTCAGCATCAAAAACTATGGTGATAAAATTTATGGAGGTGAAGGTAGATCCCGGCGGCTGAGCGTCTGCAAGCTACATGTTTCGTATTAAAAAACGCTGCATTCAAAAAAGTTAAAATTTGCAAAATTAATATATTTTGAACATGCACTTAATTTTACAGAAAAAGGCTGAATTCCACAGAATTTGAATGACAAAAATCGAATGGTAACTTCTAGAGATAACGAGACTAGTTTGATAATCGTCTCTTGTAGGATTGTGAATTGACGAAAGTGATAATGCTCCGATTTTTGTGATTCAAGCTTTGTAAGTATCAGGTAGCTTTATACATGAATGTGAGTACGTTAAAAACGATCTTTATGTAAAAATTATTGGTTTGAAAATTGCAAGTGCAAACTTTTGTCTAATGCCGTGCAACACGTGTACCAGTGGAAAAATTTTTTTATGGGGGGTCATTACACGGGTAACCCTCATTCGACCGCTCTAGGCAAGAGTCTGTCCACCGGTGTAATAAAAGGTTAAGGTTCCTCTCTGGCATTGGTACACGTGTGGCACGACATTAGAAAAAAGTTTGCTCTTACAATTTTCAAATCAACAATTTTTACATAAAGATTGCTTTTGACGTACCAACATTCATGCGTAAGGCTCCTTAATACTTTCCAAACTTGAATCACAAAAATCGGAGAATTTTCACTTTTATCAATTCACAATCCTAAAAGTGACAACTATCAAACTAGTCTCGATTCTCAATAAGTTACCATTCGATTTTTGTCATTAACATTCTGTTGAATTGAGCCTTTTCTGTAGAATTAAGTGCCTCTTCAAAAAATATTAATTTTGCAAAATTTAAATTTTTTGAGTGCAGCGTTTTTGAATACGAAACATGTGGCTTGCACACGCTCAGCCGCCGAGATCACCATACAACCCCACAAATTTTTTCACTATATTTTTTGATGCTGAAATTTATTCCACCCACATTCTCAGCATCGACAGTTTCACCTGGGACACACGGTATACTTGTATACGTTGATTTTGTACAGACGATGTTATACAACACGTGAATTTTCATTTACTTAAAATTATATACAATAAATAAAAATATTGCATAATAGTATTAAATAATAACATAAATACATTTTTTACGTGGTTCTGACAGCGTTAAAATTATAAAAATATCGATTTTTTGATTCACTTTTTTCACATAATCCGTAGAATATGGTGCAAGCCGTTTTTTGATAAGAAAATTTGCCTCGAAGATAAGGACAAAAAACTAATAAATATGTTTTTAGAAAATTTTTGAAAAATCGTCAATTTTTAATATATTAATTAGACAAAACTTGAGGAAAGAATTATTCTATGATGCTTCTTATAAAGTAATTTCATCAGAAATCTTACTAAAAATACGATATAAGAACTGTTTTTAGGTTTTTCTAACGGAAATTGAAATGAAAATTAAGCGGCCGAGCTGTTCGGCTTGACAGCAACAGGCTAAATAGTGTGTGTGTGTGTGTATGTGTGGGTGTGTGTATGTGTGTGTGTGCACGCGTGAGAGCGTGCGTGCGTGCGTGCAAATTTTCGGGAAATTTTGCTAGGTCAAATTTGAACCTCCCTAGTTTCTATATCTTTTATCCGAATATAGGCATAATTATACTTATATTGCAGATCTCGCTCTCAGCTTTTTAATGCGATCAGGGAAATTTCGATCGAATCAACCGCCTTTGAGATATATGCTTCCAAACATTGTTTGGTCGTTTTCAGGAAATTTCCCTATTTTTACTAGTTTAACTTTGAACCTGTAGCTTCTCTATCGTGCATCCGAATATAGGCATTATTATACTCCTTTCAGAGCTCTCACTATCAGCTTTTCAATGCAATGGAGCATCTCTCAATATGATCAACCGCCTTCGAAATATTTGTTTCCAATCATTACTTGGTCATTTTCGGGAAATTTCTCTATTATTTAAGTATGTGTGAATATGTGTATAACACAATATTCAAAGACTTTATCCCTCGGTGTTTTTTAATATTATATAAAAGAGTCTATCGATCTCTCCGAGGCAAGTGTTGGGAAAAAGGTAAAAATTCATTTATACCATTTTTCTTTTTGTTTCAACGTTTCGGTGAATACTGCCACCCTCTTCAGGAAACTGTCAATTTTTATTTCAATAAATAAATGAGCACAATACAATTATAATATGTGACAAATTGTGACTTACATATAGAGGAGCACAACAGCCTATAGATCGAATGTGTTTCTTCCCCGGCCAATCTCAGGCGGGGGAAGGAGAAGCGAGAAGCAAGGAGACGGACTATTATTGTTCCGGCTTCCACGACTACTGTTTCACTAATAAGGAAACAATAGGTGTAGCCAACGCTTTTATATCAGCGAGGAGTCTCGCTAATTTTCGAGCGGTCTGTTTACAAGTGATGTCAATGCTCGCCGCTCTCATGCATGTTTACAAATTTTTAAATTCGTCTATAATCCGTTTTGTTTTTCAATCGGTGTAATAAGTGTGTGTACACGTTATTGAGTTTCTGTGTATCTTCCATTTTATTGATACCATTATCCTGCATTTATATGTGTAACATTTCAGAAACAAGTCTTTTATTTAAATTACTTTCTTTATCTTTAATATTTATTTTTTCAAAATTGAAACTGTGATTGAATTTACTATTATGTTCGTGTATGACGTTGTTTTTAGATTTTTTATGTTCCTCAATACGTGTACACACACTTCTCTTGGCTTGGCCCACATATGTAGCCGTACAATCATTACATTGCAACTTGTATACAACATTCTTTTCTAATTGTTTTTCTCTTTTGTCTTTGCCTTTAACTATAATATTAAGCATATGATTGTGTATTTTCGGCACTGTCGTAATAAATTTTTCTTTTAAAGACTGTTGCATTTGTTCGTAAAACCCTTTTATATAGGGTAAACTAACAATGTTTTTAAAATTTGTGTCGTTATTGCAACGTTGGTATTGTGCATTTGAATTTATTTTGTCAATACGTTTTTTTATATATTTGTTGGTAAAGTTGACAGGATAATTATTTTCAGCTAGTAATTTTTTTACAATATTGATGTTTTTCTTATGAAAACATTTGTCCGATAATTTAAAAGCTTTATCAATAAGATTGTACACCATGGCGATTTTTTGAGATTCAGGATGTTGTGAATGATAATTTAAAAATCTACCAGAGAAGGTGGGTTTCGTGTACCAATCAGTCATTATTTTGCCTTTATTCTTTACCAACAAAACGTCTAAGAAACTTATGGAGTCATTTATTTCAATTTCGTGTGTAAATTGTAACCGGCTATTGTATGAATTAAATATATTAAGTGTTTCATTAATTTTTGTTTTCGGGATGCATGTAATAATATCATCCACGTAACGGTAAAAAAATATCGGTTTAAACGAAAGTTTCGAAATGCAGTCCGTCTCGAGATCATCCATGACTAAATCAGCGAATAATCCCGAGATCGGAGAGCCCATTGGAGTACCAAAAAGTTGTTTGTAAAATTTATTGTTAAATTGAAAAAACGTATTCTCCATAAGTAACTCACATGCTGCTAATATTTCATCGAGTGGAATGTCAGAACCTCTAGCTATTCGCGTGTATCTCTTTTCGATACTACTTTTTACTAATGCTTTGTCAATATTTGTGTATAGCGATTTTACGTCAAGACTTACAATACAGTGGTCCGCCGGAACATTCACATGTTTTATTTTATCGATTAATTCATAACTATTTTTTACATAGGATTTTGGCTTATCTAAATTGCTTTGTAGAATATTGAATAATGTCTTTGAGAAAAAATATGTAGGTGATCCTATTGTTGAAATAATAGGTCGCAACGGATAATCTTTTTTGTGGATTTTTGGTAATCCATATGCTTTTGGTAAAATCGTGTCCGTTTGAGTAAGTTTATGTCTACTATATTTTTTCCCAAGAAAACCATTATCATTCCAAACATTTAGAAAGCTTTTCACCTTTGCCTGTAATTTCAACGATAGAGATGCTAGAGAGGTTCAAATTTGACCTAGCCAAAATAGGAAAATTTTCCGAAAATGACCAAACAATGTTTGGAAGCAAATATCTCGAAGGCGGTTGATCCTATTGAAATTTCCGTCATCGGATTGAAAAGCTGAGAGCGAGAGCTTAAAAACCTGTAGAATAATTCCTATATTGGTATGAACGATAGAGAAGCTAGAGAGGTTCAAATTTGACCTGGCAAAAATAGGAAAATTTCCCGAAAATGACCAAACAATGTTTGGAAGCAAATATCTCGATGGCGGTTGATCCTATCGAGATTTCCTTTATCAGATTGTAATGCTGAGAGCAAGAGCTTAAAAACAAGTACAATAATTCCTATATTCGTATGAACGATAGAGAAGCTAGAGAGGTTCGATGGCGGTTGATCCTATTGAAATTTCCGTCATCGGATTAAAAACGTGTGAGCGAGAGCTTTAAAACAAGTGTTATGATGCTCATATTCGGATAAACGTTAGAGAAGCTAGAGAGGTTCAAAGTTGACCTAGCAAAAATACAGAAATTTCCAGAATCCTTGTATACAGTCTTCTGGACTCAAATAACGAGCCCACACCAAGTCTCAAGATGATCGGAGTCTGAAAAATTTTTGACCCCACCCCCATCCCCTCCCGCTGAACAAGAGGTGCTCAAGGATATTAAAAGTCCGGAAAATTTTCAAAAAATTTTAAATTTTTCCTATAGTTTCGAAACCTTCTATACAGTCTTCTGGGCTCGACACTTTGTGTGGGCTCGTTATTTGAGCTGAGAAGACTGTATACAATGTTTCGAAACGAAAGGGCAAGTTTAATATTTTTTGAAAATTTTCCAGGTTTTTAATTTCCTTAAGCACCTCTTGTTGAGAGGCTGGGGGGTGGGGCGAAAAATTTTTGCGACTCCGATCGGCTTGAAACTTGGTGTAGCCTCGTTATTTGAGCCCAGAAGACTGTATACAATGTTTCTAATCGATATGGGAAGTTTAAAGTTTTTCTAATTTCATTAGGCACCTGTCAACTAGAGCACTTAATTGTGCTCTATTAAACTTTTAATGTGTGTGAGTTTAGTATTCTCATATTTGCTGAGCAAATATCGGGCGGTCGATTCCCGACTTGGGAGCTGATTTCTTTGTTTTATCGCGTGTATGATTAGTATAGTATATAATTAAAATTCTTATCTTAAATCTCCTGGTGAATTAATAATTCCTTAATTAAAATACTTTGATTGAATAGTAGGAGTGGACCACTCGCAATGATTGATAGATACTCCTTGATTATAATGTTTTCTAACTGGCTAGTTAGATTCATATTTATTTGCTATCAAATTCAAATTTGGATCCAATGAATATATCTATCTGTTTATACATATATCTACACTAATGCTCGGCTATGATGCTTTGAATCTAATACACTCTAAATTTCTGCACTCTGATCTACTCTGGGCCAATGCTCGAAAGAGACTCACTAATTGCGCCGCTAACTGTCGCCAACAACCCTCTTCTGACGACAATTAAGGCTGTCGGTAAAGATTTTACCTCCGCCCAGTGTATGCTCAAAGTATATCGCACCGTAAGCTCATGTTGCACATTCCTTAGGCCGAGTGACGATATTAAGGAAGTACATTGTCAGCTTATGTGCAATATACTATGCTTCGAATATTCGAGAACAATCGAAATTGCTCCAGAATACTCGAAACATAATATCCTTCCCCCCCCCCCTTGAAGACGTTTGTTGTCCTCAACAAACTATTACCTTTACTAACAATAAAAATACATGCTACCATCAAATCATTAAATGAAACTTTACAATTATCCAAAATACACATTCATAAAAATGGTATGGACGTGAAAATATCAATATTAATTTGGAGAAAAACTATTATTTATCCATATTATTTCTTTAAAAAAAAACAATAAAGAAAATAACTAAAAACAATAATGACCCAAACATTAAAAGAACAATGATTCGCTCATCACATCTATCTTTACCTACCTTTAACCCCTATCCAAATGTTAATATTACCAATACATATTAATATCATTTCTATTAGTTAACTTAATACTATGTTCGTCGTCTTCTGCTTATCGTGCTCCCCGATTCGACCGAAAATATGTCATGCTGCATAAATTGGGTCGTTAAATATAGGTCCAACATATTATTGATTATAACTACAATGGGTCAAATAAATTGAATCAAACATTTCATTATTATATATAAAAGTACAAAAATATTTTTATTTTAAAAAAACACATACATTGGTCCAAAAGAATTCTCTTAATTGTGGTCTATGATAAAAGCAGGAAAAAAACAATAATATGAACAGAAAACTTTATGCAATAAGGCTGGTCCACGATTATAGTTAAATTATTTGGTCCAATTAAAAAGTAACAGTAGATTCCAGTTCGCAATTGCTTTCTGTCTCCCACTCATCAGCCTCCTATATTGTTTTGACTTCACCACTTGATAGCACAGGCAAAGCAGCTGCCTCATCCTGAGTTCCTTCTAGTGATTGAAGACGAGCCTGCTCTAGTGCCCGAGCGTCTGAAATCTCCATCAACAATTGGTCCAGCAACGGTTCAGCCAACTTGCCCGCCTCTGAATCTAATCCTTGTTGTTGTTCTAATCCTGAAAACTTTTTCTCCTCTTCGATATCTATTAGCATGGCCACTGGAACCTTTGTGCTACCTTATCTCATTTGCTTGTCCCTATCCATGTTGCGTACCCAACCTCCACGTGGTTTGTGTTGACGCAACACCAGTGGATTTTGTACCTTACAGACTACAAAATGGCATACACATGTCTTATAATGCTTCCTCAGTGGCCCAACACGCGGTAGATGACGCCGCGGCACTCACTTACGATTGTATCCAGCGCTGCAGTGACCAATAGCATGCGCTACCTGATTCTTATAAAAATATTGAACAAAGGCTTGACGCCTCCATGTCTGCATGTTGACATTGGATGTGTCCATGAACGTTATGTGGTCCAATGGTCCAAACTTGCCAAACTCCCTAATCACCTCCTCATTAGTCTGTTTGGGCCACAACATAAGAAAATCTCAGATACTAAGTATCATCCAGTGGTCCAATTACTAACTGTAGCTCAGGCATCGGTCTCTGAGATGGAGAGAGCGTCAATCTTGATTCCCTTGGCCCATAATGAATCCCTGTCCTCTGCAGAGTTGGAAGCAGACCCTGCGAAATACGACGCACTGACCCAGTTGATCTCTCCAACTCCCTCTGACTCACAACTGGCCCATCCATCTGATTCCGAAAACGACACAAATTTGCCAGTGTCTCCAACTGTTGGTCCATCTTCTCTTTGGTCATGATCGTGATCACTGGCTGGGATGCGTTGATTCTCATCGCTTCCTCAACATGGTTCAGCCTATCGAATACCACATGCACTATGTACTTGGTCTTTACTGCTACTATCACACTCTTATCAGAATGTGCGATGCGGCACTCTCCGATACCCTTGAAAATCTCTTCTACATTTCCTCGCTGTCCCTTATATTGGACTTCTAACATGTCATTGACATGACGTCTGATGAGATAAATTTCCACATCCGTGGTCCAATCAACTACTCTATTTCCGGCATAGCTATTCAGCTGTTGATCCATCCTTGCCAACATCTCTGTAGTCTCCATCCCTAACGTGATCACAAACTGCTTCATAGAGTGAGCCGCAATAGCATGCGATGTCCTATGATAGGTAATATTAGCTATAGCATGCCCCTCCGTAATTGGCTCAAACTCTGTATTACACGCTCCAAACGCCCTAAAGATGCGCTCTATCCGCTCTCTTGGCTCAATAAAAAGAACTTCTATAGTGAAAGTTGAAGTTAACTCCAAAGAGTGCAAACTTAATACGTCATTCATATGAAAACAACAAAAATATAAACAATTAAATTTTGTCAATCAAAATATCGCGACTCATTCTACATGCATTAACTTCTTTCTTTTACTATGATAATCAAGAAGGGTCCATTTCTGATAAAATATAAGGGTCAAACTTATATTAAATCATATATCTATATCTGTATATCTAATGGTCCTAATACTTCATTTGTCCAAAATTCTCGCATAAAATATATAATAATTTCAAATAAGAATTTCGTATGCGGTCCAAACCGTACGAAACTCATGGTCGGAAAAATAAAAAAACACAATAACGTTGAAATATATATAGGTCATTCAAACTATAGAAACTTTGTCATCAGAGTCATCAACAATTTTCTTGAAAATAATGGGTCTCTCCTCATGGTCAGATTCTAATAATTCATCCTCCTCCAATATACACAACATAAGATGGTCATCATTATCACTATTATTGTCCTGCAATCCAGAAGATCCTGGCTCATACGTCATCGTCTCAACATCCGTTTCCGCTTCCCTTTCTTCAAATGTTGTCTCAACCTCCTCATCATCCTCGATCTTTTGCGTAATGCTATTACACACCACTAAGATCCACAGTTTTTTTATTCTTTCCTAAAAATTTCTCCTTCTCCACCTTCTTATTATACTGCATTACTTTCTAACACGTATCTTCATGCAACGCAAATACATGCACATCCATCATTTGTCCACATAAATTGTGCAACTTCTTCATTCCCACAGGAAATTTATTCTTCGAGCCTTTTTCCACTCGGCAATAGTTGATCTATAAATCGGGTCACACTCCCTCATTGCACGTTCAGCATCCAAATTTATAAAATATTTCACAAAACCAAAACACAGTCTCCCCTGCTTATTATTTACAGTTTCATAATAGTTGATTTTTCCAAATTGCATGAAATGCTTAAAGAACATTTCATCTTTTTCCACATCTGTTCCTTCCCACGGCAATAAACAAAACAATCTATTACCCATTTTCACAAGTCTCTCTTTCTTAACAGCATGTACCTCCGATCTCACTTTTGGTTCTTCAACTGATTCAAGCACATTTGTTCTTGATCTGAAATTCTTGTTTCTCTTGGTCAATACATTTCTTTCATAATTTCTAGCTTCTGCATTCGTAATCCTAGGCAATGAACTCCTCACTGATATTGTCCTTACCATAAAATTCCAAATCATATGGTCCAATATTTAAAGTAAAATATCACCGATCAACGATGTAACATTTCCAAATCCCTGCGATATGACATATCTATTTCCCTGTAATACACATATACAAAAAATAAAAACAAAAACAAAGACAAAAAACATTGGTCAAATTGGTCTATTTACAACAGATGAAAACATTATCTCACAAAAATTCTTCTGGGTCTATACAAAAACTGGTCCAATTACATAACATCAATGCTCAGCACTATTTTTAAAAACAACAACACCTCTATCGATGCTAACTTCATGCGAATCATTCATGGTACTATTAATTGGGTCAATATTAACCCTATCATCTTCTACACCAACTTCCTCAGTCTCACAAACATTACCAGAATCAATCTTCCCTGACCGATTCTTCCATTTTTTCCTCACCACACTATATTCATGGTCATAACGCTTTTTATTGCTCCTTTGTCTCAAACATGGAAACCTCACCTCACATTTCATCTCAACAATTAATCCAATTATTAACATAATCATTATAAATTGTAAACTCAATCCTCCACATAACATCCTACTCGAATTATAACTCTCTCTCCTATGATTCCCTATATGGTCCATTTCAAACATGATATCATGCAATGATCTCACTTTATCTGAAGTAAGCACTGGTCCAATTATCTTCACTTCGTTATCATTCATATTATTCAACCTATGTCTACTAATTACTCCATAAACTTCATCAAACTTCAAACTAATATCTGGTTTATACACATATCTCCTCTTCAAATAATACCACACTATCCTTCCTTCCTTTACATTCAGAAGCTAGTCTCAAAACTCCTCACTCATTCAAAATTAAATTCTTGATTATCTAAACATGAGATCCTCACTTTCTCAGACTCACACATCGAATACAACCAAGATTTATCACCACGTAAATACTTCCATTGGGTCCTAAAATAATTCTGATACTTGATATCACAATTATCAAACTCCTTTTTATGCGGATTCAATAACAAATTAACTTCACAATCTTTTGAAGCTGAAGTATCTTGCAACACCTCCAACACTGGACAAATATGTGCATTAGGGTGACACAGAATCGCTCCTATCAAACATATTTATTTTCCGAAAGTCTCATATGATAGGTATCAAGCCAAGGAATGCAATGGATTCTACCGTTTTTATTTTGAATAATTTTTCGCAGTGCTCGAGCATTTTACTTTTGAAATAGTAAGTAACATGGTGCAGGCAGAATTTTGTACTTTCTCTTAAATAAGTACAAAAGCGTCTACTTTTTCGGGAATTTTTTGTTTTCAGTCTCATTACAAAAAATAATAATAATTAAGAAAGTTGACAGGTGCAAAATTTGGTCGAAAATGCTGGTTTTCGAAGTCGATTTAAGGTCACTTCCACTGCTTCTAGACGTCTGTAATTTTAACCCAACACTCTTACACTCATGAAGAAGTGATTCCAACAAAAAATTTTCACGTATCATGTTTAGATTCGCGTAGAAAATGAAATGAAACTGAGGACTTCAAATCGAAAAAGTAGGTGAAAGCTGTAAATTTTTTTGGGGATTAGCTGCTACGATAGTTTCCTAGCCCGTTCAGCGATACACCAAAGTGCAACACATGTTTCGCTCTGACCGATGCTCTTGGCTCCATGCGCACGAGTAAGAGTCTTAACAATATCCCTTGGCTTGATACCTATCATATGAGACCTTCGGAAAATAAATATGTTTGATAGGAGCGATGCTGTGTCACCCTAATGTGCATAATGGGTCTTCATACATATCACATCTGGGTCTTGATCAAATTTAAAATATTTCTCCTGATCACTGCTCAAAGCTAAATATTCATGAGACGGTTGAATATATAAGGATCCCTGAATATCTTGGTTAATCACTTGGGGTATATTAACACTATGCATTTTATACAATTGATAAGAAAGTGTATCAACCAACGGCAAATATAAAACTATAATGGTCCTGTCATCCTGATGAATCGCATCAACTTTCAAAATTTTCACAATTTTTTCATTCCTGATTTGATCCACCGGAATTGGAAAATCCAAATCACCACTAAACTTTTGAACATCACCAACTATTTGACTCAAAACATCTGATTTAATCAATTCCGAATTAACCTTCCCGTTTAATTTCCTCAAAACATCCAAAATTTTCTCATTATTCCGAATTAAATGGTCCATATGCGAGTCTAATCTTCTCACATATGCTTTATTGTACATCAAATACATCAACTGCTCATTCTCTTTATTTAATTTATCCATCATACCCTTCAATGAAGCCTGAAACGCCTGTAAAACAATATGAGAATTTTCTTCCATCAAATGCACCATCTCTGATCTTGAAACATTTGGTCTATATTCCTATTAAATTATCAATATCATCTGATATTACTAATCCAAATAAACTCTTACTCACACTACCAATTATTCCTAACGGAATCAATCTCTTCGCTCTAATACTACTCGGGTCCTTAACTGCGGGATACTGAATTTGTCCAATAGTCTTAACAGTATCACGTATCTTTATTTTGAAGATCATTCAAAGTTTGTTCCCTCAATTCAATAATATGTGCATCTAATGCACTTCTACATTTGGTTTGATCTACAATTTATGAACACTTTTCAATTAAATCCTTATAATGTTTCACAGATCCATGAAATGATAAAAATTTATTCACCTTAATGAAGATCTGAATCTTCCAAAATGCACGTTTTGTACGAACATTCTCCAATTTCTCAAAATAAATTCCAGAAATTGGGGTCATCACACTTAATAACACAAATATTCCAACTAAACAATCCATCCTGTAATTATATCATATTTAAAAACCAGAAAATTCTGATTCATCAAAATTTGAGTCTTCCTCTGCAACCTTCAACTTATCAATATGTTTCCTAATACTCCAAAAAACCTCCAAAATAACAAATAAAATTCTTCTTTCCCACAAATTCCACAATTTTCAAAGGTTGGCTTCTATACGGGTCAAATTTATTTGTTCTCACCTCCTTAATAATACGAGCATATCCTCCTACCTTACCCTTAAACTTCTTAGTTTTCCTGTCATACCTCTCCTTCGATTTTAACTTCTCCACAATCTGCTTTTCTCCCGCTAAAATTTTTATTTCATTGATACGCAACACTAAATCCCTAATATAAAAACGATAAGTTCTCAATTTCTCATCCAACGGAACTTTAATTGGTAACCTCGCTACTCTCCCAAAGACTAATTCAAAAGGCGTAAAATTCGTAGCTGTATGAACACTTGTGTTATAAGTAAACGTAGCGAAAGGTGCTAATTTATCCTAATCATCATACTTTTGAGAATAAATCCTAATAAATTCAACCAACGGCGCATGACTCCTTTCCAAAGAACCATTAGTCTGCGGTCGATAACCAGATGTTTTCAGATGAACTAATTTAAAAATTTTTAACATTGATTCTACTATATCTGACAAGAAACTAGTACCCCTATCTGATAATATTGCTTGTGGTGCCCCAAATCTACATATCAAATGCCTCCCTAGCATCTGCAATAGTGGTCGCATATAAATTTTTAATTGGTATTGCAATTAAATATTTGGTCAAATTACACTGTATGGTCAACAAATGCTGATTCCCACTCGGTGTCATTTTCAATTTACCAACAGCATCAATTGAAACCTTATCAAATACTTCAATTGGTGTATCAGTTATTATCATTGCTCCCTTATTTTGAATCTCTCAATCTTCTGTTCTTGACAACCACTACACTTCCTTATATAATTTTGTATATCATTCCTCATACCTGGCCAATAAAACCTGTCCCTTATCTTTTGCTAAGTCAGATTAATTTTTTTATGACCTCCTGTCAAACTATCATGCACAGCACTCATTATCTTTCTCCTATCCTTCTCAGCTGGTACCTCCACTTTACCATAACAAATTGTCACAGTAATGTTCGAATTATCAAAATGCCTCTTCAACAATTCGCTCATCAACCCAGGCTCTAACATATCTGTCAAATCACCTTTCCCGGAAATCCTGAAAGTGTTAATATGTCGATGACACAAAATTCTCCTTAAATTATCCAAACACTTATTCACATTTTCTAAATTTATCACACTAAACTGCTTCTCCTTCACTACTAAAGTAAAAACATTATACTTCTTATAAGGTGTTATGAGTATCTGAACCCCAAAAGGTTTCTTCTTTTTCAAGTTAAACAAATCTATAGCACCAATATCATTCAACAATCTAGTTATTGATGTATCTGCTTCACAATCTCTAGTTATAAAATGAACTATATTATCTTTCTTATACGTCAAACAATCTCTCACACTTAACACATTACTCCCTTTCATTGATTTCACTAACACTTTCTCAATCGTATCATATACTCTCTTCCATTTATCTGACTTTCCACTATCATATTTATTCAAATCATTCAAATCATTCATATCTGACATCATTATTACAGGTAAAGTATCCTCTACTGGTTTTGAATATTCAATATTATACGTATTTTCCTCATTATCCTTCACTCCAGCAAAAATATTAGTGTTTCTTCCAACATTTCCCAATTTTCCATGTGTACTTTTCGCTTGTAGCTTTATATCACCTATCTTTGTCGTCTTCGAAAGTCTTCCTCTAGGTGGAAATATCATTATTTCACTAGTTGCCGATGTATCACGATCTGTCAAAGAATCCCTCACATTATCTAGTCTCCTCTGTACCTTCTCCTGCGTTTTATTTATCAATTCTTTAACTCTTTCCCCCAAAACTTCATCCATCTGTACCGAACCATAATATGGATTCAATTCATGCAATCTAAATCTCATTTCATCATTCACTTCTTCATCCTCAGAAAAATGTGTAATTGCTATGTCATAATCCTTATCTTCTCCTTCAACTTCAACCTCTTCAATTTGATGTTTAGCCATACTCTCTTCTAACCTTCTACTTGCTTCTTCCACCTCTCTTCTTCTTAAACTCGTTCTAACAGAAACACTCCGTTCACTATCACTTTCTGTAATCACTTTACTCTCAAACTGACTAACTTCACTCACATCTATTCCAATATTCCTCACAGTTCTAGTCTGCTCCCCCCATCAGTACCACTACCTTCTACATCTGAAACATCTGTCGTTTTCTCCATCCTAATCCCACTATACCTCGGATCTCGGACTTTTCCTTCTCACTACCATAAATTCCCGTTCATGATAATGCTGTTATAGTTAATCTCTGCCTCGATGAATTCACCTTCATTGAAATATCTGTACCTTCACTATCACTATTCTTCAAATTATTAGATTTCGATAACACTGACCTTGTTTAATATATTCTGCCACTTTAGATGTAACCTTATTCCTTGTCCTCTGAGCAATGACACTCTGATCTAATTCTGGTGCCATTTTATTAGTCTTCGCTCCTACAGGTCTACTCCTTGATTGCTTCACTTCCTCAACTTCAGACTGCACTCTACTCCTATTTAAAATTTTTCTCTTCACCGATGACACAATACTCTTCGCTTTATCACCATCAGACTTTTCTTTTTCTTCTATTATCATCATCTTAATTCCTGGTAAATTCTTATTTATAGTTTCTTCACTGATTTTCGGTGGATTCCTTGAAAGAGCATCTGCATTTGTTATAGCCCCAATTGCTATATCTAAAGCATCAGTTGTTAAAATGAACTCCTTTTTAAAATCTGGAAACTACAAAATAGGCGGATTTATCAAACATTCCTTCAAAGTTTGAAAACTTTTCTCACAATCTTCAGTTCATTCAAACTTTACACCATCTTTCACCAAATTCTTCATAGGTCTCTCAATTACCGCAAAATCCTTGATATATTTTCTATAGTAACCAAACATGCCCAAAATTTCCCGTACACTCTTAGCACTGTTCGGTGTTGCCAACTTTGCAATTGCTTCCACCTTCTGCAGATTCGGCTCTATACCTCTCACACTGATGATGTATCCTAGAAACGCAACCTCTGTCTTGAAAAATTCTACTTTATCAGGCTGTAATACCAATTTTGCTTCTCTCAATCTCTCCATCAATTTCCTTATTCTCAACTCATGTTCAGACAAATCTCTACTGTAAACAATTATATCATCCAAATACATCAACATTTCTATATTTTGCAAGCCCCTTAAAACTTTCTCCATTAATCTCTGAAACTTTGCTATTGCATTCTTTAAACCTTCCGGCATGCATGTATACTCATAATGTCCGTTAATTATTGAAAAAGCTGTCTTATAAAAATTCTCTGGAGCCATAGGAATTTGCTGGAAACCACTCGCCAAATCAAAAATCGAAAAATAAATCGCTCCTCCTATTTGATCCATAATGTCAGCAATATTCGTTAATAGATAAGCATCTCCAATAGTCTTCTTATTCAATTCCTGAAAATCAATAACCATACGCTACCTCGGATTATCATGACTATCTGGTTTCTTCGACACAATCCATTTGGAGAATTACACGGCGAATTCGACTGTCTTATAATTTTATCCTTCAACTTCTTCTCAACACTCTCCTGTACCACTTGTTTATGCTTCGGCGGATGCTTATACTGCTTGGTAATAATTGTAACATCATCCTCTAAAAATATATAATGTTGAATCATATCAGTACAACATCAGGCAACTAGTCTCCTGGTAATATAAACCTGTCCAAATAATCTTCCAATATGACATCTATCTGCAATTCTTCTTTGTTCAAATGCTGTCGTCTAATCACTTCCATTACTTTTTGTAACCTTTCTGCACTGTCCACAATCCTTTTTCCTTCAAATTCACTGTCCGGCTCTTCTAAGAAATTAGCCTCTGTATTAAATGGTATAAACTCTCTCGTATTCACTTCTATCATCACATCCTTTTCAACTCATTTATGGCCAAAATCTTACACGTATCATTTTCATTAATCACCACTCCTTCCCCTAAAAACACATTTTCATTTTCAAAATCAATCCTGGAAACATAACCTTCTTTCAAATCACTATGAATTAAATTGATTTGTATGACTTGTCTCGTTCTCGCTTTTATATTATAAACCATTTTATCTGAATTAATCCTGATTATCATCATCCCTCTTATCTCTGTTACTTACACCCACAAATTCTTCTGACAACATCTTCTGATCTCTATCTGTATCTTATTAATTTACATAAACTAATTTTTGTTAACTATGTTTCAGGAAGGGGGGGGGGTGCTCGCTTCGGCGAGTCCGTCGGCCGCCGTGGAGTTCGTTGCCTGCCATGCGCATGATACTCGGGCCATGTTGTTGTGGTGCATTTTTTGTAAAAAAGAGAAAAGAAAAAAAAATAAAAAGGTGTTTGACGCTATGTGTGTGATTTTCTTTTGTCGCGCATTTTCTCCAGGCATGTACGGTTTGGCAGGGAGGGGGGGGGGCTTAGGGATGCTTCACCTGCTCTTTGCGCATCGTGCGCTTGTGGTCGTCTAGGCGTTGAGCCTGCTCGAGGGCCAAAAGCTCCTCCTGTTGCTTGAGCATGCGGCGGAAGAGGCCTGTTCACCGACGGGAATGGCCTATGGCGGTTTTTCACGCGGTGGTCTGGCGCGCGCTACGACCTAACGCTTCAGGGCATCCTATTTGAGGGCTGCCGCTGCCACTGGGGCCAGTCTGAGGTTGGACTCTGTAGAGGTGCTCGAGCCGGATCCTAGTTGGCCGCTCGACCCTCCATGGGGGGTCAAGGTGGCCAAAGTTTCGTCGCGAGTCCCGTCCTGCGGGAGCTGATACTTCGCCGGGCATGCTTGTTCATCGCGCTGGGGCGCGGGGTTGCTGGCCGTGCTCGACCCAAGCTCTTGGTGCGTTCCGCTTACCCTGATACGAGATGTCCATGAGGGGTATGGACTTCTGCCAGAGCGCCGGGCTATCTCTTAGGCCGGCGTTCCTAGGCTCTTCCAGGCTTTTGAGAGTTTTTGCGATGTTTTCATTTGCGCGCTTTCCGCGGCCGAATACTGGGGAAGTGGTTGAGCCGCGTTCTCCATCGGGGGGTGGGGATTTGCTACGTGTGAGAGCCTTTCCGCGTGGTCGATCCTCGAGTGCCGCCACTCGCCTGTAGGGCATGAAGTGTTGGCCCTCTAAGTGCAAGTGAATGGTCGTTTGCCAGAACACTGCGTTGCCGCCGGGACTCTTAAAGTGGACGCACACGTTGGTCTTGAACTCATACGCCAACACGAAGGCGCAGTCCACGTTTCCCCACGTATGCTCCGATTGGAGGATAGCCCTTGCCTCCACATATTCGCCGCAGTCCGGCAGTTTGTTCGACCCCAGGAGGCGGCGTCGCAGCTCCTGCGGTGTCATAGTTAACTCTGCAGCACGGATGAGGGAGTAGAAGAGGCAGTTGCCTGGGGTATCGCTGCCAGGTCAGGTACGACTCCATGCAGCGGTTTTTCCTGATATACGTGTGCATCAGCACGTTGGCCGACGATGCTGACGAATTTGCTGATGACGCTTGCCGTCGCTCGTAGTTGCGTCTGTCTGCGAGGACGGAGTCGCGCTGTCTAGGGAATTGCCCACGCTTCGTTCAGCTGCGGGCGGGCTAGCGTGGGGAGGCTCTGTGCTGGCTGCTGTACCTTACCATCGCTCTCTGGCGATGAGCGTGTTGTGGGGGACGTGGGTGCGGCCGCGACCGGAGTGGTTGCTGTTTTCAGGGTAGGACGAGCGTCGGCGCGCTTCGCGGGAGGTAGAGGGGTGCGATTGCGACTCGCTCGGGGGCGGACTGTTCTGTGACCCCCATTCACGGGGCTCGGTTGCCAGCGGGTGTTCGTCGGCCGTTTGGCCAGGCCGATCATGCTGTACCGATTTTGGAGCTAAGAAGGTGAACTCCGGATGCGGCAAACTGGAGTTGTTGGATCGAGCCTGTGTTGCGCTGCCGGTGACGCTTGCAGACGGGGCCGGGGAATACAACCTCGGGGTTTTCCTAATATAAGCCGATGCACCCTGTGTTGATTCATGGCCTAAGGGAGCTATGTCCCTTAAATACTGCTATGTTTCCGGCCGCATGTCTTCCGGTGCGGTCGATAACCTTGGGAAGGTCGTAATAACGCTGGCTCTATCAGTGGCAGAGGCCGACAGGGGTGGCTGCTGGGTTTCCGGCAGGGCGTGTTTTTGCACGGATTCCCGCAGGATCTCTGCAATGCGGTCTCTCTCGCTTTCGCTAAGTTTTCACTTGGACGTCTCGACCGCGGTGAGAGTCACGTTCGAGAGAATGCTTTGGAACGGTACCGAATCGGGGAAATCAAGTGCGTGGCTGACCAGGCAGGCCGACAAAGCCACCGTACGCTCACGGGCTCGCTGGGGTCTATTACGTCGTGTGATGTCCTGCAGAGGTAGAACCCATTATCGACATTTCTGACTGCCAAGAATTCAACTTTTAGGTAGATCGCTATTCGTTTGCGACTTTCCCATGTGACGCGATGCCAAGGTCGTGGTCGCGCATGACTCTGACGTTAGCCACTTTTTCTTGCCCAATCGTTTCACTGTGCGGAAACGGAACACGCGCCCCGGTGGTACGCCGGCTTCCTCGTCCGGGCTCTCATCGACTTGCTCGTCGGCCAGCTTATACAGCTTCTCCCTTGGTAACTCGGGGTTTACCTGGCCGGGCTCGAGCACTGGGTTGCGGGACAGAGCGTCGGCGTTGGCGTTCTTCGTCCTTGGGCGGTAGACGATGTTGAAATCGTCCCTGATTAATGCTGCTTTCAAGCGGTTGAAGCGAAGATCGGGCTTCTTCGTCTTGTGGAAGTGCTTCAATGTCTCATTATTCGTAATGAAGGTGAATTTGCTGCCGTACAGGTAGCACCGGAATTGCTCCTTGGCGTAGACCATGGCGAGCAGCTCTTTGTCACACGTCGGGTATCTCAGTTCGCTGCCCTTGAGGCAGCGTGTGGCGAAGGCGCATGGTTGATCGGCGCCTAGCTTCCCCTAACTAAGGATACGCCCTAGAGCAAAATCGGAACTGCCGACTGTGACGATGAAGGGCTGGTCCATATCTGGAGCCTTGAGCACCGGTAGGATCGCCAACCGCAATTGCAGGGTCTCGAAGGCGTTCTGCTCCTCTTCGCCCCATATGAACTTTCTTTTCGGATGCGCCACTTCGTATAAGGGCCCTGCAATTTTTGGTAAATTTTCCGATTTTAGCTAGTTTTTTTCCCGACTCCATATATTCCAAACGGATCATCCAAATATATCAGTTAAATATGTTTTTGGAAAGCTCTCGATCTCAGCTCTTCAAATGTGTCTCCCGATTCGCTGCGAGGACGCTGGTTCGAGAAAAAATCGAAAAAAGGTTGATATGCACTTTTTGGTAAATTTCCCGATTTTGGCAAGTTTTTTTCCTGAATCCATATCTTCGGAACGGATAGTCCAAATATAGCCGTTCAATATGTTTTTGGAAAGCTCTCGATCTCAGCTTTTCAAATATGTGTCTCCCGATTCGCTGCAAGGAAGCTGGTTCGAGAAGAAATCGAAAAAAGGTTGATATGCAATTATTGGCAAATTTTCTAATTATAGCTAGTGTTTTTCATGACTCCATATCTTCGGAACGGATAGTCCAAATATAGCCGTTCAATATGTTTTTGGAAAGCTCTCGATCTCAGCTTTTCAAATATATGTCTTCCGATTCGCTGCGAGAAAGCTGGTTCGAGAAGAGATCCAAACTTGATAATCTTAATGTAAAAAAAGTTGAACTCTTGATAACACTTATGCAGACAAAACCAATCTCTCATTAACACTCATACTGAAAAAAGAAATGATAGGACGGGACGGCAAGTTTTTCCATAAAAAAATTGCGTTCTACATGCTAGAATTTGTTCCTTGTTGAAATCTGGGATCGATTTTTTATATGAACAGAATATTTAAATCTCATATTTCATTGTAGATGATCGTCCTTGACATATATGCTATAGATTTAATGAAATAAGGAAATAGTAACTTATTTTCCGAATTACTAACTAGAGTAGATTGTACATTCGCTTGTTGCTTCCATAAAGAACAACAGAATAAGGAAATAATAGACATTAATTAGTTTAAAAATTATGATTTTTCATGATGCGAGACAATTCCGTTATATTACATGATAAATTTGGACAAACACATGATATTATGACACATTATGAGCACATTTATCGTGTGTTAATATATCATATAAGAACATAATACGATTTTATCACATGTACGATCGGTAACAATTGAAACTTGGAATAATCCCGAAATGGCTCCATGTTATGCGAATGTTTGGGACCGGGCACGCAACGCCCCATTTGCCGTTCAGGCTATCTACGTTTCATATGCTTTGTTCGAGTGTTTATATGAATACATATATATTTATAATCCTTCCTCAATTGTTATTTATTTATTTCAAAACGATTACTTTTTATAACAACAAACTTGCCAATTTATTTATTGATATCATTGTAAGATCCCACGATTGATTGATTATATTATTTGTTAATCGATAATGTTTGCTGAGCGGTTGATTTTCGTGTAGTATACTGTATGACTGTGAATGAAAGCGCTGACGGTGTGATTGTTGTTGCGTACGCCTCGAGTGTATGAATGAAAGTGCTGACTATGTATGTTTGCAATATACCAGTTTTGCGAGCTGGTTGAGCAACGGTATGTGTTAGTTTCAATCTGAGAGAGCAAGTTAGCGTTTTTATTGATATCAGCGTTCAAAACATCTTTGTAACCTCTCTCTAAGTGGCGAGTTTTGATTGGTCTTCGGTGTCCTCACGTATTAATCATCTGACCAACGCCCTGGTCGGGGATGAGACTTTATAAGCTCAGAGCCCGGTCGGCGCGGGGCCTTTCACGACCAAACCAGGTACCAGTGTGCGTCTAACCTCTTCGCTGCCGCTGAAGACTAGCTGACTACTTGGAGCTGTTGAAGAAGACTTTACCAGAGATCGTAAGAGGGTGTCAAGGTACTACCTGTACGCTATCGGAGGGCCTAGAAATCCACTGAACTCTGCAGGCAAGCTGGCATATTTGCTCCGGTCAAAAGTACTGCTCAACTTCAATACATTGCGACGAAAGGACCGCCAACATATCTGGCGTGAGTGGGTGAAGCCGCAGCTTAGATAAGTCTACATAACCTGCCACGACTAGCTCGTGTAGTTTAAGGTCACATACTCGCCCTAAGGGAGAAGGACACTTCGAACTACAGTGAGTGTACAAAAGCGTAAGTTAGCTTCTTTAGTATTATAACAGAACAAATGTACAAGATCAGTAACTACGTAAAATAACTAGTATAAACTTTGAATGAGAAAGTATGAATGGCCCTTTACCGTCCTTGGAAATCTGTCTGGCTTAATAAAACAAAACAATCAGAAAAGAAAGTAGATGTTTAGACGAGAGAAAAATTATTTTGTTAACCAAAGCCCTTTACCCACTAACAAGCCCTTCAGTCCTAAACTAGAGTAAGAACGTATAAAGGACAACTCAGGAGTCCACTTTCAACATTTAAAGACTAGCAGAGCGTGTCCACACTTCTACAGTCGTGTCCGCACTTTTGGGATATCGTGTCCGCACTTTTCAATATCGTGTCCGCACTTTCTGAATGTGCCCACATTTTCCGAATCGCGTCCACACTAAAGGAGGGTAAGTCTGCGGAACTAAATTCGTCCACCCAACATCCTTATAGGACACAAGAGCAACATTCCGCTTCTATTTGATCAAGTCCGCTTTTACGAAGACGTGTCCGCACTTTTCAACAGACGTGTCCGCACATTCGTACAGACGTGTCCGCACTTTCGTTACGTTCACCTTTTATTATTACAAGCATTATAAGCAACATAAGAGAAGACACGCGGACTAAAGTAATAATAATAAATTATTGTTTAATGATTATTTTAAAAACATAAGGTCTCGGGACCAAAGACATCCTTCCAAATAAAAATAATTATTTGTAGAGAACTAAGGCGGTCCGGAGTCAAATCCGGCCCTTACAAATTGGCATCCCTTGTGGGGAGGATTGTCATTGTTTATAAAATTATTATTATTAATCAATAATTTTACAAAAATTCCAATTAAAGATGGCGAATTTGACTTTGGATGAGATTAACCAAATTCAAGACACTAGAGAGAGAGCCCAAGCTTCAGCTAACTTTTATCATGTCAGACAAGCGGAACGAGACCAGAACATATTAAATATGTCCACATATTTTCATGATGCTCATTTGGATCAGAGTTTAAATAGAGCGGTGAGTTTTGTTAGTATGTATGATGGAGAGAATATGAGTTTGAGGGATTTTCTTCAGGATGTTGATAATGGTTACAGTCTTTTAGATCCATCGCAAGAACCGTTATTTTTAAGACATGTAATATCAAAATTTAGAGGGAAGGCAAGACGAGCTTTAGATGGTTCTACAGTGGAAACGAAAGTGGTAGTCTTGAAGAAGATTTTAAGGGATCATTTAGCGCCGTCCAAGTCTTTTATTCAGTATCAGAACGAGCTGCAGAATTCCTCTATGCGAAAAAATGAGAATGTCCGTGAATTTTATGGCAGACTTATTTCTTTAGTCAACAAGGTGGTTACTACAGCAAATGAACAAATTCCGGAACTTCCAGCTTCCGCAAATCTTAAGCCATATCTAGAGGCTATGGCAAAGAGAGTTTTTGTGGAAGGAATGCCACATGCAATATTGAGAGAAGTAAGATCAGCGAGACCTCAGACTATTGAGGAGGCCTTAAAAGTGGCTTTAGAACTGGAGAGGACTATAGTCGAAAATGTGGAAATGCAGGCTGGGCATTATTCTTTTGCAGGGAATGCATTAATGCGTCCTACAAGTCGTGATAGTGGCCAGCTCAGTATTAGAAGAGTGAACTTTGATGAGGAAACTTTCAATAGGGACATTCCACATCATTATGATCCTAATGATACGTATTTCCCGAGGACTTACGTTAATGAATCAGGACGTATTGTTGCACCGTCACAGTTGAGCTATGTAAATCCGAATGTGGAATCATCACAGCCTTCTGGAATACTGAAAAGAGCGAGTAGTCCAGCAAATGTACAACAGTGTACTAATTCCTGTTGCCAACGTTCAACTTGTTCTAACCAACAGCTGTGGTAGATCCGCGGTAACATCATGTGGTTGCCAGGCTCAACAATGTTGCGGTCCTCAAAGGAACTATAACAGACCTTGCTATTCACATGGTTATAATTCCCAACAATCCAATTGGAATAATAATCAGAGTGGACATCAAAGTAGAAGTTATAGTCAAAATAATAGTCAAACCAACAGCCAAGCCAGATTATATAATCCAAATGCACAGAGATCTTCTTCTCCGCATCAAGAGAAGAATTTAAACTGGCAAGGAGCTCGCCGAAAGGACGCGGAAGTGAGCTCTTCACAGATGACGCGTCCCGTCAGTCCAGTAATCCACAAATTGGACTAAATTTAGAAGCAACAATCAATACGATGATTGGACATTGTCCATCCATTAGACTACACATACCACAGTTAGGGGAGGAAATTATGACTTGTATGATTGATACGGGTGCTTCTTTGAATGTGGTAAAAGAGGAAGCATTACTAGATGGTGTAGCTAGAGATTATGATGTTATTTATAGTATTAAAGGTATATCACCTCACAGTATACAATCACTGGGGCGAGTATTTTTAACTATAAAGGGTAAAGATCATGAATTTCAGGTAATTCCAAAGAATGTAATGTTGCCTGAGGGAGTTATACTTGGATCGCCTTTCCTGTCGGAAGAAAAGGTAAATATAAGATTTGGAGATCAAAATGTAATTTTGAGTAGTCAACCAATTAGTCCAATACCGTTCGTAAGACCGGCACTGGATTTATTGAGAAAAATGGACTCAGAGGTTGGGTATTCTGGTCTTCAGGTGGTAAATAAGGAAAAAGATAATGTGGTTGTGTTGCAGGAGAAAGCTGAGACAAAAGTTTGTCTAAAATTACCACCGTATCAAAGAGTGCAAGTAAAGATTCCGGTCACTGCGGACTCACAGCTAGGTGATGCATATCTTCCGAAAATCAAGACAATTCCAGGGGTATATCTTGGAGACAATGTTGTGACTAATAACCAGGGTTTCTGTTATGCTATGGCTGCGAATTTGTTGCCAGAGCCAGTGGAAATAGAGATTACTCCACAATATTTGGAGCCTTTTGATTTTAGTGATGATAATGATCTTTTGGATTTTCCGTTGGAAGGTGATCCGCCTGCTGATGAGCAACAGAGGTTTGAATTAATAAAGGAAAAATTATTGAAGGAACATCATTCCAGGCAAGAAGCTAAACAGATAAAAGAACTGATAATTAAGTATTCTCATTTGTTTTATTTGCCAGGAGATCCACCTCCAAGAACTTCCTATGCCAGACATAAGATCAGGACAACGGATGAGGTTCCAGTGAGAGTGAAATATGAAAGAGCACCTCAAGGTTTGGATGAGGAATTATATAGTCAATTACATAAGTTGATTGAGGCAAAGGTAATAAGATCTTCAAAGAGCCCTTATTGTAGTCCGGCAATGATTGTGCCGAAGAAATTTGGACCTGATGGTAAGAAAAAGTATCGTTTGGTGATAGATTATCGGAAACTCAATGCAAAGACTATTAAGGATGCTTACCCTTTGCCCAATATAACAGAAATATTAGAGCAGATTGGTTGTGCAAAGTATTTCTCAGTTTTTGACCTTGCAATGGGGTTCCATCAGATAGAGATTGAACCAGAAGACATTGAAAAGACTGCTTTTAATACCAAGTATGGGCATTTTGAGTATGAGTGTATGCCTTTTGGCCTTTCCAATGCGCCCCCTACGTTCCAGAGGTTAATGGACAAGGTTCTATCAGGTTTGCAAGGTTCAGAATTGTATGTATTTTTAGATGATATAGTTATTTATTCAAATAGTCTTGAGGAACATGAAAGGAAAATAAGTAATCTGTTCGACAGACTGTCTGAAGCAGGTCTGAAGGTTCAAATTGATAAATGTCAGTTTTTAGTTCCAGAAGTTAAGTACCTTGGACATATCTAGGCCAAGCAATAGAGCTAAAAAAGGGACAATTTTCAAGTGGTAAAGCCTACAGGTAGAGAAGTCGGCGAATTGATCAATAATAATGTGTACATTGATAAAAAAATATTGCCCACCGATTTCTCTGGGAATTGCATTTTTTTATTAATAATTAACTTGCAAAAATGTGATTTTTTTGCATTTTTTTTCGGTTTTTCGCACATAAGTCAAAAACTATTAAAGATACGGAAAAAAACAACAATATGCATTTTGTGTAGTATTAAATTTCAAAGAAAATGAGCTATTGAAAAGCTCAGTAGCGTGAATGGAAGCCGAGATATATAGAAGAAAGCGTTAAAATATGCCGAATTTTTAAAAAATCATAAGTCGGCCGTTTTTGCACATTAAGAACTAAAATTTTGGGTTTAAGAAGGTATGCATACGTACTTTATACAAAAAAAGATTTGGCACTGTACAACAATTATTTTTGTAGTTATAGCGATGTGAATATTTACATGACCGAATTTGCAGTCGTTCCCGCTCGTCTAATTTTGGTCCTATTTAAAAATTAAAAAAAGTTTTGTAAAGTTGACGTTTCACACAACAAAACGCATTGTTTACTTTTTCGATAGCATGCCTCTAAGCAGCCTAAAAAAGCGGTTAAACATGGGCAAAAACGCCGCGCGCGCGAAGAGTGGGGGAAGCGTCGGTGATCGAGGGGAAGCGTATATACAGATATACGCGCGCAAGAAGTATATCTTTTCAATGCATTTACTCGGGAAGTAATGCATGTATTTTAATCATTTTTTTTTTAATTCAGGGTATTTCGACCTGAGGAATTCGATTATTTATTTACGGCGAGGCGCAGCGCGCTTGTATATCTGTATATACGCTTCCCCTCGATCACCGACGCTTCCCCCACTCTTCGCGCGCGCGGCGTTTTTGCCCATGTTTAACCGCTTTTTTAGGCTGCTTAGAGGCATGCTATCGAAAAAGTAAACAATGCGTTTTGTTGTGTGAAACGTCAACTTTACAAAACTTTTTTTAATTTTTAAATAGGACCAAAATTAGACGAGCGGGAACGACTGCAAATTCGGTCATGTAAATATTCACATCGCTATAACTACAAAAATAATTGTTGTACAGTGCCAAATTTTTTTTTGTATAAAGTACGTATGCATACCTTCTTAAACCCAAAATTTTAGTTCTTAATGTGCAAAAACGGCCGACTTATGATTTTTTAAAAATTCGGCATATTTTAACGCTTTCTTCTATATATCTCGGCTTCCATTCATGCTACTGAGCTTTTCAATAGCTCATTTTCTTTGAAATTTAATACTACACAAAATGCATATTATTGTTTTTTTCCGTATCTTTAATAGTTTTTGACTTATGTGCGAAAAACCGAAAAAAAATGCAAAAAAATCACAGTTTTGCAAGTTAATTGTTAATAAAAAAATGCAATTCCCAGAGAAATCGGTGGGCAATATTTTTTTATCAATGTACACATTATTATTGATCAATTCGCCGACTTCTCTACCTGTTAGCACAAAAATCGTGAAAAAAACCTCTATTGATTGGCCTAATATCATCAGTGGTGAGGGAGTTAGACCTGATCCAGAAAAATTGGAAGCTGTGTCTAGGTTTCCAACTCCAGAGACTCAGACTAAAGTAAGACAGTTTCTTGGTTTAGCAGGTTACTACAGAAGATTCATTGAAAATTTTGCTTCTATATCACGGCCTATGAACAAAATGTTAGAGAAAGGTATAAAATGGGAGTGGAAAGATGAACAACAAAAGAGTTTTGAAGCCTTAAAGAAAGCTCTTTGTGAAGCTCCTGTTTTAGCAGCTGTGGATTTGGACAAACCGTTTATTTTGACAACGGATGCAAGTGATTTTGCTATAGGTGCGGTTCTTTCCCAAGGAGAACCCGGACAAGCTCATCCAATAGCATATATGTCCAGATGTATGAATAAAAGCGAGCGGAATTATTCTTCTACTGAGAAAGAATATTTGGCCGTGATTATAGCGGTAGAGTATTTTAGACATTATCTTTATGGACGACATTTTACTATTTATGGCGACCACGAGCCATTGACTTGGATAGATTCAATCAAAGATCCAATGAGTAGACTTAATCGCTGGAGATTGCGGTTGAGAGGTTATTATTATACCTTCAGGTACAAGCCTGGACGTCTGAATATTAATTCGGATGCTCTGTCACGAAATCCAGTGGTAAGGTCTGCTGATAAGAAATGTAGTAAAAATGATGGTAAAGACATAAGGGGGGAGGTGTCTTTATTACCCTTGGTACCTAAGCCTACCAAAACTTCCTTGGCAAGACAAAACCTTGCTAAATTATCTGAGGATGAAAAATCAGATGTTACACCTGAGCCTGCAAAGAAGAAACCTGGTAGGAAACCTGGGTATAAAGATCCGCTACCTACTGTTCCTAAGGGCATGGAAGGAGGACAAGCGGATTTAAATGCCAGTACTATAGGAAAAAGGTTAAGACAGCGTAAGATGGAAATGCCAAAACGTTAGTATTTTCTGATCCCATTTCTACAGTATCGGAAAGCAAGAACTTGTCTGAAAGTGAGGAAAGTGAGGACAGAAATGTGGATCCTAGAGAGGATACTCCTATACCATCTTTGGATAAGTCCGCATTACCAAGTCTTGCAAGAAATTTAGTTTCTCCAGATTCGGAAGCTTCAGGTAGTCAGGAAAATTTGGAAGATAAAGGTCCTGGTGAGAGTGAAGTGGAAGAAGTTATGGCTACCGAGCCTGTAGGAAGTAAAAAGACTTTTAAGAGGACGGTGAAACCTCCGATAAAGAGTATATTAAAGAATCAGTTCCAGGATTCTTCTTCTTCAAGTGATGATTTGGAGTTAATTAATGGGCCATTACAGTCTACTATGCGAAGATCTGCTATTGGTAGTATCCAGGACCAGTCCAGCTTGGAGGTGTCGGGTATAGATAATCCCAATTCTCTTATTTGGAACATAATTGCCAAGGAAGTTATAATTATGTTCCAGAATATAAGGAATCTGAGGATGATACAAGCCCAGGTATCGAAGAGTTAGATGAGATTCAAGACTTTCCATTGAGAAATGCCAAATCTATGTCTTCATTACCCTCGGACGGTAGTGAAAAGACTAAGCTCACTGAACAGGAGCGACAAAACGATTAATGAAACTTTAAGAGAGTGGGCGTTGGATTTTGCGGAAAGAAATGCGAATCCTATAAGAGCTAAATCGCCATAAAAGGGTACAGAGCCAGTTCCACGGCTTGGCCAGACGTGGAAAATTTGGAAGATGAGACAAACTGGCGAAATTTGTCACCTATAGAACAGGTGGACAGTGAGGAGTCCGATGTTCCTGAAGTTGCATCTGATATTTCAAAAGGAGTAGACAGGAATGTTGAGGCATTACCAGCTAAAGCAGAAGAGCCTGCTAAAAAGTCTGGTAATATTCCTAATATTTCTGGGTTTACGGATTTATTGGGTAGGTCCTTGAAAATGTCGCCGGTATCTTTGTCTGCAGAGGGTTTGGAAGATCCTTATGATTTGAAGAATAATATGAAAATGCTCACTACTCGGGAAGGTGTAACATACCTGAAGGATAATATAGTACACTTTATTTCTAAAGATTTAGAGATCATAAGTGGTACTAATAAATTGCTGGTTGATATTGAAGCCTTACATTTGTCAGATTTAGTTGGACATCATCCTAAATTAGGGGATGTTATTGTTACAGAAAATAGGAAAAGATTCATTTTTAGTTTGGTAATAGTAGAAAAGAAAATTTTAAAGATGAAATAAAACCTAGTATTTTGCGTACATGTTTTTAGTAAATTGAAGCAATTGATTAAGGAGAAAATTTGAAATCCTTTAGAATAGCAAGATCTGGAGAAATTACAGATAGTTTGCCTAGAGGAGTTTTGTTAAATCAATTAAAATCAGTTTTTGGTAATATGAAATTTCTGTAACAGTGTGTCTGGGTAAGTGTAGGACTTTGTCGCCAGAACACAGATCAGCTATCTTGCACGATTATCACAACAGTTTGTTTGGTAGACATAGAGGTATGGGTAAAACCTATAGACGTATTCGAGAAAGATTCTATTGGAAAGGCATGAAAGATGATGTTCACGATTTTGTTCGGCGTTGTGAGATTTGTCAAGAACAAAAGCTAGTAAGAGTAAAGACTAAAGAGCCGATGGTTATTACTGACACACCAAGTGAAGTATTTTATAAGGTAGCAATTGATACTGTAGGACCCTTATGCAAGACTACAGAAGGAAACATGCATATATTAACTATGCAATGTTTGTTTCAAAGTTTTGTTTAGCGGTCCCAGTACCAAATATCAAGGCTATCACGGTAGCGGATGCATTGGCAAGACATCTGATTGCTCAGTATGGAGTGCCAAAAATCATCTTGAGTGATAGAGGGAGAAGTTTCCAGAATAAATTACTTTCAGAGTTATCAGAAATATTTCAGTTTAAACTGAAATACTACGACTGCTTATCATCCACAGTCGAATGGATCTTGAAGAGGAGCCATGCAGTTTTTGGCTGACTTTTTGAGGAATAAGGCTGCTAGTAAGCAAGATTGGGACAAGTGGTTCCTTTCGCTATGCATGAGTATAACACCCTCGTGCATGTTTCTACAGGTTTTTACTCCTTTGAGTTGGTGTATGGAAGACCAGCTAAGAGCACCCAATAGGTTACCGATGAAATAGAGCTTGAAACCTACAATGAGTATGTGCGAGATTTAACCGAATGCCTTCGGAGTCTTCAGTCTTTAGCTAGAGATAATCTAGTTAAATCAAAGTTGAAAAATAAAGAATATTATGACAAGAAAGCCAGACCATTAAAATTAGAGGTGGGAGAAGAAGTTAGAGTTTTGAAAGAGCCAAGGTACGGAAAACTGGATAAATTCTATAATGGTAATTTTATCGTGAGAGAGATAAGAGACAACAATAACGTGGTGGTTGAGTCTTCTAATGGAAAGTTATTAGTTAAACATAAAGATAAGCTGGAAAAATTTTATCGTTAACCACAATATTGTTTTTTTTTTTTC
>JACCIB010000385.1:0-165977 GCA_018906965.1 Philotrypesis tridentata
ACTACGAGGAAACGGGACATACGAAAACCCGTGAGTGCGAGAGAGAAGCATAGGAATAAAATGAATGGGTGCGAGAGAGACAGACTTTCCCTCGCTCAATTTTCTCTCGTCCCCCACTCTGTCCGATGCTAACCTTCCAGATTCGGCCGGCGACAAAGAAAACGGTCAGGCCCATTGCACAGTCTGTGCAAAAAAAGGGTCGGACACAGAGTGGGGGACGAGACAAAATTATGAGGGAGGGAAAGTCTGTCTCTCTCGCACTCATGCGTTTTCCTATGCTTCTCTTTCGCACTCACGGTTTTTCCTATGTCCCGTCTCCTCGTAGGCTTTACTGTGTAATTTAGAAAACCTTAATGATTCTAATATTGGGTACAAACTTTCAGACTCAATGTAAACAAATGCTTAATATAAGTATGTATGTAAATATGTCTACGCATAAATTATACATGTATTGCTTTATGCTCAATATATTTTAAGGACTACGAGGAGACGGAACATAGAAAAAGCCGTGAGTGCGAGAGAGAAGCATAGAAAAACGCATTAGTGCGAGAGAGACGGACTTTCCCTTTCAATTTTCGCTCCTCGTATACATAAGATGTATATACAAGATTGTACTGCATAAACAGAATTCAAAGTTATAAGCCTATTTGTTATACATTTGTTTCACTGAACTTTAACAGACTAGTATTAAGTTTTTTATGAATAAATCACGTAATAAATATGTGGCGATACAGAAAACACATATCAGCCAAAAAAAATTTGCCTGTATCCACTTATTATCATAGAAGAAAAAGACAACGTCAAAATGATAACAGCACTGATAACAGTAGTATTGATGATGTGCATTGGCAGGTTCGTGTAAAGTGATATAATTAAAACATATTTTCCTGTATCAAATATATTATCATAAATTATTAATTTATTATTTTACGTAGAGAGTATTAGAAGAATCACAAAATGATAATGTATCAACAACATCCACAATCGAAAGCCAGCAGCTGTACATAATAACATCTATACAAAATCAGACTGCAAATATTGTTGAAAATGATCGTATAAACGAGTTATATTTACCAGTAAGTAATGAGATAACTTTAATTTCTATTGCATTAAAATGTGCATTTACTTCAGTAATTATTATACAAGACAATTTCTTAAAATATCAAATATTTCATAAATTATTATTTTATGATGTACTGAAATAACATAATTTTTTTATATCATATAAAATAAAATGTTGTCTTTGTGATTTCATAATTTGGAACATTATTTTTTTTTATCATTAATAGGTACGTTTTATTACTATTATTAATACATTTGCTGTAATTTGGTTATAGGATAATCTTTTCTTTGTTAAAAGAACAGCTAAACTTTTTTATCTATTTAAAATTTTTTTTAGAATTTTCATTTTTTAAAAAAGAAATAATTTAATGTTAATGTTGGAATAATTATCAAACTCGACTAACTTATTTCCTTTTTTTAAAAAATTTTTTTTTAGATAGTAACAAAAATTCTTAAAAAATATATATCAGAATTTATTTACAGGGTGAAATTACGAGCGAACAATCTACACTTTCGACTAAAAGTAGAAATGAAAAGAATTCGTCCATAACAACATTAGATGACACGATCAGTGTGAATTACAGTACTGATTTAAACTCGTCATTCAATAATCATGAAGTAGGTATCTAATCATTTTTCTCTTAATGTTTTTGCTGTACCTTAAAATTATGCACAAACATTGTAGCTACAGCTTATTTTTTAGCTTCTCAAGAAAGAGTTTTTCTTTGCACACATTGCATGATAGAGAAAACAAAATTCGCAGAATAGATTTTAACCGGTACATAAGTAATTAAACAGAGTCTTTCTTGAGCTGTTTTATTTTAATCGAATCAGCATCAAAAATCTGCATTAATAAAATCATGAAGATGCATGTTTTAAGTTATTGCTGATACTAAAAATTGTATTACGAAATCTTACATTATACTAAAGTGAAACTGACCTAGTGACACTTAACTGGTGAAACAGGCCCATCACTCGTGAAAATTAATTATTTTCATGGATTTTTTTTCACACTTTCGGTTAATTGGCTCTATGAAGCATCGATCTACCATAAAACAATTTTTGATACGGTCGTTCTATGGGGCTTTTTTGGAAGCTGAAAAACATTAAGACTTTTTTTTCTTAAGACTTTTTTTTTCAGTGTTTTTCTTTTATGAATTTTAACTCTAAAATTTTTATGGTGTTGCATTTTATGGTTTTTTCACGGTAAAAGTTTTACTTATGTAATTACAAATCAGATGATATGGCGTTTATGGAGGTCTATGGTGTTTCTATGGAGTTTCATTAAGTTTATTCAAAGTTAATTTCTTATAAAAAATCATTGAGGTCGTTTATGTTTCTGAAATCTTATTGCAAAAGTATATATAACAAATTCTCACACAGTGTTTGAATCCTATAAAATATTATGTGAAAACTAACTCAAAATAATCATGAATGTTAAATGAATTCGATATAGAAATCATGTGACTTTTTAAGAGGACATATATTTATTGATAATTTTAAAATTATTATTTTACAGGTACCACATTTTGACTTGATCCATGATAGAAATAGATTGTTTGCACTATCGTCAGATTCAGAAAATAATTCATTTCAAGTAAGTATATTGTTACAGCATATTATTACAACTTTGAAGAATATATATGGGTGATTCTCTGTGAGATCGACCGACTGAAAAATAGATATAGCTATAACTCTGGAGGTTGCCTCTGACTACTCTGAATTTTTTCAGATTTTTTGTATTGATTGTCTTAGAGTTTCAGGGGGTCAAAGTTGGTAAAAACAGTTTTTTTTTTTCATTTTTTGCTGATTTAAAAAAATTCAAAGCTCCTCAGGGAAGCATTTTTCACTATTGGGACATTTGAACAAGAAATTATAAGGAAATTTATTATTTCTTAAATTATAAGAGAATTTAGCCTAAACAAATGTTTATGATGAATTGAGTCCATACGCCTATTATAATAATAGACGCCACAAGGGATTTTCATTGATTTTCAGCTATTTTGGCATATATTATTATTTGTATAAACAGGAATGGACTAGTAAAAAAAATTCAGAAATTCTGGGCTTTGACACATGTTTTTCTATTATTTTAAGGTACCTTTTCACATATTTTGGGCTTTGATGCCAGCGAGCGAACCTTTTCAAAACTTGATTTTAAACATTAAATCATTGTTACGACGGGTATAACCCATAGATATGACTTTAAAAGTATTTTTTTGAAAAATTGAGAAAATTTCAAGACATAAATGTTTCATGTCCCAATAGTGAAAAATGCTTCCCTGAAGAGCTATGAATTTTTGAAAATCAGCAAAAATAAAAAAAAAACTGTTTTTACCAACTTTGACCCCCTGTAACTCTAAGACAATCAATGCAAAAAATCTGAATAAATCCAGCATACATTTAGCAATTTTTATCATGTAGATAATAAAAATTACTATATTGTTTAGTAAAGTTCTTCGTAATAGAAGTATATTCCTATCGTATTATAGAATATAGTAATTTTTGTTATAGTATTTCTCTCAGTGTAAGTAATCTAGTTTTAAGTAAGAACAAAATAATTGTAATAAATCAGTTCCGAGAGTGATTCGGATGAATCGTGTGATGTCAGTGTGCCACCGGATTTGGCTGAGATAGCGAGTCATTGACTTGATTAAAATTTAATTTCTTTGCTCTTTTTTATTTCTTAAGTTTTTTTTCTCGCTCTCGCTACGCTCGGGTAACAAATTGACTCGTCTTGCTCCGTTCACTTTCAATAACACTGGTTCTTTCTAGCGAAAGACTGTGTTTCGCGGACAGCATGTTAAAAAGTAGTATAGACAACATGTCTACCGAACGCGTCTAACTCAACGCGTGCGTAGATCACCTGTTTTGCGCACTAGTTGCGTAATGTACTATTTTATTTGTTATAATTATTTAATACGTAATACTAAATTGTGTATCAATTTTAAATGATGTAAATTAGTAATATAATTTTATAAATATGGACAAATATATCGACCAATCTAAGCTATTCCGTTCCTTGGATATGCAACTTTATAATGTAAATGTTATAGAAAGCTTTGAGCATCAATTTCAAACGCTTTATTACGTATTATTAAAGTATATTCGCTCCCTACCTGTGCAATGTATAATTTTATTACGTGATTAATTATATGATACTGTCATGTCACGTTTTCCAACGATTTATGACGTAATTTTGTTACATGTATATTGTCACATAATTTATTACGTTATATGATAATAATTTTTAAAATTCATTATGATGCTTTTCTGCAGATACCTTTGCAAATTATCTAACGGTTATTTAACGGCTACCTCTGAATGAGCGAACTTAGTAATAAGATATTTGTGAATAAATAGTGCATTGAAAATAAGATAATTGATTGAAATTTAATGAACAAATTCCCAGAGTTACAGCTATATCTATTATTCGGCCGGTCGATCTCACAAAGAATCACCCATATGCACTTTCAAAATATAAAATTATGTAATACTGTGCATAGCGTTAAAGGGGCTATTTTGCTTTTTTCATTTATTTTATGTTATTTGCAATATTTAATACTTTTATTTAGCATAAACTATTAAGACTGGTATTATTACTGCTATTACAACCGTTTTCAGTGGTATTCTATCGCCTGTAAGTCTGAAATGAAATTATTTAGTATGCTGTACGGGCGAAACTTCGCGGAATATTTATAATTATAATTTAAGTAGAAAACAAATTTTTGTTGTAGTAACTTTTCTTTTCTTAATTTTTAAGTAATTATCCTACATTCACTTTTTATTTTTAAACACTTTTTTTCATCTAACATTATACGTTCAAACGTTCGCGCGGATTTGGGGGCTACTTTTGAGACCACTGCTGCCCACACACATCAACGAGTAGATTGAATAAACCACACGTATAAACCAAGCATGCCGTTCCATCTACTCGTTGGTGTGTGTGGGGCTCTGCCAGTGGACAATAGCTCGGGAGGTGAGCTGCTCTCTCCTACTCTCTCGTGCTGCCACCGCGCGGGCGGTGAGGCTCCCTGCATATTCTTGCGTTTCAGAATTTTCTATTCTTATGGTCGTTCATTGAAAGAGGGTTACAAGTTAGAAGAAATTGCCGAATTCGATGTAAACTAGATTTCCGAAAAAAGTCACTTAATTGGTTCTTCCGGGAAGCCCTTATTTATAGAAATAAAAATCGTTTGTTTTCATATTGATTTAAACACTTACAATTTTAGCTACCAAAGGCCATTTATTAACTTGAAAGTAGAAATTTGGTTTATATGAGTAGGAATATTTTGTTCTTCTTTATTAGCAGAGAGGGATAGAACATGTAACACAAGCTAAAGAAACCCAACCCATTACAGAAATGCTTCAATACAAAATTGAGTTGAGTACTGGATCTATCACAGCTACCTTCACACCAAACATATAAAGTAGTTTAAATTCATATTGTTGTGCAATAAAAAAATGAATTTCATGTTTCATTTTTGCATAAGTAAATGTTGTAAATCGCTTTAGATATGTAAAAAATCTCAATAGCTACTACATTTCAAAACTAATGTTCTAAACACGAATGCTGATTTTTCACTTTTCAAAAATAATTGTAAAAGAGCTTATAAAAGGGACAACTGTTTCGTAAGGAGCAAACCATGTTAGATTTTCTGAACTTATTAGTTTCAGAATTATGTTTTCACAAGAAATATGTGTATTACGTATCTATTATAGACACAGCTTTATAACACATGGCCGTTTAACCAATACGATTATAACCTTGAAATTGTGCATCGTCCTCTAGATTATCTCGTTTGAGTTGCTGCAATTGCCTGAATAAAGTTTAATTAATGAAATATAGATATATTAAATAAAAAAATTAAAGAAAAATAGTTGGTTAAGAAAGGAAAAGTTATTGACTATTAAGTAGGTCCTCGAGTCAAATTTAACATTGCATAATTCAATGCGATCTAGCATTTAATGCTTGTTACATAGACAAATTCAGTACTTTTACATGTACGAATAAAGTCTTAAATGTTTAAATAAACTAATGAAAGTTGTGATGTCAAAGCTATCATAGGATATACAGTAAGTTAAATATGATTTTTATAGATAGTTGAAAAAAATATTGTGAATTATTAAATTTTCGATTTTTTTCTTTATATTGCTTAATCTTTTCCTTCTTAGTTTATAAAGAAGTATTTTATTATATTTTCTGTAATATTGAGAGTAAATTTTATTATAAATACATCAAATTTTTTTATGAAAATGTTATTTTTTTATTATACAGCTTATCATGGACGAAGTTCCCATCTTTGCAGCTATATGCTATTATATTGATGAATCAAGAGAGATTCACATAATATCAACAGAAAATATAGAAAATTTTGTAATAAAAGACAGTTACAAAGAACCTTATAACATAAAAAGGTATAGTGAAGCCCTCGGTGAAGATGATTATGAACCGGGTGAAATTTTAGCAATTTCTCATGACAAGGAATTATTGAAAAAAAATCATAAAAGATACATTTTTTCTAAAATGAGGAGAAGTACCGCTTTACAATATTTAGCAGAGAAAAATCAAATTGCTGAAAAAAGTGACGATGATGCAGAGAACATGATTGACCAAACTAAAAAAAAAAGAAAACAAACTAAGGAAGGCAAAGCAACGAAGAAAAAATGGAAGAATAAACAGAAAGATAATGAGGTAAAATTATGAATTATATTATTATGATATTTTATAATCTTTTCACTTAAAATATATCTATGCACGCCTTACTATTACTTTTCTTGAAACAACGTATTTTGTACATATGCTCTATTCAGAAGGATTATTAATTGGTTGATTCATTTTGTGTAAAACAATTAACTAATCAAATATTTTTATATTTATTTAAACGCAAATTACAATAATAAGATTAATTTAAATCAGTTTACCCTTGGGCTTATAAATTAAAAAATAACTTTATTTAGGAATACATTTATATCATTTTTTAAAATTTCAGCAAAACTTTTTTCAATCCAGTGTATATTACCAAAAGAGTAGAAAAAAATCTCAGACCATAAGACGTGTTCAGTGAATAGATAGAACCATTGCAAAAATTGGTTTAATATAATTTATTCATAATAATGTACGTACAAAATTTAATTTATGTGGGCATATGAAAAATTGAATGTTGGAAAACTTGGATACTACTCTAAAAGAAGTAGAAAAATTTTATACAAGTTAACTTAATAATATAATATAGATTCTTCGGAAAGTTGGTTTATTGTTAACACTATTAAAAATATTATTTTTCTATTTATATAGTGCATTAACATTGTTTAATAAGTATTATGGATAGTGTCGATAGATTTTGCCTGGCTCAGTACCTAATATAAAAATTTCAACCTCATTAAAACTTTTACTTATATAAATATAAATTTTTGCAATTTTAAAAAAAAGTCCATGTTCTGCTCACAAAGAAATGAAAAGAAGTAATAATTATTTAAGCAAAACAGTCAGAAGAACAGCGTACCAATTTCTAAGTCAACACGATCATTCACTTTTAATTTATTGCATTTTCAAAGTTGAATTTTTTAAACATTTGATTTATTAGAAATCGGATGATCGCATGGACTTGAAAATAGGTATGCTATTCCTCTGACTATTTTACTTGTAGAACTATTACTTCTTTCTAATTTTTCATGAGCAGAAGTAATACTTTTTTCTTACATTGTAGAAATGGCAGCAATGATTCCATGGAAACTGTAAGTCCTATTGTGAGAAAAAAAATATAAAATTTAACGATTAATATGTCTCAAGAGTTACAGAGATAACACAGTTATTTCCAAGTTTATGTTATCATCTACTTATAAGTTATTATATTTTTAACCTCTTAATTTTCAAATAATTGAGTTTTTATAAGAACTGGATGATGGAGTGAACTTCGAAATTGTTATGCCTTCTTTGTGAGTGTTCAAACACATTATTTTTAAGATATTTTTGAGTATGATACCAATTTAAATTTGCACGAGTTAATTTAAATTGCACAAACACTGCTATTGTCACATTACTAAATATTGAATGAAACTTTTAAACGCCAGAGCAGCTAAAATAATAATCTGTAGTTGCAAGTAAACAAAGCAATCTGAAACAGACAAATAAAATACACTTTGATACAATGCAATAGTGCTTTCAGGTAAAATTGATACAGAATAATTAATGAAATTAGGAATAAACTTATCTGAAATCAGTTTGACTTATGTGACCAAAAAAGTTTCTTCTTATTTTTTCCAAATTAATAATCTTGCTCCAAAATTTACAACAAAAATGTAGTACCCGATACAAAAAATTAAACAAGTATGAGTTTAACACACTTTGTGAAAGGTTAAGCATACTGCAACACATGTGTATTTGGACAGTAAATATTTTCAGGATTTTTTTTAATAATTGAAAATCCTCGAACATTTTATTGTAATTTATTCCCTACACGCATAATCTAATATTATATATAATTATAATTAAGGAACATGCATAAATAAAAAGAATACATTACAATTATTTTTACTCTGGTAATCTAGTGCTACGTTAAATTCTCAAATAACATAAAATCAAGATTTATTTTATAAAAATTATCCTTTTCAACATAAATAATGTTAGGAGCATTATAAGAGAAAGGAGAGTTAGCGATAAATTATTGTCAAATTAAAAAATAGTACTTACAGTGATAAACAATTAGGCTGGTTCAGTAAAGTCTACTGGTATACATTTTTTTCCTTCCAAGTTCGTCGAATGACCTGTAACAGAAAAAGAATAATCTATTTTACAACAAAGAATTGTGTTCTATTATTTTAAAGTTAATTTTTATAAAGATAATTAAAATATACGTATCTAACAGACGTATTGATATGATGCCATCTTTTCTGTAAGTGCATTGGTGCACTTGAAACTTTTTAAAAGTTCTTCTTTAAACACTATTGCACACACGTAGTATGAGTTTTACGGGATTTTAACGCGTTTCAAATTTAATATAAATTATAATAAACTTGGAGTACCGACGCGGATGAGGTTATCATGCAGCAGAGCCAGCAGCAGAACTAATGCTTCAGGTTACACATAATTATTGAACGAAAGTGAGTTGGCAGCAGTAGTCTCAAAAGTCGCATCCAAAACCGCGCGAATATTTGAATGTATAATTTCAGATGAAAAAAAGTGTTTAAAAATAATAAGTAAATATTTTTACAATAATTATTTAAAAATTGGGGACAGAAAAGTTACTGTAACAAAAATTTGTTTTCTGCATTAATTATAATTATAAATATTCCGCAAAGTTTCTCCGTACATCATACTAGAACATTTTATTATAGCTCTTATCTGAAAATTTTGTTGTTCTTTTGATGTGAAAACAAACTTATAAAAAAATTTTGGCCCAAATCTGAAAAATTTTTCCACGGGTTGACGTGGAATGGCCCATATACATACATACCATGAGTACGTTTACATATGCATAACATCGATGCTTATGAACTACTATTATTTCAGAAATTATTGTCAATATTTTGTCTCAAACTTAAACAATATTCGACTGCATTGATTTATTTATTAGCATTGATACACCCTATGGATGTACATTATTTATTTATTACACAATATTAAATTATGTTTTTTTATTTTATTCTCATGTCATTTATAGATTAATTGTCTTAACTCAGTTCCCGAATTTACATATTTTTAATTACATAATAAAATTACATATACAAAAAGGACAAAAATAAATGTTTGTTTTTAATGATTATGCGATTTTAATGAAATTTCAGTTATTTTTGGCATTTTTTTTAATCTAATAATTTAGTTCATTTTCTAATTTCATTTTGACTTTAGCTTTAGAATTGTAATTTTGCTTTCTTAAAGAAAAAACTTCGTAACGTTGAAAATTTTCGAATCGAAAATTTTAATGATTTTATGGGGGGAAAATTTTTAAGAATATATAAACTTCACAGTCGATATGTGCTCCAAATTTTTCATGTTGATAGTTTTTTTAGTTTAAATGAAATAACAATTCTTTATACCTATATCTTGTTTATATGTAACTATGAATAGAGCATTTTGAAAAAATTCTCACGTAACAGGGGATTTAGAATAAATAGAGAAATACAATAGCCATGAAAAATTTATAATTAAAACTTAAAATAAACCAGAACATACTGGAGGCAAGAAAATAGTAAAGGGGATAACTCTCCTTTTTAAAAATAAAGTTAATGGAGGTGTCCAAAATAAAGGTTATCCAAAACGTGGACGGTGAGCGTGAACCTTCTTAAAATGGCGGCGGTAGTAGCAGCGATATGTCTTTATAATATAGTGAGATATGCCTTATCGTTAATAGTGACGTAATATCATAACATCATTCCATATTGTCGACGTTACAAATTGAACTACATTTTAACGTAATTTTACAACGTCATTTAACACAAAATAACGTCATTTGCAATAGTTTTGGTATGTAATAGTTTTGTAATAGTTTTGTAAGTAATAGCATTTTTTATTATTAATAATAAGGTGCACGAAATAAGATATAATAACGTCATTTTCTTATCAATACTCTATCCCTAAGAATAACGACATGTCATGACATTATTTTTTAAATTATTTTTACACCCTTTCCAAGTTTTCATAAAGAGTCTTATATGGCTCAGTATTACTCGCGCTAGTAAATTCTTAATTTAAGTGCATTGAATATTTTAAGTAACTCCCCTATTACAAATCTGTTAACTCCAAAATTACAATTCATAACATCCATAAATCCTTCATAACATCCATAACATCCATAAAACTTTTTAACTCAAAACTCACAATTGTAAAAACACATAAATGTTTAATTAATTTATAATTTTATCTTAAAATCATTAAAAATAAATATGTAATTTTGCCCTGTTATTTTTGTAAATAATTTTATTACATAATAAAAATAATGTGTAACATCGGGAACTGATTTCAGGAGTTATGTCTGAGTTAATAATAGTACATTACGATACTAGTGCATTCCATGGAATAAGTCTTACTTTACGGCACGGCATGTATTGGGTAATATGATCCCATAGATATAGGTATAGACCTATATCTATAGGATCATATTATCCAATGCAGGATAATGCTATTTCCTAATTTAAAACCGCCATGTTGGTTACTATAAGGTATAGCCTTAATGCTCTTTCTCGGTCCCGGTAGTGAATAAGGTTAGAGTCGTGCCATGAAGAACGATTTATTACACGCGTATCGTGCAATATTTTATGGTAATGATTAGTACAAATTTGCTGCCACGGCTATCCGTGAAATTAGCAGTATATTCTGTCACCATGAGGTTAGCCCACGAGCGTAGCAATGGACTACTTATTCCACCCATAGCCGTGGCATAAATGCGGATTTATGCCACCCAGTGCTATACATTTTTTTTTTATTTTTGAATATAAGTTTATCTAATTGTTTACCAATTTTTTGGTTTTAATGTTAAAAAAATGAGATAATTTTATATGACAAAATCAAAATTAAATTTCTTATTACACTGAGTGACCTAAGTCCGCACCTACGCGACGCTTATCAATAGCCTAAGTATTCCACTACGTTAGCGCGTTAATGCCTTCGCTAGGCTCGGGCACTAATCTCACGGTAACAGAATAGACTTTTTATGATACAATAAGTATGGCAGCGGACTTAGGACATACAGGAGCTATAAAATAGTATACGATACTTTTATGCCAAGTCGTTATTCATAGTACGACCCTAACCTCACTCGCTACGCTCGTGCACTTATACACATTGGGTCGTAAAGAAGTGCTTAGACCACACAGCATCATAATGTACTAAAATAGAAAAGTGATCCGCTTAAAAGTGCAACCTTCAGGGGGTAATACGAGATATTAAGAGTTTTATCTGAATAAGCATATCTGAATAATAATAGATTTATGAGATGTAGAATCAATAGTTCGAAGTGTTCAACACCTTAAATTGAAGGTAGAAAGAAGTACTGTAGAATAAAATAAATTATTATCATTGCTATATCTTCATAAATGAAACTTTTTTTTCGAGTCGTTAACTCAAGTATAACTGCTTAAAACTACGATTCATCAATAAATAACAAGACAATATTTCTGAAATAAAAGTAGCTCATTATGGCTTCAATAATATGCACATGCAAAGGTACACATTTGATGCTAATGGGTTAAAAAATATTTTGAAAAGCAAAATGGTGTAAAAATTTTTCTATTGGAATTGTAAAATGATTTTTTTCATATTTTAGTGTTCTATCGTATCTTGGATTCAGGGTACTACTTAAACTTACTTCACCAAATAAATAATAAAAAGGCCCTTTGAGACAAGATTATAAAAAATCAATAAAAAATTAGATAAATTATTTTATAAATTAGTAAATTTCAATAAAAAACTGCGTCGCTTCAGCTGTAGGGAGATAAACAAGGTTATAATGAGTAAAATAGGATGTTGACTGTTTCATTTCATCCACAATGATCCTCAGAATCTTATGCACCGTAGAGTACTTAGAGTAAAATGTCCAATTCGTAATTAATTTTCAAGATGAGCAATGAACATTTTTAATTGTTCAGTGACTTAAATTGAAAATACGATTTTCAAAGTTTCATTGCGATTATAAGTAAATAATGTTCTTTATTATAAAGAAAACTTTTTTTGACTATTGTATGAAAATTCAATTGTTAGGTTCAAATAACACGAATAATTTTTAACTACTTTATAATAATAAAAATAAAAAATATTATCATCACATTATATTTCCCGTATCGCTCGCAAACATACATAATGTATTTCAATTTTATAAAAAGTTTATTTTTTTATATTTAGATGTTAAAGGAAAAAATAGCTGCACGTAAAGTAAATGAAAATGAAGAGATTATGAATGTAAAAAGAAAAAAATTGAAGGAGTCAGTTGATGCACAGTATGAAGATGATACACTAACATTACCTGCACATAAAGCTAATGAGAATGAAGAGAATGTAAGCAATAAAAGAAAACAATTAATCGAGCAAGATGATCAACAATTTGAAAATGATTCGTTTGAGTTACATAGATCTACACCAACATTACCATCACAAGATGCTTTAAAAATACCACATCTTAAATGTAAGAAAAAGATTAATTAATAATTTTTCATATTACAGTGCGACCTAAGTCTGCACTTAGTCACACTTATGCATGATTTAAGTAATCGATTACTTCATGGTCAATATCACACTCGCTATGTTCGCACGCTAACTACACGGTAAATACATCGATTGCTTATATAACGAACGAATAATCGTGACTGAAATTTAGATAAATTATGATATCAATTTCTATCTGATGTTTGTAACCTAAGTGGTCCATCGCATGGCGTGAACAACGCCTTCGCTGCACTCAGGCGTTAATTACTCTCTATGCAATAATGAATGCAAAAATTTTTTTCATATTGAATTTTAGATAAAATTTCCTGTAAAAATCGTGAATTAGAGATGTTAGAAAAATTCTATTCAATAAGAGAGGTATCATTGAATTAAAATGTTGAAAATCGATGATTAATTCTAAAGTATATGAAAAATTTTTTTTAGTTTTTTGACTGTATCTTAATGGAAAAAACAGCTTTCACTACCATTTTTTATAAACAATTACTAGCTATAAAAGAAATCAATAAAAAATCGATATATTCATTATTTTAACTCAGCCTTAACCCCTTAAAAATTTTCTCCGTTTTACAATGTACACTTGTAACTTTATTCATTTTTACGACTTTTTAGCTATTACAGATAACAATCAGTTGCATAATAATTCTAAAGTACAAGAATCACATCATAAGAAAAATAAAAAGAATGAAACTCCTAAAAAAAAAAAATTGAAGAAGAAAAGAAACCGAGAGAATGTTGAAGAAAATTCAATTGCAAATAAGAGAAAAAGTAATACTTCATCGAAATCACCAGTAACAAACTCTCCACATGAAAATGCAGAAAATATCAATCAGTCATTGCCATTAAGAGAAAATTCTATATTGAGTATTCAAGACAGCATTCTAACGCAAAGAGATAATAACATGCAGAATCTTATACAAAGTCCCCTGAGAACGCGTAATAGTTCTCCAGTTGATAAGGAGCTACCACAAAATTCAAATAGTAGTAAGTTCAAACGGACAGCACGAAAAAAAAGATCACAAAAAAAGCGTACAACGAAGTATGAAAGTGAAGAATATGATTCTGAAGAATATAACCGATCTGAAAATAAAATGGAAAATTTTCATATTTTTAAACATACACGTGATGATGGTAAAAAAGTAAGTAATTAACAGTATATTCCAATATTATTTTAGACATCTACAAATAGTAATGATTATTTTTTTTCATAATGAAACTACGCATCTTCTACATTATATAAATTGAATGTTTGTTTACAAAATTATAGTGTTAACATAATTCCATTGTTGGTAATTAATTATCGTAAATCATAAAATTTTTTACTTCATGTGTGTTTTCCTTGCTACGCTTGTACGGTTATACAAATCATGCGATTTGCGTCACTAGTATCCCAATGCATTACTAAAAACAGTGTATCATTATAAATATATATTTTGAATGGATGAAATAAATAAAATATATATTTATATATGTATATATATATTTTTTTTTGCAGACGAAAATGATACATTTATTTTATAATATTGCGATACCATATGCTGCATGGAAGGATGCAAAACATCAAGAAACTAGATCTCTATTTGTAAGAAAATTAAGTAAAAGTTTATGGGGTGCTCGGAACTTAATGAATAGAGCTCTTAAATTAAACAAATGCAACATTCAACGATTGATAAATCGATCACCAAGAAAATGTCTAAGTCCAATAAAGAAGAAAGTACTCCAAAGTAAGTTGTAAATACATTGATAAAATTAGATTATATGGGTGATTGTCACAAAAATGGTGATTGATATGTCTCTTGCTCAACGGTCATTTTAAAACTTTTTTAAATCAGCAACCGGAAAAAACCTTGTATTACATTTTGTTAAAATATACATAACTTATCGAAGCCTTTATATTAAGAATGCATAAGTTGTTACAAACAAAGTGTTTAAAATGTTATTACCATGGCATGTCCTCCAATAGTGTAGTTTATGAAAGTGCTGTTGGGCCTTGCACATGTAAATAAAATTCAGCCCCGCAATCAGGTTTTCAAAAAGAGGGTATTATCTAAAATTTCTTGCAACAAAACCCTTTTAATGATTTTTCCCTGCCCTAACCATATTAATTTAAAAATTGAATTTTCGTTTATTTTAATTTCCTGTTTATATCTAGTCAGGATCGTTACCTAGACTGTTCTGAAACCAGTGGAGTCAATGATTTGAAACTTGCGTAACTCAAATTCAAATAAGCTATGCTTTGTTATACATTAAATAATAAAAAAACACTATCAGTTGCCTCCTAAACGCTTATGTCTTTTTAACATGTTGGTAGACCAAAACCACCATTATCGTGATAATCATCTATTTAAACATTATCAATATTATTTTTTAAATTTTCTATAAGAACTCAAGATTCTATCTAACCTAAAAAAGTATAAAATATAATTCAAAATATAAGCGTGATAGTTCGTACAAATATTTCTTGTTCGCATCCCTTGTGCAATAAACGCTGTATGTTTTAATTACTATTTTTCACCATGTATTGAAATGTATGTTTTTTTCAACTATTTATTTTGATGTCCTTAATTCTCTAATATGATTTCAGATTGTTACAAATTGTATTTGATACGTAAAAACTTTATTAACAATAACTTGAGTAGTAAAGAAGAAAAAAGTCAGCTGAATGGATGGCGTAGATATTTGAGCATTTATATCAATTATCTTAGAGAGTCAGAACTGAATAAAGTAGAAGGTGAAGAAGGTAAGCTACATCAAATATTATTAAACAAAATTTTGATTTTAATACTAGTATGAGGACTGCTGTTGAAAACCCTTAATAAAGAGTTCTAAAGTACCCTGGTACTCCCATGCGTTTTTATCCGCTAAAAATGAACATGAAATCGGTTTTTGAAGATAAAACATTAAAATTCTTTTTATGGCAAAACTAAGAATATACCTTTTTTGATGATTCTTATATTTTATTTAAAAATCCAAATTATAAAAAATTGCCTGTATTGGATAAACCATTGTTTCGATTAAATAACTTCTCACGAGATCATGTCCATAAAATTACCTACTTTGTCAGCGATGTATACAGAATATTGTAGAATTTCATTTTGTTTTTTAACAATTCTATTGTATCATATAAAAATGTCAAGGAAACCATGGATTGTTATAATGAACGTAATAATTTGATTTTGTGAGACTATAATAATTGCTTAAGATACCTTTTAGTTAGTCATTTAATGTTTAAAAATTTTTTCGATTAACCTCCCCACAAAGACATTAATCCAAAGACAACTATTCTAGTCTGACATTTTTAGAGTAACAAAATAAATACATTAATCCCAGACCTGATAAAAGTACATTATGCAATAGCTCGTGCCGTAACATATCGTTTCGTAAGTAAACCCTTTACGTACCAGTTTCATACTATATTGTATTCCACGGACCACTAAAGTCTAAAAACAAGTAACGAATTTGCGATTTTTAAGTTAGAGGAGCAGAATCGATATTTTAAGTTTGTCCGATTTTGAACAAATTTTTTTTAAACGTGATGCTCTAAGAATGTCAAATTAAAATAAACCTTTTTTTAAATGAATGTTAGTCTTCGCACAGATCAATGATACAAATATTGCTTTGACATTTTAAAATAAAATATAACAAATTGTATCTATTGTCAAATTTTTTTATTTCCTATCTGTTTTCTTTGTTTAGAATCTATGGACGAATCATTCTCAGAATCAGAAGAAAAATTAAAGTTGGGGTCTAAAAATTGAAAGATGTAAAGACTGACTATTATAAAAACAAAGATAAAAAAATAATATAAAAACGATAAGTTTACATTTAATTATAAGTGTACAGTTTGTAATAGTATTAAATATCAGAGTATAAATAAATATCTTGCAACTCAAATACTCTAATCGTTTCTTTTTATTAACCCTGTAAAAAATAACTGCAGGGTGGTAGTACCATTTGATTATATCATATGCTAAAACCATCAAAACCATCATTGTATTAACTACTTTATTAATGTCATGCGTTCAGTTGTAACGTGGTTTTTACTCACAATACCAACGTTATGTGTCGACCCTCCTTCTCGAGTTCACCTTAACCCCATGATGCCAGTCGTTCGCCTCAGAAAGACAACTCTTTTGCCGAACCCGAGGAGTCAGGCAGATTTGCCCGGGCTAGTTCAGCCCTGTTTAACGGATGAGAGATAGGGCGATTCAGTGTACTATTTATTCACAAATATCTTATTACTAAGTTCGCTCATTCAGAGGTAGCCGTTAGATGACCGTTAGATAATTTGTAAAGGTACCTGCAGAAGCATCGTAACGAATTTTTAAAATTGTTATCATACAACGTAATAAATTATGTGACAATATACATGTCACAAAATTACGTAAAAAACCGTTGGAAAACGCGACATGGCAGATTCATATAACTAATCACGTAATAAAATTATACATTGCATAAAAAGGCAGCTAATATACTTTAAAAATGCGTAATAAAGCGTTGGAAATTGATGCTCAACAACTTTCTACAAAATTTACATTATAAAGTTGTAAATCCAAGGAACGAAATTGCTTAGATTGGACAATATATTTACCCATATTTATAAAATTATATTACTAATTTACATCATTTAAAATTGTTACACAATTTAGTTACGTATTAAATAATTATAACAAATAAATTTTTTTTAATAATGTCATAATATCATGTGATTTATTCGCATCATCTAAAATCGTTACATAATAACATTATATACTGATCAATTCTAATGTGTAAAAAATATTTAATTGTTATAACATCATGTGATTCATTCGCATCATCTAAAATCGTTACATAATAACATTATATACTGATCAATTCTAATGTGTAAAAAATATTTAATTGTCATAATATCATGTGATTCATTCGCATCATCTAAAATCGTTACATAATAACATTATATGTATACTGATCAATTCTAATGTGTAAAAAATATTTAATTGTCATAATATCATGTGATTTATTCGCATCATCTAAAATCGTTACATAATAAAATTATGTACTGAGCAATCCTAGTGTGTAAAAAAATATTTAATGATGTAACAATATCACGTGATTTATTCGCATCATCCAAAATCGTTACATAATAAAATTATGTACTCAACAATTCTAGTGTTTTAAAAATATTTAATGATGTAATAATATCATGTAATAATCAGTTGGAAAACGTGACATCATAAATTTATGTCATTAATTACGTATCTAATTCACGAAAAATCAAGTCATTTCATTACATCTCAAAATCACGACAATATTTTCAACAGGGATATATATTGGCAACTCTGGAAAATATAGTAAAAGTCTGCTTTTCGAAACAAGTTTAAAATAGTAAATTATACAACTATGAACAAAAGATGCTGATTATTCCCAAGAGTTTGATTTGTCGAGCGAAGGCAGGGCAGTAATCTACTGTACTCTCGAGTTGCATAGTACTTTATTAACATTTCTACCGAAATAAAGACACTTTTTTGTGTGAAAAGTGGGAACTAAACATTCACTCTAAAGGGGCTGTCGTAATCAAAGTGACCGATTGTGACTCCGCTTCGGGCTCTAGTTTTTATTGTTTGCTTAATATGCATTTCAAATAAGACAAAATTAAATAAACGAGACTTGCTAAATTTAAATAACTATAACAACTATCTCGGAACACTGTATTTCCATGAATGTGACGTTATGTAATACTTTATTTGATTTGGATGGCTTTGATATCCCCTTAATATGATTTAAAATGGCCTTAATATGCCGTGTGTATGGAAAAAATGTAGCTATTTCGGGGAGATGTGAATAAACAAAATTTCACTTTCGTCATTATCCACCTAAACTGACATCAACTTCTCCCCAATACTGTATGGAATCGTTATGAACATAGTGTTATAACACTCGTATAATTTACATGACCACACTAAATAATCTATCTAATTTAGTATCAACACTTTAATCTAGATTACAACATTCAGAATAATAATTACAGATATATTTTACTATTTCAATTGTAGCTTACAGCATCAAGCTGTGCAGGAGATTGATCGTGATTATAATATCTACTACGGAATATAAAAAGTGATCACTTTAATTATGCTGGTATTGTTATTATTTGGTTTTATTAGGCTTATGAGCAGCTGCAAAAAATGAAAAGCAATTCATGCGTGCATGTGCTATTGTGTATCTTATCCTAACTGCCCTTTTGCATTCATCAATTTTTATTTCATTTTCTCCAGAAATTTTAAATTGAATTGTATTCTTATATTCATGTTTAGATTTGAAAAATGTATAAGCAATAGTATATACATCTAACGGAAAAATTCATTTCTGCAAGTTACGATGTTAAGAAGTCTTGATTGACCAAAATTGAAATTGTTATTTATTTTATGAGTTTCAGTATTCGTATATTTATTATTGTATTAAAAAATACAGTTATAGTGTTTAAAAGAAAACAACTGATTCGAGATCTGTTTGCAATGTACATAATTTTCACATAAACTTTAGATAAATAAATATAAATATAAGAAGATAATTCAAATTTTTATTCTGAACAATTGCTGACATAAGTCGTCTTTGTGCCTTAAATTGCTTTACACCTGTATAGAGGGTGTTCCATTTTAATGGACTAACCTAAAAATTATTGCAGCATAGCCTACAATCAAAAAATTTTTTGAAAAAGTTTTGGGGTTTTCAGAGCAACATAAGACCCTTATTCTGGTTTCGACCCATGATTAAAGCTACAGGACATTTGAAGGCCAACTTTGAAATTTGATATGTAAACCTTAATTTTTCTGTTTAGAAATGAAAAGAACGAAAAATTCTTTCAACAAACTCTTACACCCACTGATTCCCAAAATCCAGAAACCCTTAGATCTAACACAAATACACTTAAATCTATTAATTCAACTCACAAACCTCTAAATCTAACAACCATTAAATCCATGGTGTAGAAGTAAGTGGTTTGGGTTGAGTTGGATTGGGTTTAAGAATGAGAATTTTCGGTTTTAGCAGTTTCTGAATTCAAAGATGTAAGGGCTTATGGGTTCAATCTTTTTAGAATTTAGTTTTTTAATTTTGTAATTTTGTTGTTTAGTAAGGATTTTTGGTTATAGCGCTTTGTGGGTTGAAGTGCTTGTGGAGTTAAGAGTTTTTGAATTTACGGGTTTTCGGATATAAGGGTTAAAAGGTAGTTCTAAGAGTTTAAGAGTTGCGAGTTTGACCTTGAGTCGAAACCAAGGTCAGGATCAGATGTGCCCTTGAAAGTCCAACAACTGTCGTGGAAAAGTTTTGCGATTGGAAGCCATGCTATAATAATTTTTGGGGCGGTCAATTAAATGGGACACGCTGTATAAGGAATGAAAAAGTTTTAACAAACACGTAGCAGTACGTTGTGTTGATTTAAATTAGATTATAGCCATTTATAAAATAGGATCATTATAACCATTTATAAAATAGATACATTGTTGTAATCAATATGTATGATATATCATATTTTTACATACATTGTATAGTACAAAGGAAAAAGCTGCGTCATAAGTATTTGAATTCCATATCTCATTTAGTTGAAAATAATAAACACATAATATCCGCAGGAAGACTAATCGTATTTCCTTTCCGCTCTTTTTTGATGTTATATATAACAATAAAAATAAAATTTAAAATCTATACAAATCGTTTAATAAATTGCAAATAAAAAACAAAATAGCAATTGTTAATGGGATTCAATAACTAATAATTTTAACAGGTACCTATTGAGCATGCCAATGGTTATATTGTTACGTACATAATTTCGCTATGTAAAATTAAAAAAGACAGAACTTCGTAGAAAACCTCATACAAAATATTTCTATTAAACTATGTACATAAGGTGTCTTCTATAGTGCTACTACATAGTTATTGAAAAATTAACAAAAAGTAAATAGTTGTACTTTTTAATTTTACCTAGCGTGACTATATAAGCGAGACAATATAAGTGACACAGCTGTTGCTTCCAATATAATCAGAAATTTACAGATATTGTCTGATTTAAAATTAAAAAAATTATGTAATGTTTTCATGTAGCTTATTAATTATAATTAACGGACAATCATTTTGTATTCAGTGATCTATTTGAGTAAAGGTATATTAAATGTATGATGCATAATTGATAGTGGGTAGAAGGTTAATCGTGCATGGATCATATGTTGTAAAGAAATACTATGTAACACTGTACAAGCTAATTTTTGGTAGTCTTCATTGTAAAAAGAAAATAAGGTTAATTTTCAGAAATTAATAAAATTACTACAGTGGTATTATCCATTTTTCATGAACAGTTTATTAATTTCCTAAATGTCTGAAAATTAACTTCTACTGTTGACAATTATGATGAATAACAAAATAGTACATTATGTTCCTAGGTGTAAAAATAAAGAATATCTGAAATCGCTTGTAATTATCGTCTGAACCGAAGACGAGGACAATAAATAAGCGATCTGATGCATTCTTTATTTACTTCCATGTTGCATATAATATTTTTTTTCACGCACAGCCTTAAAATGTCAACTGTCTCTTCCCGTTCTGGGAATAAAGTTGGCACTTTATGGCTGGGTGTAAAAAAAATTTGCTTGTAATTTGTTGCATAGTGTAAATAATTTAGCATTTCATGTTGCATCATGTGTTTTACATAATGATGATTTCAGCATTTGTATTCTTCTGTAGCCAACTATGGTTACCACATTAATGCTCAAATCGTCGCCTGGAAAAAACATGTTTCCGTCTGCACTATAAAAAAATATATATACTAATATTAAAGTTTGATCTGAATTAGAAATTTTTTCTTATCAATGAAAGTAAACTAACTTTTCTAACATACACAATAGAAGTGTATATTCAATTCCTTCGTAAATAAAGTTTTATATCAATTGCATGAGCAATTTTTTGCAGGAATAAAGAACTTTATTTCCGCAAAAAAGGGAAATAACTTTTGAGGTAGTAAACTGCTACTTTATTCCCTCTTTTGAGTACAATAAAGTGACTATTATAAATGTATTAATAAAGTAAATCATTTTTTATCGAGTCACTAAACCCACTCGCATAAATAATACAAGACTTACCATTTTCCTGCATAATACCCTGCTTTTTAAACTGAAAGAAATCCATAGTAACTGTTATTTACTGGGGCAAACTACAAATCTTAGAATTCCCTTTGCGTAAAATCGACTTGTTAATCATTGATCATTATTTATTAAACTTCTTGAGTTAGAGTTAGGCTTAATTATTCTGTTTGGCTTTGCTGAAATATCTTATTTCTGGTTTTTCAATAAATTTTATTCTAACGTAAAGCAATATTTACTATTGATTTCTCTCTGTGTAATTCAGATGATCCATCAAATGCATGCATGTTTTTTATGATATAAATAATTTTTTCATCCTTGTAAATAGCTTTCTTAATATTTAACAGTGAAGCATCATTCTACTGTATGGTCGATATTCGATCGCTAAAGTTTGATAAAAATTACAGTGGTATAGCATTACTTTCTTTCTCAGTCCCTCCTTCAATTTATGGTTTCATACTCATTCTATTAAATTATAGATTAACTTCATTAATTTAATTTTGACTAAACTTTAGCGGTCCCAAATGGACGCTATGAAAATGACACTTCATGCTAAATTTTTGAGAGATTAAATAAAATTATGAAATAAGTTTGTATCTGCCTTTTTTAAATCTAATATGCACTTAAATAAGCAAAATTTATGTACATAATAAACACAGGTGATTGTATGAAAAGTCTACATAAAATCATTATTTCGTATTGAATGTTTAAATAGTAGTTAAAATACTAGTATTCATTTATTGCTTTTTGTGGGTATACATAAGTTACGCAGAAATGAAATGTATAAAAGCAATTTAAATGAAAAAGAGTTATTAATTAATATGAGATGAGTATCATTTGTTTAATTATTGTGCGGAATCCCTTATATATACCAAATTCTACCGAAACTCTAAAAGTAGTTGCTTGACCCTTTCCATATTTCTGATTTCCGCAGTTTCTTTTTAAATATATTTGTCCCCACACATTCATACGTTATTTTTGTCCACTTTCGCACTAAAAGTTGATTAAATAGAAGCATTTTGGTCAAAAGTTTGTATTAAAATTGTATGAAAAGTATCAATAACTGCAACATATGACGTTTAATAATTAATCAATTAATACAGGAAGTTCTTTTATGAAAATGAATTCAACTTTTATCTTAAGCACTAAGAAAGACAAATATTTTGATATAAAGACTATTTTAATATTTCGAATACAGAAATTATGAATTTATATATAATCGACGTTGCATCCTTTTGTGCGTTTCTTTCTGCTATTTCACAATAATACTATGGATACCAAATCTTATAAAATTTTCAATAATCATTTTTCAGTAATTTAATAGTCCTTACTTCCATTTTAGACTGAATTCTTTATAAGCAAAGGAGGAGTAGACTGTAAAAAATTAATTTACAATATTATGGAAGCCGCCATGACGAATGGAGTCGCAAACAGCTATAGCTACACAGGGCGCATTAAACCTCGCAAAGCTTTCAATAAGCTGGCATTATGCTCTACCGTATACTGTAAGTAATTTTCTTTTTTTTTAACACTTGTTCAGGGGATAAAACACCTTTGCATTTTTCTGACATAAAACTTTTTTTTTGATAAACTGGTAAAAAAAATACTGATCAAATCTTATCCCCATATTAAAAAATCATGACCAGGTGTTTTGAAGCATCTGAAGACTTTATATTAGTTCATGTTGTGCACATGCATGGATGCTAGTCGAGCGAGCCATAGACATCCGTTTTTAACTACGTCAAATTTTTATATGGTTCACAGTTTATATTTACAATTCAATTCTTATTTTGCATGTTACGTTAATTATATTTTTATGTTAAAATTGAAAAAATATGAATAAAAGTTCTTCATTTTGGTATGATTCCATTTTTTCTCGCGCATAAACTTATCTTCATATAATTAATAACAGAAAAAAATCTGCGTGCTAGCAGAGTTTTCTTAAATTGCTCAATGACTTTTTACACTATCCATAAGATTCAAGGGATATGCATGGATGAAATAAATTCAAATTTTTTTTAAATACTTCTTATAATACTAGTTTTAGTATGAAGGAAGGAATTTTGAATTAAGAGAACAGAATCTTTTTTAGAAAAGTAATAGCAACAACAATATTTAATAATTATGATTAATAAATCACTTTTACTACCTTTACCCTCATCGAAGAAAAATGCGAATGAAATAAGAAATTTAAAAAATCGGTTTTTTAAGTTTTAAAGGTGTTTTACCCCTTCATTAAGAGCCATTGAATAAACACTAGTATATTTCTAGATGCGACTAAGAAAAAATTTCCGAATGCGGATGATGAAAGCATTAAACGAGCGATTTCTTTATGGCTTGATGCAGCGAATACTCGCAAAAAAAGGATAGAATGGTAATTAATATATTGCTATATCAATTACTCCTTCAGGAGGTTCATAACAGTCATTAGCAGTGGAAGTAAGAGGGGCGGCCCCTCCTACCGAGCACCGGCTCTCCTCTTACACTTATAATACAATGTTAAAGTTAATGCATAGTTTCGTAACGTTTAACCTTTTATCAAAATAGTAAAAAAATTCTGAAAAATGGTGGAACACCTCGTATACTCTAAAAACATTAACTTTATAAGTACCACTTCGTTTTTTAAAATTTTCATTTCATGAACCTCCTTAAATATAGAAATACTTGAACTTACAAGGAGAATACACATCTTAAAAGAACATATATATGTGGGTGATTCCATGTGAAATCGAAGAGTCAAAAAAATAAAAATCACTACAACTCTGAAAATTTGTTCAGTACAAACGTAGAATATCTCATGAATTTTTTCAGATTTTTTCCATCAGGTACCTTTAAGTTACAGAGGGTCAAAGTTCATGAAATTCATATTTTTTCCATTTTTTTGCCAATTTTCATTAATTCATAGCTCTTCAGGGATGCATTTTTCAACAAAACTGGATAGAATACTTTTTTTTAGTAAATTTTGTCTATTTTACAAAAAAAAGACTTTTATATATATGTTAGTCATATATATCATGTTATCATTTCCTTATATCTAATTTAAACTCTAAAATCGGTGAAACTGAGATTTTGATTTAGAGTTGAATAACCAAAAAATTAATGGAAGAACCTTTTTAGAGTCCAAAATTTCCTGCAAACTTTCAGAGTGGGTCTCAAAGATTAAGACCATTTAAAAAATTAAAATATAAATTTTGAAAAAAACAATTTTAGATTTCCGATCGAAAAAATGATATTTAAATAGAAAAAAAATTTAAGAAAAAAAGTATTCTTGTCATTTTTTCATTAACGAAAATTCATCAACATCGATGAAAATTCAAATTTAAACAATAAAAAATGCGGCATTTTCATCGATTTTTAGCTCGGAAAGAAAGTAATATTACAAAAAATGACAAGAATACTTTTTTTCTTAAATATTTTTTTTCTATTTAAATGTAACTTGTTGCGATCGGAAATCCAAAATTTTTCTTTTCAAAATTCATATTTTGATTTTTTAAATAGTCTTAATCTTTGAGACCCACTCTGAAAATTAGCAGATAATTTTTGACTATAAAAAGGTTTTTCCATGAATTTTTTAGTTGTCCAACTCTGGATAAAATCTCAGTTTCACTGACTTAAGAGATTAAATTTGATGTAAGAAAATGATTTTATAAATACATATATATATACATATATATAGCAGTTTTATGAACAATTTATTTTATGTATTTTCCGTTGTATAGTAAAACTAATTTTTTTGTAAAATTTGTTTGGAATTCGTAATTCCAACGATGTGGACTCTCCTTGCTAGACAACAAAAAACGTATAATAAATTAATAATTTAATTTTAATATTTTTACAGCAAACAAAGCAAATCTAATTCACTTGAGCTACCACTAGATTTAAATAATCAAGATTCAGACCTCGAAGATCCATTGAAGTTATAAAGATATTGAGTTTTTTATAAGCGTGTTTCTTTTTTTTATATTTAAAATTATTAATGATCTGTTCTCTAATAAGATTTTACATCATTTATGGTAATTAAATGATTGTTAATATATAACTGAAATCATTTTTCATATGTATTTATCATTTTTCATTTTTCAAGATGTACACAATATATTTTTATAAGATGATAACTTAATAAAAGAAAGTTAATGTAACATTATATTATATTTGGTAGTAAGTATCCTGAATATGAAAATATTCACTTCTAAATGCTTTCAGTAACGTTACTTGGAGCTTGCATTAATCTTAATGAAATCTTCCAATAAATCTTTTTGAAAGTTTTAATGGAAGATATTTCAGTCATTCAGTCTTAAGTATTTAAGCAGTTTCAAGCAATTCTTCGAAATCCGATGAACGTTACAGCAAGATTTCTTTAATAATACTGCAATCCTGCACGAAATCTTTTTTAAGGGTTCTTTAAAAGGTTTTTGTAAGCTTTACTGAAACATTTCAGTGGGGACTCTGTTCGAGACATTTTATGATTCCTGGAACATTGCATGAAATCTTTCTGAACGACTCTGCGGAACATTTATAAATCTTTCAATAGTCTTTCCGTATGCTTACGGTAATCTTTCAAGCAATTCTTCGACATCCGGTGAGCGTTACAGCAAGCTTTCTGTAAACTTGCACTAATATTACTGGAATCCAGCACGAAATCTTTTTCAAAGGTTTTTTAAAAGGTTCTTGTAAGCTTTACTGGAACATTTCTGTGGGGACTCTGTCCGAGATATTTTATGATTCCTGGAACATTGCATGAAATCTTTCTGAACGAATCTGCGGAACATTTATAAATCTTTCAAGAGTCTGTCCGTATGCTTTCAATAATCTTTCAAGCAATTCTTCGAAATTCGGTGAACCTTACAGCAAGCTTTCTTTAAGCTTGCACTAATATTACTGGAAGCCTGCAATAAATCTTTTCGAAAGCTTTCCTAAAAGATTTTCGGAAGCTGTACTGGAACGTTTCTGTAGGAAATGTGACAGCGACATTCTGTGCTTCCGGGAAACTTGCAGAAAATCTTTCTGCAAGATTGTGCGAAAGATTTTTAAATCTTTGAGGAGTCTTTCCTAATGCTTTCTGTAATCTTTCAAGCAATGCTTTAAAATCCAGTGAACGTTACAGCACGCTTTCTTTAAGATTTCACTAATCTTACTGAAAACTTGCGCAAAACGGTTTTCGAAGCTTTTGCATAAGGTTCTCGTAAGCTTTATTGGAACATTCCTGTCTGGACTTTTATCAGGACATTTTGTGATTCCGGTAAGATTGCATGAAATCTTTTGGAAAGATTCTGCAAAAGATTTTTATATCTTTCAAGAGTATTTCTGTTAATGTTACTGCAAGGTTTCGTAAGGCTTGCACTAATCTTACTGGAACCTTACGCGGAATCTTTTGAAAAGCTGCTGTACAAGGTTCTCATAAGCTTTACTGTAACATTCCTGTCGGGACTCTGTCCGGGACATTTTGTGATTCCAAGAAGATTGCGTGAAATCTTTCTGCAAGATTCCGCGGAAGATTTATAAATCTTTGAAGAGTCTTTCACTGAACGTTACAGCAAGCTTCCGTAAGGCTTGCGGTAATTTAACTGGATCCTTACGCGGAATCTTTTCCAAAGCGTTTCTACAAGATTGTGATAAGCTCTACTGGAACATTCCTGTCGGGACTCTGTCCGGGACATTTTGTGATTCCAGGAAGATTGCATGAAATCTTTCAGCAAGATTCCACGGAAGACTTATACATCTTTCTGCAAGATTCCGCGGAAGATTTATGAATCTTTTTACAAGATTTCGCGGAAGATTTATAAATCTTTCTACAAGATTCCGCGGAAGATTTGTAAATCTTTGAAGAGTCTTTCAGTGAAAGTTACAGTAAGCTTTCGTAAAGCTTGCGCTATTTTTACTGGAACCTTACGCGGAATCTTTTCCAAAGCTTTTCTACAAGGTTGCGATAAGCTTTACTGGAACATTCCTGTCGGGACTCTGTCCGGGACATTTTGTGATTCCAGAAAGATTGCGTTAAATGTTTCTGCAAGATTCCGCGGAAGATTTATAAATCTTTGAAGAGTCTTTCAGTGAACGTTACAGCAAGCTTTCGTACGGCTTGCGCTATTTTTACTGGAACCTTACGCGGAATCTTTTCCAAAGCTTTTCTACAAGGTTGTGATAAGCTTTACTGGAACATTCCTGTCGGGACTCTGTCCGGGACATTTTGTGATTCCAGAAAGATTGCATGAAATCTTTGTGCAAGATTCCGCGAAAGATTTATAAATCTTTGAAGAGTCTTTCAGTGAACGTTACAGCAAGCTTTTGTAAGGCTTGCGCTAATTTTACTGGAACCTTACGCGGAATATTTTCCAAAGCTTTTCTACAAGGTTCTGATAAGCTTTACTGGAACATTCCTGTCGGAACTCTTGCCGGGACATTTTGTGATTCCAGGAAGATTCCATGAAATCTTCCGGGAAGATTGACACTCTTTCATGAAAGCTTCTTGAAAGCTTCATGAAAGATTCCATGCTGTATGGGTAGTGACTATTTTCGAAAAATTCGAACCAGATTTATCTAGGTCCGAAATTCGTGAAATTTTTTTAAATTATCGTTGCAGTTTGCCATCTTTACTTGAATCTGTTCATCAAAAATGCCAATTTCATTCAGTCAGATAAGTTTTTTTAGATTTATTTTATTATGTTTTATTTTAAAAGAATGTGATACTTTGTGTAAGTATTATTCTAAGTTTTCAGATATGGTCAATAGCTCGGATTTGAATAATAGAGATGATTTAATGATAATCCAATTCCAATATAGACTCACTGAAATAACAAAACTGAAATAGCTATTATCTTCTTAAGTACTAGGTGCGGGGGGATTGATTTATGGAAATGACTAATATGCAAAGGAATAAATTTCTATTTGTATTCGAAATTTGTTATAGCTCTAGCCTTGTATATAGCAACCGCATCAACAACAACGTATAAGTAACAGATTTTTGTATTTACATTGTTTGTCCTACATTGCGTTATTTTATAATTACAAATTATGATTAAAAAATGGCTAATGTTTGCAGTGCAAGTGTATTTTAAAACAACTACCATAAATTGAATTATTCTCCAATACTACATCGCATACATATATCTACTTAATAAAATAATTTGACCTTCGTCAATAACCCTACCACCGATGCCGCTGTGAAAGACTATCATACAGCATCATTGTTAAAAGTAATTAAAGTTATTAGGTTTTCGGCAAATGCGAAGTTTTTAAGTACAATTCAATATTTACCGTAGTCAATATTTACAATCAAATATTATATATTTAACAATTTTATAATATAAAATTTTTTCTTATAAAAAAGCTTATTGAATTATATTTAAGTACAAATCTCCAGCTTGAGCGTTAGTTGGCCTAGTGAATTTCACTCTTAATATAATGTTTGAACACAAATAAAAATTTTAGGATATGACAATTGCCTAATTCGTTGTTTTTCTTGTTTTGTTTAGGGCCAAAATTGTAAAATATGTTTTTGAAAACTGGAATTATTTTGAACCATTCACTAAAAATACTTATGAATTGTACATGTCAATGAATCTTATATATGGCAGTGAAGCAAAAATTATAGCATTTTCTCATATTCGGTTTGCGTTTCAGTGTCAAGGGTAAACTTTATAAATCCCTTCTATTGCATGTCAAATAATTTAAGTAACAATGAAAATGAATTGAATTTAGTTTTTTTTGGCTCCATAGACGTAAGACATTATGATATTCAAAGTTACTATAATTCCAATTTCTGGGATGCATATAAAAATGGTCCTATAAAAATTATTATGACAAAAATCGCGGTTTCATGACACCCACTACCAGGCATCTCCTTATTGGCACCCTCTAGCGGACGTCCCCTCAATGGTAGCCTCACATTGGCGCCCCCTCAATGGGAGAAATGTCTCTCTTTTAGGTTAAAATTACGTAAAAAGAGAGAAAATATGGATGAGCGAAGCGAAGTATATCTTCTGCTATCTAAATGGTAAAACGAACACATGAGTTATCAAGCCCACTAGTCAAAATTATACCATGAGAAATTTTAAGTTAATACTATTGACCAGTTCTGAAATATTAACAATTAAAAGTTTCAAAATTAGAATATTCGCAACTGTTGGTATCAACGTAAAATGTCTCTGGGTATCCTTTAGGATAATGGATTGACAACTTATATATACTTGTTACCTTTCAGAGAGCAGTAAGTATCCTTTCGTTGAAAATAGGCACGCTAATCTATATTCTGGAAGCTGGTTGTACTTTGAGCTCTCTGGAAATTGAGAAAGACTAATTTTTCATGAAATAAATTAGTCGCGGCGATTCCATAACAACTTTCACATTACCTAAATAAAAGTATAATAGAAGTGCAAGCTTAATAAAAGCTTCGTGTACTTAGAATAAATTAATAATTATTATAGTTATGTTACTTCAAAACCATAAGCTGAGTGGAAAAATTTGTACAAAGACAAAATTATAACAGTAGAGTACCCTTAATCAAAGCTATATGTATCTTTCTATATTAATAAAATGATATCGCTGCAGCCGACGCCACTGTGTCAGAAATGAGCTCCTTCTCAATTAGCGCCCCCTCAATTGTCGCCCCCCCCCCCTCAATGGGAGAATCTCTCTTTTAGGTTAAAATTACGTAGGTCCCACTATTGATTTATTAATTATCGATTGCGACATGTGTAGCGTGTGACTTGTGTAGATGTGGTAAGTACGCTGACGATAGATATATTGCCATATATTAGCCACGTGTGCTAGTTGAGCAATGGTATTACCGGGATTCGGGTGTTTTAAAATCAACTCAGCATTCTCATATGTGTCGTCGCGTATACACTTTTGTAATCCTTCTTTCGGTGTCGAGTGTTGATTGACCGCGGGTATCCCCATAATTTAATTATTCAGATACTACCTTGATCGGGAGTCGAGTCTTTATAAACCCTCGACCCGATCAGCGCAGCGCCTTTCACGATCAGACCAGGTATCGGTGTGCATCTAACCTCGTCACTACGACTTGCCGCTGAAGACTAGCCGTCTACTTGGAGCTATTGCAGGAGGATCTATACGAGATCGTAAGAGGGTGTCAAGATACTACCTGTACGCTATCGGGGAGCTAGAAATCTACCGAACTCTGCAGGTAAGCTGGCATATTTGCTCCGGTTATAGGTACATCTCGTCTGCAGCACACTGCGACGAAAGGACCGTCAAGCATATCTGGTGTGAGTGGGTGAAGCCGCAACTTAGTTAAGTTTGTATTCTGCCACGACTAGCTCGTGTAGAGCTATAAATATATATAAATAGTTGTAAGCTATTTACACTAGCATTAGAAAGTAGGACGCTTCAATTAACGGTGCGTGTTATAGACGTAAGTTTATTTATAAAACTTTTCATAAGAGCCAGCGTAAAATCTCTTACACAAACATTTATAGACTAAATCGGTACGACTGAATGAGTGGATGAATCTCTGTATATCTTGAAGCCTCTGTCCGGATTGCTCAATAAATAACAAAGAATAAGAATAAGAATAGTTACCTAGAAGCTCAAAACAAACAATAAGAATAGTTACCTAGAAGTAAATTAATTTCTACTAATTTAGATATTCTTTTCCTACTAACAAAGCCCTTTAAACCTTTAAAACCAAGACTAGCATAAAGCAGAAGGATCTACGAGAGTCTGTTTCACTTAACAACCTCAACCGTATTGCCACCAGCAGTGTGTCCGCGCTATCGTACATCTTGTCCGCACCTGGGAGCAGTGAGTCCGCGCTTTCGACGAACGTGTCCGCATAATTCTGAAGACATCCACTATTGCTGCCAATAAAGTACATGCACCAGATCGTGTCCACGTATCAAAGCCAGGTCCGCATTCTGTCGTATCCGCATTTTACAGCGTGTCCGTACTTTCCAGCAACGTGACCGCATTTTAGTAAAGCACGTCTGTGGGAATCAACAGTCCGTGTAAGAGTCCATCAAGAGTCCATCAAGAGTCCATATAATGGATTATCAACAAAGGTAACAAGGTACCAAAGGGCCAACATTAGGGTCAGACTTACTCAGAGTCATATAAATTTATTCGTTAATAATTATAATTGCGATACAAGTTCTCGATCAAAGATAACCTCCCAAATACAATAAATTATTTGTTCGAACCCTAGCGGCCCGAATAAGTCTAATTCGGCCCTTCCATTGCTTATGTACAATTGATCTGTACCCACTTTGTTTTAATCTGAATATATTAATGATGTTATAATCACTTACGATTTAAAAAAATTAGTAGCTTCATCGGTGGATCCCATGAAAGCAACACGCCCTTCTGCTATTAATAAAATTTTATTAAACATACTAAATAATTCAGATGAGGGTTGGTGCAATGTTGTAATTATCGTTTTTCCTTTACCTACAAAAATAGTTGATAAATAAAAATTTTGAAATCTTCAAGTGAATCATGTTAATATTTTAATGTGTAGAAGTAATATCAATAAAAATGTTGCGCTACACTAATAAATACTGCTAAAATTTGTGATTATTCATTTGTAATATATGTTGACGAGAATTTTATTGGATGGATGACGTGTGTGATTTGTGACAAAAACTGAAGTAATGGTGAGTGTGTGGGTTGATTGCCGTATGAATGTGGTAAATGTAAACCAAAAAATCGAAATGGAAATGACTCTATCACTCGGAGATGCATAACATAGAATATGGACCCTATCGATCTACAGGATTAAAAATTTATTTTAAGAATACATACTCCTCGCAATGCGAGACCTAGAAAGTATGACTCTCTGAAAAATAAAGAATATAGGCGTTTCCTCCTCGCCGTCGGGGTGGACTCCTCAGGAGGGCTCCGACTGCATCCCTAGACGCCCACCGCTTGGATGGTCAGCGGTTTCCTAAGAACTTTCAACGTCATTGTCTCTCTTGGGGGAAAGAAAAGACGTCGCCATCTATTCGACACATTAAAAGACCCAGAGTCAATCTGAATAGAAATGGAAATGACTATCACTCGCTAATTTTTACTCGTGTAGACAGATAGATTCCATATTCTATGTAAACCAAAAAATTTTAAATATCGAAAAAGTTATAATAATTTGTAAATTAATAGATTTGGCACGTTTTTCTGGTACGCCCGTTACTTTCGCAGGTACACCAATATTTTGGAGGGAGGAGGTGTAGCGTGTCAGGTCTATTAATTAGTAAATGGATCAGGTAGTTTTAGCGTTAGCTTATATCAATAGCATGCGTCAGTAATCTTCGCAACCCATTGATCTAGGGTTCGGAATCATTACTTCTGGTCGCGTGCATTATCCATCGATTAAACTGCTAAAATTAAATGTGTCGCACCAGAGACTTCATAGGTGCAGGTAACGCTCCGGACCATGCAATTTCACTAGTGAACGTACAAGATGTCGGTAATATATCTTGCTATGTGAACAAATGCGTGGAGTACGCAAATGATTGGGCCTGGTCACTTGAAATGCTTGGCTATGTTCCTTAGACTCATCTCGTGTATATCTCGCTAAGTAAAGTAAACTAAATTAGTAATCGAGCGGAGACGGCTCAGTAGGCAGAGTGTTGGACTCGTGATCCAGAAGTTCTGGGTTCGATCCCGGCTCTCGGCAGTAGTATGTAGGTACCTTGGAGAATGTAAACAAAAATAACCTTGAGCCGTGTGACCTTCTGATCTCTGCCACTATGGTCAAGGTTACTGTTATTTACAATTCCCAAGGTGCCTCAGCTACTTGGGAGACCGCCTCCCCTTGCTTTTATTTTCACCAAAGTATCCCTCTGAGACAGAAGCAACTTTGGAGAAAATCGACAGGGTCCCCACCTATTTTGGAAGGAATTTTGGCGAGGCACAGTTACTCACAAGTTGCATCCTCCTCCGATGAACACCAGCGGCAAACTGACGAATTTCAGTTTGAATTATTGGTTAAATGCCCCTACCAAAGCATTATTTTTACCCTTCTCCTCTCTTTCTAGTCCCCCACTGTTGTAGATTACAAAAAATAATATACAACTGAAACGATGGTGGGGGAGGGGGGAATAAATAGAGAGTTTGTATATGTTTAAATATATGTATTTAGAGTAAGTACTTACAACTAGATACAATTTATTCATTTGATTTCTTATAAATATTTGCATTTAAATATGTTACTAAATTATATAAATGTAAATTAACAAATTCATAAATGATAATGTGAATATCTTCTAAGATTAGGGTTATATTTTGTTCTTTCAGCTTGTTAGCAATTTTGTCAACCAATGCCCTGTCAAAGTCGCGCATTGAGCTTTCTACATTGTAAGCAGTATAATATGTGTATTGGGAGTCTTGGGTATTTTTAAGCACATCTCTGCTGCAATCTCTTTTATTACGAATTCTATTGCGTCTTTAACATTTAATAAATATTGAATTGTTTTGTCGATAATTTTAGCCACAGCCTTTAAATGATCAAACGTGACCCGCTGCAATACAAGTGAAGGTTTATGTAATCACCATCGCTCGTCTCGTCCAACAGTTCAAAGGCTCGATCAGAGTAGCTTATCATAAATTTCATTACAAATCCATCGATGGTGATCCGATGATCCAGCATTTCCTCGCCATTATAGTCAATTATAGTCAATCTCATCAAATTTATCCCGAAATAGTGTCCAGGTTGCCAGTGATAAGTGATCTTGATTCGTTAGACGTATCACAGGATTGAAGTCGCCAGAGCCGACAGCATCATTTTCCAGCCCCACGTGAATCAGATTTCCATAAGAGTTATTCAATGCATATAGCATTGGCGGGACTTGGTGGCAGCGGTATTTGGTGGTTCGACTCTCCTTCTCAATCTTACTCTCAAGTTGTCTCTCCTGACTTGCCATTATGTCGATGTTTTCCTTCCTTCCAACGAGTTAGCTTCACTTAAACTGTGTACTCTAGACAACAAGCTCGCTGGTTTATATACTAAACTAGAGTGGTTCAGCGGTGGGGATATAGAAAGGAGGATATCTTCACCAGGAGTAGGGGACCAATCCAATCATTAGGTCTTAGAGTGGGGATCCAATAAAAATTCACCACTATAGCATTTTTAGAAAAACCCACAGCTGATTATATTCTATTATATTTTCGGCTCACATTACATTTTTTATATAGCATTACAACCTGTCGAAAAATTTTTCAACAATCTCATCGTTTTTTCTCAAATCTGATGAGAAATTCGTAAGGAATCGTTTTACACCCAAACCGTTAAACATATAATATAAAAACATGATACAATATTTACCGCAGACATTAGAAAAACTGCTTCGCAACGGTATATTACACCATCTTAGCCGTTTACAGTTTCTCTGGATTTGGTTTACATGATTAGGAATACGCGGTGGCATACCAAAACTGTCGAAATACCAACCAATGCAATTTTTGGTAACATACATCGCTACCCAGTGCCTATCACGTCTCTTATGATTTTCAGTGTTAAGGACAAAACCATATGATTTTACCCACGTTATCGGAATTTGATCGGCCGGATAAACTCCGACAACATGAGACGTCATCTTTGGAAGCTTCTGGAGAATATCCACAGAGTTCATGTACGTGAATTCGTGGGCTCGTGTGAAAGGACGCTCTGGTGGGGTAATTATATCAAGTCCACTACCTCTTGTAGTTAACCAGTGCTTCAAGGTAAAGGCGTTTTTGAGCACGCAACTATATCGGAGGTAATTATTTTTAATTGTGTATTGTAAACAATACACCTCACAATAAGGCAATCTATGAAAAGGCGGAAACAGGTTTTTGCGTTCCAAATCAATCATCTCTCGAGTTGTGAGTTTATTCACCAATTTTGCTTTTTCCTCACCGCGCACATAAATTTTACGTGCACCATAGCAAATATCTTGAAAAATTTTGTAAAACTTCTTCTGCCTTAAAATGTCTTTTTTCAAAAATGCCGTTTTACAAATAGGTGTTATTATCCAGTGTGCAGAAATATCTCGACTTAACTCAACAATACCCACTTCTTTCGTTATTACACGGCCTTTGTTATCCTAAAAGAATTGCACGACAACAATTACATCCATTTTTAAAGATAACCGCTCAGTTTACAGAGTATAAAACGACTAAGCGGACCCGGTACGAGTGGCCTGTATTTATGCTCTTTTTCGTAGATACGCCATCTATCTGTTTTATCCGCTGTAATCTACTAAAACTTGTCGAGACGAGTCAATCTCCACCAAATTGTCATATTCAGACTAAACAATACAATTCACAACTGCTTCTAGTGCGTTGCCGAATCTCACATCGATCCTCACACTACCCCTTCTAATTAAGTTCCAATGAGCAACACTGTTTGCCGATATGTCGGGCGTCAAATCAAATGCAAAAAGACAATAGCCATTCGGATACGCGTCGCGCGATATCGAATTGCCCATATTTGAAAAATGAACACCCGTGCCCCAGAAGAGCGTGTGGTATGCGTCCACGCTTCGATTGTAATTGACACCATCCACATACAAACACAGAAAATTAATATTAAAGTTTTTCAAATTAAATGGATTGAGTTGCGAATGTCTGTTGTAAGCCTGTTTTTCTCGATAAAACCAATAATAATTCTTTTTGGCAATTGGCCCAAAATAATATTATCGATTGATTGACCGTGCACACCACTGTTTAGAGTTACATTTTTCACTTCAACACGGGTAAACGGATACTTTGCCGTAGGCTTGGTTAGAAATTTCTCATGAAGCATCGATATACTTGGATTGATTTTGACACGACGAACAAATAGTTCTGCCTTAGCTATGCGTGCTACGTATACATTCTCTTCGATCATTAGACAAAAGCTGTCACGAGAAGATATAAGTTTTACCCAAATGGCCCAGCAAATCAATTTTATCATTGGTCATGACTTTTTGACGTTTTACAAAGTCTGCATTATCTGTACCGATATCATCTATTTTACCCGCTGTATCATCATACCACAAGATACTGGTCAAGTGTGAATTTTTTGCCGCTGGCCCGTAATTCAGCAGTGTCTCAATGTACGACCTGTAGACGTAAGCATTATTTGCTGGTGACAAAGGCTTCTGATTGAAGGATACATCTACTTGACTAAGCAACGGATACACAAAGTTGTTTACAGGCCCGACAGAAGGTGGCGTGTCTTTATCTTTGTCTGGTATGGTAGTTCGCACTATGTTTACACGTAAACTTAACAGTGTGTCCGCTAAATCGAGATACTCAGAAGTGCCAGGTATCACAAACTCTATTCGTGCTTGATCGGCAAGCGATGAGATTAGCTTATACTGGACCCAATGAGAACTCTCAATCACCGTCTGGGTTGGTGGCAATTCAAATAGCGATAACTCGGATCTTATTGAGTCACAAGAGTCGGTGTGCAAAAAAGCCATTTCGAAAAATCATAAATTCAACTTCCAAATATGTCTCGCTTCTTAACGGTGGAAATCTTCTTTTTCACAATCTTCTCTACTGCCGTCGGCTTCTTCTTATTCTTTTTCGACTGTGATTTTGCTGACGTGGAACCGTCTTTATATCCCGCAACCCTACTCTTCTTTACACATTCTCCCCTCTCATAAGGGATATTCTGCATCATCAATCTATCTATTGCTTGGGTGGCCTTACGTTTCACGAAACTACAAGACTTTCAAGGCTTTCAAGAAACTGCCAACACCCGCACTACTCTGGCTACGTCTACGATCAATCGTGGCGTAATTGTCGAAACCGTAACTACCTTCACCGGTACAACCAACACCACCACCACCAACCACCTGAATGTATTGGTAATTGATAAAATCGTCAAGTGTCCACATTATTTCAGTTGGTGCGTTTAAAGTGAAGTGTCACTGTGAATCGAATGGTATAGGTAGGCCCTGCTCGCCCCTTATATCTATGTCAATAGACTAAAATGACCGGGTGAGCAGAGGTAGATACATTGGCGAATAAAAGTTCTGAATTTATGTTCGGCCATAAGCATAGTCGTGTAGATAGTGGGGTATAGTACGTAATAAGCGTGAACAAATATCACCCGTTACATAAGGTTGACATATACTACTATAAATCATAAGCACACTCGGTACACCGTTTACAGAGATTAGCCGGCCTACTGCCTATAAAGTAGTTGCTCATTTTACCATCACAAGATAATAATTCGCTGGTTTCAAAACCCAGCATTTTTGATAACTTTTTGGATAATGAGAATGTGTGGAGATAATCTGCATATTCATCCTAGCTACATGTACACCTGATCTGTACATAGCCACCACACTGAAGCTCAAATTAGAGATGGTTTTTTACATTCTCAAGACCATTTATTTCGTGCAAGAGAGTCTCGATATCACGATACACACCGCATTTTATCCGGCTGAAACTCTCTGTACTCTCAGCGCGTAGTATGCTATTGTCCGTATAAACTTGTGGTTTAGCCGTTTTCACACACACACTATACTCTCTGTACCCATGTCTTTCAGAGATATATGCTGGAAGGTGAGAGGTATTTCAGCGAGCCCCACGCACCAGTCGCCGTGGAGAGAGAAATTTTGAGGTAGTTGTGTAGTAAAATGATTTCTCGAATTGCTTGGATATATATTTTTACTACTATTGCTGGATAAAACCATATAGAACTCATCTCTAATTGTTGTTGCTGTTGTTGTTGTTGTTGTTGTTGTTGTTGTTGTTGTTGTTGTTCTTCTTCTTCTTCTTCTTGTTCTTCTTCTTCTTCTTCTTCTTCTTCTTGGTAATGTTGAATTTTTCCGGATAGCCCTTCCAGCTAACGAGATACTCTTTTCTTGCGTCTTTGCCTCTACTTTGTAATACGCTGTCTATCTCGAAAGCCTCGTGAGACAGATCTTTGCGCATTCAGCTCAGCTGTTGTTCGTAGAAAAAGCCCTCAATCTCCTCACCGCTCTGATCTTCGAGTGTGTAGAATGGCGGCTCCCTCAAAGTATTGACTCTTACAATTCTAAACAATTCCAAGGTCCAGCCACCTTCGTATCCTTTTCGAAAGGCTGTTCGTGCACGACTGACTCGAACAAAATCGCCCACATTATATTCATGTTTATGATGACGTAATCGTTTCACACAATAGCGACGTGTCAAGTTGTTACGTGCTCTAGCGGCATTGTACATTATCTTTCAACGTTCTAATAAAGCGTTCAGCGATTGCAGCCTTAACGTCAGGATCTCGCACAGAGCGTTATATAATCTCTGTTTCTACAGTAAGTTTTGCACTTCTCGACAAACCAACTCCTTGCCCAACCCGTCTGAAAGAATTTGGGTGCTCGCTCGCCATTTCCCTTGAGTACTCGCTCGAGACCCTCTGCCACACTTTTACTCGTTTTATCATGCAGGGGTTCCACCCACGGGTATTTTGAGAGCGCATTGATGACAACCAGTAGGTAGGTGTAATTATCATTGTAGGTTTTGAGAGCACGAAAATCGGCCAAGTCAGCCTCCCACAGCTTGTATGGGCTGAACACATCATACGGTCGTCGGGAAACACGATGATGTACCATTTTGTACCATGCGTGTGCGCATCTTGGCTCTCAAACCATTCTACCACTTTGTTCGGCGGAAATTTTTTACGGGTTGCCGGCAGAAGTCTATCATCTCCTGCGTATGTTGATGGAGCTGGTGGGCCGTAGTACGAGCTTACTCTTCATTCACAGGCTGACGTCTACCGCCGACTGAGCTGTTCTGTCTTATGCGTGCACGTTTAAAGGTTTTTCGGCATACGGTCGTCGGGAAACACGATGACGTACCATTTTGTACTGCGTGTGCGCATCTTGGCTCTCAAACCATTCTACCACTTTGTTCGGCGGAAATTTTTTACGGGTTGCCCGCAGAAGTCTATCACCTCCTGCGTATGTTGATGGAGCTGGTGGGCCGTTGTTCGAGCTTACTCTTCATTCACAGGCTGACGTCTACCGCCGACTGAGCTGTTCTGTCTTATGCGTGCACGTTTAAAGGTTTTTCGCCATTTTCGATACACTCTGTCAAATATGATTTTGCCAACTATACATAAAACAGTTAAAAGAGCGGGTATATTTGTACAAATTAGCGCTTAACAAATATACCCGTCTCGGAGAGCATACGTGAAAAAGCCTGCTCGGCTAGACGTCGATCGGTTTGAGTTCGCCCACTGCCACTACTACTATCGTTTTGCAGGTAGGCAATGCCATGCTCGAGATATGCGTGGTCGAGGGGGTTTACCCCACATTCACCGCGTGTCAGTCTCTCCTCAAGATGTGTACTAGGTCCGAATGAGGATCAGCAATGTCGCTCACACTCTCCGGGAGCCTCATAATGTATTAGGTGTAGATATGCTCAACAAACTTGAGCAGTCTTTTGCCAGCCGCTACTACTAGTGACTGACTGACTTGGCTGTGAAGACCTTTGGGGGAGGATTTGGGGATATATATATATTAGGCGACAATACATTTAGACTGTTTTTATTCTTCGGTGTTAAGCGCTAATTTGTACAAATCGACGGCTGAGATAAAAGGCTGCTTATTCAGAGTCCGGTTGAAGAAGCTGCTTATTCAGAGTCCGCTTGAAGAAGCTGCTTACTCAAAATGACATTTTTTTTTTAATTTTGTAGTGTCGACCCTGCGTGGATTTTAAATCTGCTTTACGGCGGAAATGAGCAGTGAAAAAAATCGGAAAAATTGGGGAAAATTCGGGAAAAATTCGTAAAAATTGAAAAAAAAATAGAAAATTGTAAAAATGCGTAAAAATCGGAGAAAATTGGTAAAAATCGTAAACAATTCGTAAAAATCGGAAAAAATTCGTAAAAATCGGAAAAAATTCTGAAAAATCGTAAAAAATTCGGAAAAATCGTTAAAAATTCGTAAAAACCCTGGAGGAAATCCATATCATTTCAAAGCTAGTAAAACCCTTGTTTTGTTAGGAATGGGCCAAAAATGGGACCATTTTTCGCCTTGCGATGAAACGCTTTTTCGAACCTTTCTAAGCCATTTTTTAGAATGAAAATGGACGAAAAAATTATTATACCATATTACGATGTATTCTCAAGCTTGCAAACATGCCTATAAAAAATGTCCAGTAAATGGCTATGAAAACAATATTTAACTTGTGAAAATTCTAAACAGGAATTTTATTGGCTTAAACCACTCGGAAGAGGGTATACATTAATAATCCGAATCCGCAAACAGCTGAATTTGTACAGCAAATTCGCTACAAATAATTAAAGTCGGAATTTCGCATTTTTTTTTTGTTTTTCCTGCTGCGTATTGAAAAGTATTGATGGCAGAGAGAAGAGTTATATTTCAATATACTACTTTGCAAACTGCGAAATTTTTATTAGGAGCGTCGTGGGGAGCAAATGTTTATAAAGTACGTAATTAATTAATTCGCTGTACACAATATTTAAGTGCAATCAAATTATAAATAAGTTTATTGCAAAGGTGGCATTTTTATCGAAATTTTAAGCCCCAGATGGACTTGGTACAACCAATAGGAACCGAGATACGTTTTTTTTCAATGTACAATAACGCTATAACAAAAGGTGATTTTCCATATTTTGAAGTTCAATTCCTGAAGTTCAAGACTTGAACTTTACAGTAAAACTATTGATCTTACTCTTAAGCAAGCTTTTTGACAAGCAATGAGCAGCTGCAAAAAAGTGTTTCTTAGATTTCAGCCGTCGGCACCGTGGCCGGAGGAGCGGGGGTAGCCGCATTCGGTGCCGAGCTCGCCGTTCGGAATTCGGAAGGGCCAAGTAGTAGAGATTTCTTCCTTCAAGGTCAAAAATATATGTAGGGACCTATGCCATTCGGTTATAAATGATACGTACTTTCAATAGACGTATCATGCTAAAATTAGTTTTGCGCTGTGCATTGTTATAAACAAAAAAGGCGCTAAAGTCATTTTTTTTTATTTTTCACTTAGAAGTCGAAAAATACGGGAGTAGGGATAAAACAACAATTGAGAAAAATTACAAAGAAAATGCGCTATTCAGAAGCTCCGTACGGTTAATAGAAGCTCAGATACTTAGAGAGAAAGGGTTAAAATAAGCCTTTTTTTCAAAAAATTGTTTCTCAGCCATTTTTTGAGTTAATGACTTAAAATTTTGAGAATAAGAAGGTATCTGTAGGTACTGTATACGAAAATTGGACACTGTAAAGTAATTATTTTTCTTACTATTACGATCTGAAAATTTTGATGACCTAACTTGCACATGCTTCTATTTTGACAATTGTGGTCCGATTTTAATTTTAAACAGCGTTTCAAAAAGTTCACGATTCGCGCAATAAAATGTATTTTGCCGATTTTCTCTAAAATGTCTGTAAGTATGTTAAAGAAGCGGTCAAAGATGGACAAAAACGCTGCTTCTCCTCCAGCGCTTCCTCCCTCGCTTCCCCCACTCTTCGCGCGCTCAACGTTTTGGTCCGTTTTGACCGCTTCTTTATCATACTTACATACATTTTAGAGAAAATCGGCAAAATATATTTTATCGTGTATCGTGAATTTCTGAAACGCTGTTTGAAATTAAAATCAGACCACAGTTGTCAAAATAGAAGCGTGTGCAAGTTAGGTCATCAAAATATTCAGATCGTAATAGTAAGAAAAATAATTAGCTTACAGTGACCAATTTCTTTTCATATATAGTACCTTCATAATATACCTTCTTATTCTCAAAATTTCAAGTCTTTAGCTCAAAAAATGGCTGAGAAACAATTTTTTGAAAAAAAGGCCTATTTAACTCTTTCTTCCTAATTATCTGAGCTTCTATTAACCGTATGGAGCTTCTGAATATCGCATTTTCTTTGTAATTTACACTGCACAATTTTTCTCTTTTGTTGTTTTATCCCTACTCTCGTATTTTTCGACTTTTAAGCGAAAAATAAAGTTGAACGTCTCTTATAACTCTTTATAATAAAAACTCTTCTCTATATTAACTCTTGTAGAGAACGTACAAGTTGAACTATTTGAGATAATTTTTCACGTTTTACCAGCACTTTGAAAATAACAACTTTTTCAACTTTCGGTCCTTATTGCACAAAAACTATAGTAGATAGAGAATTCGGATTTTGCACGCATATAGTACTTATTGAGTACTACCTTTTCGTAGAAGAAAAAAAGCCTAATATAACTTTTTCAATAATTATGAACAATTTACGATTTTAGCAGAATTCGCGTTTATTGCCAATTTACAACTAAACTATTAGATATAGACATATGCCACCGCTGACATTTTTGTGCAAAATTTCATAAAAAACCACTTTTATTTGAAACTCTTTTTTCTGACATCAATACTTTTCAATACGCAGAGGAAAAACAAAAAAAATGCGAAATTCCGACTTTAATTGTTTGTAGCGAATTTGCTGTACAAATTCAGCTATTTGCGGACTCGGATAAATAATGTACATACTCTTTAGAATGGTTTAAGCCAATAATATTCTTGTTTAGAATTTTGCGCGGAAAAATGTTAATTTGATTGGCCTAATGGAACCAATCGAAAAATTGTAAACTTAAGTAAATCATAATCAGAGATTAGAAATTTCAAAATTCAAAAATTCAAAATTGCTGAGCCGTATAAGATCTTGTTACCTTATAGAAAGCAAAACATGCATTTCCATTGGGAAAAGACTCGTTACGTCCAAGATTTGGAAACTGAGTGTACATGCTGCTCTCTCAAAATTGAAAATAACTAATTTTTCATTAAGCAAATCAATCAGAGGGATAGCATGAGAAATTTCAAGTTAATCGTCTACACCAATTTTGAGCTGTTCAATTTTGAATGCCTTATATGATAATTATTTTGAAATTGGTCTATATGGTAAACTTCAAATTTCTCATGATATCCCTCTGATTGGTATGCTTAATGAAAACTTAGTTATTTTTAATTTTCAGAGTGCCCAAAATACAGTCCGTTTCCAGAATATGAGTTGAGCGTCTCTTTTCCCAAGGGAAATGCACGTTCTACTTTCTAAAAAGCAAAAAGACCATACAAGTAGTTGTTAAGCCCACAGCTTAGAGGGATAGTATAAGAACTTTTCAGATGATACAGTTGAGTACTATGGAAATAGTCATAGATTAAAAATTTCCAAATTAAAAAATTGAATTTTACTGGTCCCTATCAAGTTGAAAATTCTTATGAAAATATCGTCCGTCGTCTGCAGAAAAACAACGTACATTAAAGTATATCTGTATTGTCTGCAGAAAATAACGTATACTTAAGTATACCTATATAGCTGAGAATTACGTAGATACTACGTCACCGGATATCCGTCGAACAATTGTTCTCCCACAAGAAGAAATGAGGAGTCCAAACCTTCACTTTACAATATCATTCGATCTCTACGAACCATCACCAGAAATGTTCAGTCCAAGAGCACCATCTTCTGTAGCGGCTCTTTCTTCTTGGACTGCAGCTCGCATAGACTCCTTGGCAACACTCTCACATACTTCACTTAACTGTTGATTTATTGAATCGTAAGCAGACTGAGCTATTGGCTTAGAGCAGTCCATTATGCCACAAAATGTTGAAAGCCCAGCATGTCCAACACCCAAAGCACGACATGCAAGTACAGCCCTTCGATTCACTTCCCATGCACGATTACTATCACCCACTTTTTTGATAGAATTGATGCTCAAAACTTCTCTGCATCGAACACATGAGACTTCAATTTTGGATCCTAATCCAAACACTACTGATTCAGAAAAGTTTACTTCACTGTGACATTTTTTGCAACACACCACACTTTGTAGTTCAGGAAATAGAATATTGATATCAATAATTCTATTCTTGACTCCGGAGAGGCCTTCTGCTGCTGGAGTTTCAAGTTTTCTTGAAGATGTCGAAGGTCTTGGTTGTGCAGTTGAGTCTTCTGTATCATTACGTCTAGTTCCTGCAAATTTTCTTGGTCGCCTTCTATTTCTTCCCGAGGAGTATTTCCTATCCGAGTGAGTGGGCAATCTGCCCTTCTGGTGACTCATTGTTATAACTAACTAACCTAAACTAAAGGTAAACTAACTAAAATTCCTAACAAATACTTTGCACTTTGAAAACTTAAAATATAAATATCTTTACAAGAAAACAAAAATAAACACTACTAAAAAAAAATTATTTTAACTTTATTCAATTATGTTTGCACAGTGCAAAACATAAATTCAAGAACTTTAATCATAGAACTTTAAAATATTTAAAAGCTGGTAAAGCAGATTTGAATGCTGTGTTTCGCACGAACAGTTTCACCAACAGCACACTGATTCTAACCTTTACCCAAACAGGACGTCAGGAAGAAACGATATATACATGGTCGGTAAATGGGGAGTTCAAATATTTTCGTCACAGCGGTCGTCACGTTTTGGTTACGGAATCGTCGCCTAGACTGTTGCATAGAGCGCGCATATTTGAATTTCACCTAATGAATAAAGTTTCATGAAACTCAGAATAAAAAAGAAAATAATCATTTATTGTAAATAATTTACAAAATACGTATGTATGTTTATGAGGGCGTATGTGTGTATACGAGTGATATATATGTACATACACACACACACATTTGCTCATAAATACATACATACACGAGGAAAAAGTTCAACATTTTTGTAATACGATATATATATATATATATATATATATATATATGTAATAACATTGTTTTTTACAATTACAATGAAAATATCTAGTTCTGACTGGATTTATTTTAAAAAATCAAAATTTTTAGGTATCTTGAATAAATGATTTTAATTAGCGAAAAAACAGGCAAAATATTTATTCAGTATTTTGCTTATAATTTTGCGGCAAAATTTTTTTACGAAAAACGGCTTTCGGGAGCATATTCTATGATAAATTTCCTATGAAAACCAATCATAAAAAAAATATCGATTTTTTCAAGTTTTAAACGTGTTGGGTCCCCTTAACCGTTTTCTTTTATATTTCAGATATAATTTTCTTGTGATGTGACAAGTTGGTTGAGTGTTACGATTATATTCAATCTTCCAGGCAAGAAAGTTTCTACAATTGTGGAAGTGCTTATGAACAATTATTAAATTTTCCTATCGTCTCCTGGGAGATAGACTCTCAGGTTATACGTCGAAAGGGATCCTTACAAATAGCTAGTGTGTTTTATTTTCTTGGTTCAAGAATTGAAGAAAGTTTCAGCATAGAGAATATTCATTATAAGGAAAAAATTGTCTTGTATTGTGAGAAGCTAGTGAAGTGTCAAGAATATGCATCGCTCATGCATGAAAGTTTTTAAGTCGTTTAAGTGTATATGAATAATTCATAACTTTTCCTATCGTCTCCTGGGAGGTAGACTCTCAGGCTGTATGTCGAAAGGGATCCTGATGGGAAGCTAGTGAAAGTGTTGTATTTTCATCGTTCAAGAATATAAGAAAATTTATACAGAATTTCCTGTTTATATAATTTTCTTGTGATGTGACAAGTTGGTTGAGTGTTACGATAATATTCAATCTTCCACGCAAGAAAGTTTCTACAATTGTGGAAGTTGTAACGTGGAATTTTCCCGCCCGCACGGGAATTCCAGTTAGTGTACAATTATTTATATTTGCGCGGCTATCTTTCTTTCTCCAGCTCGTGATGTTCCTGCAGATGGTAGAAAACGGGAAAGTGGTGGCAATTAGGTTTAAGCAAATATTTAACAACAATAATTCAGATTAACAAACACAAATATATTCTGTTTTTTTTACAAACGTATTCGACCATTAAACATATTTGATTGACTCGACATAACTCATGGGCTCGCGGCCAAATTACTAGCTCCCAGGAATGATTGTTGATTGCTAAGGAAAGGGCCGCGAAAGTTTCCTCTACGGATGATTTTAATTAAAGAAAACTCTAAGAAAAGGGAAACGCCATCCGCTGAAAAACGCGCGAAAAGATCCACTATGCCACACGACCCGAGTTTCACAGCGTCCTGAATGTTCCCTTATTAAATCAATTTCAATATTTATATTTTCAACTTCTTACCAATACAATTTCCGCTACCCACAAATTTCCTCTACTTTCCTCCAAACTCCCAAAGGTCCTCCACAATTCCAAACTAAATAAATCGGCTCGCCTGGTTAACTCCAAGATGGCTTCTGGACTACCGAGAAAAGGCTATTGCTGCTGAAATACAACTGAATCAATCAGGCACCAGGAACGGAATGGCCGAGGCCAACGCTCCGGTCGAGGAAGGATGCCGCATTTTCCCACCCGACCTCCTTCTTCACGGAAGCATAAGCCCGGCCTCCAAGATTACACAATTGGTCCTATCTCCTAGAAAAATCCCCTATTGGTTTCCCGAAACTACCACCAATCTATTCCTTTATCAGTGAGTCTCCTCCAGCGCCCTCTTTTCCAAATCCAATTTTATCATTGGTTAGAAAATCAATTAACGTCCTCTACTATTTCCTTTAATATGCAAATTCGCGCCCCCTTTATGGATATCGATCAATCAATCAATCATGTCGATATCCATCCAGTGGCTCCACCTATAGATAATCTGTAAGCCGCGCGATATTTGAAAATCCTCTATCATCCTCGAGTAAACCATAGCACTACATATATCGAGTCCTAGCCCGTATATTCCTCTATACGTCTCTATGACGTCCGCGAGTTAACGTAAAGTCAACTCTGAGCGCTCCAAACGCCGTCAACTTCGCGCCACTATATCCCTCTCACTCTCTCTCAAGCGCGCACTATCTCTCTCTCTATCTCACACACGCTCGACTCCCACTCTCTCGCTCACGCTCACACTCGCGCTCTCCCCTCTACACACCGCCGCATGCATGTAACCGCGTGCGCTCGGCCGCCGGCTCGTTTCCTGCCATGCCCCCTCCCGAGCGCCAACGCGCCGCGCAGGTGGGACTCGGGAGCTCACATCCTGCGCTCCGCACGCGGCCGGTCAGAAGCAACTCCTGCGAGCGCCACCGAGCGCTGGCTCCGCTCCAGGAGCTGTCAACTCGCCGAGAGTAAGTCAGCTGGCCGTGCAACAATGATCACGACGCAGCAATAATTATTGCTACGTCGCAAAGTGTTTATGTTAACTTTTCCTATCGTCTCCTGGAAGATAGACTCTGAGGCTGTACGTCAAAAAGAATTCTGATGAATAGATAGTAAAAGTGTATTATTTTCTTGGTTCAGAGAATATTCAGTTTATATAAGGAAAAAATTATTTTCTATTGTGAGAAGCTAGTGAAGTGTCAAGAATATGCATCGCTCATGCATGAAAGTTTCTAAGTTGTTTAAGTGTATATGAATAGTTCATAACTTTTCCTATCGTCTCCTGGGACGTAGACTCTCAGGCTGTTCGTCGAAAGGGATTCTTATGAATAGCTAGAGAAAGTGTTTTATTTTGTTTTTCAATTACCGTCAATATTTCCTAAAAATTTTTTAAATTGTTCCAAAGTCTAATTTTGGTACATTTATGCATTTATTAGAGAGAGCTGGAAAGATAGTTCCTTCTGCTAGAGCTTAATTTGCTCTGTCTTCAAAAATATTTTTTAAAATTTATTTTTAAATGAAACTAAATAAAAATGATTAATGAGCATGGATGTATTGATTATAATTAATGGTTTATTGACTTTTATATAAGTCAAATATCCTTGAAACTATTACATATGGAGTATATGGCACCCGGGTGCGCTTTTCAAAGTATAAAATCTTGATTAGTTTATTTTAATTATTGTAAATGTTAAAACTGAATGTATACGGATATTCTATAGTATTTTTATAATGTCGTGCAACAAAATTTCTCTGGATTACGCTAATATTTCACTGTTTTACCTACATTTTTTTAACAAGTCATTTTTAATAAACTTGTGCTTTTTAATAAATGAGCTGTTATATTTATTTCTCACAGAGAAACCAAGACCTGTGATATTCTGGGACTTTCACAGGTTCTTTTATAATGAGTTAAGCTATCTTTTCAAATGTTTGTGTCTTCGATATTGATGATCGATCAAGTTGAACACTTATTTTTAAGGCTTAAAAGGTTTATACGTAGAATCACTCAGAAGCATTTTGGTCACTCTGAAAATTAAAAATAACTAAGTTTTCGTTAAACATACCAATCAGAGGGATATCATGAGAAATTTGAAGTTTACCATATAGACCAATTTCAAAATAATCATCATATAAGGCATTCAAAATCGAAGAGCTAAAAATTGGTCTAGACGATTAACTTTAAATTTCATATGCTATCCCTCTGATTGATTTGCTCAATTCAAAAATAGGGTTATAGGCATTCTGAAAATATTTTTAATTTTCAGAATGCCAGAATTCAGGCAGTTTCCAGAATGTGGGTTGAGCGTCTCTTTTCCTAAAAGGTAAAAAGATCATACAAGTTTTCAAGCCCACTACTTAGAGGGATAGTATAAGAATTTTGAAGATGGTATAGTTTAGCAGTATTGAGATAATCAGAGATTAGAAATTTCAAAATTCAATAATTCAAAACTGCTGAGCCGTATCAACTGGAAAATTTTTAGATTATCCCTCTAAGTGACTGGCTTGACAATTTATATTATCTATATACATTCAACAGATCATAACGGAATGGAATTTTTTTGCCATACATCTTACCTTAAAAGCTATAAATTTAGAATATATTTAATAAACTATAACTTGTTTGCTAAATGACTCAATTCAATTTAGAATAGAACTCAATAGAACTCAATAGAACTCAATTTAGAATATATTTAATAAACTATAACTTGTTTGCTAAATGACACTATTCAATATTGACACTAAATTTATGATGTCAACCGTGTAAGTATTTATGTGAAAGTCATACAGGGGATACCACAACTTTACTGACACTCTTTTTTACAGGTTTTCATAAAGTATGAATTCGATTACAGTTTTCTAAACGTTTACCGAATTAGGTGGGTTGCATTCAAAATGATAATACATCTATCATAAATAATCATAGGGATATTGGAAATTAACTTACATATACTTCTTTTTATTCTAAATATTATTTTCATTATTCCATAATATAGATTGAACAATTGTAAAGGATACGATATAAACTTGTATAAATATTAAAATGCTATATCACTCATGGTCTGCATGACAATAGTATACGTAACGTACAAATGCTTTCGAGAAAGCAGTTATCAGTTAATTAATTAGCAATAATTTTAGACGGACAGATTTCTTTGATGTATATTTGCGAAACAAATCATTATGGAACTTAACATAAAATTTAGTGTCAATAAAGGAAAAAAACGCGCTATTCTATTTACCTGGAGGGTGGTGTGGAAAAGATAGATTTCTTGGTAAATAATAATGATCTAAAAAAACTATTTACTCTACAGATAGTGTCTAAAAAATAAATATTATTATTATTAAAATAATCCATGAGCAAATGTACATTAATATTTTAAATTTATTACTTATTTAGTTGATGTTAACTATTCTTTGTAATTTACATATTATATACCTTTTAAAAGTAGTGAAATCACTGTAAAAATTAAAGATTAATTTTACAACTCTTGATAACCTTAATGTAAAAAAAAACTCTTAATAACACTTATGCAGACAAAACCAAACTTTTATTAACATTCATACAGACAAAATGAAAATTCTTAGATCTTACTCTAAAATTCAACTTTAATTTTCAAACTTCGACAACTCTTATGTAGTCGAAATTATAAATGCTGTATTCTATACAGTTATTTAATTATGGAAATTAAAGATCTTGATAACACTTATATAGACAAAATACTAGTAGCTTTACTGCATGCTGTTAAGAGGTGTTGATATTATAATCGTCAGATCAACAAATAATATATCTTCTTTCCTCTTGTGAATAAGTGATCGAACACAAATACTGGAAGAATATGTGATACTTACAGATCAAGTTGGAAAACAAATAATTATGTTAGGATGAATGTCATCTTTTACCTCTGCAATGAGTTAATCACAATCACTCAAATCATGATGCTTATACATTAAGCTAAAAAATCCGAAACTCTCATGTATTAAAATATGAACGTGTAACCATCTTCGCGTTAAGGGTCTGTTGGACAGATTACCATTTCTTTAGTGTCACTTCTCCTTCGATTATCTATACCTTCGATTTGACATAAATTCTCATTTTAATTTTAAGAAAAGAAAGTTATGATATCAATAAATAAATTGGCAAGTTTTTTGCTATAAAAAATAATTGTTTTCAAATAAATAAATAACCGATTAAATTGAGGAAGGATTATAAATACATGTGTTCATATAAACACTCAATCCAATTGCAGCATGTGAAAAGGTGGATAGCCTGTGAAAAGGTACAGTCGGGTACAATTAAAACTTTGAATAATTGCGACTGCTGCCACGTTCTGTACATGTAATAGAATGGTATGATGTTCTTACATGACATTATCACATGACAAATGTGCCCATAATATGTAGTAATATCATGTTTGTCTAAAATTATTATGTAATTTAACAAGATTGTTTCGCATCATGAAAACTTTTTCATTTATTTATGGAAGCTGAGAGCGGATGTACAATCTACTCTACTTAGTAATTCAGTAAATGTATTGCTATCCTTATTTCATTCAAAATCTATGTCCAGTACGATTATATACAATTATATATGAGATTTAAATTCTGTTGATTTACATACATTTAAAAAAAACAGGAACAAATTCTATCATGTAGAACGCAATTTTTTGACGGAAAAACTTGCCGCCCCGTCCTATCATAGATAATCGATGAACCACTAAATGTCAGTGTAATTATCAATATCATAAAATTTTTAATATAGTTAATTTATCGTCCTATTATCCTATAATGCGTAATACTCAAATCATTATATTAAACTGTGAGACCAATGGCCTCAAATAATAAAAAACAATGGAATTTTTTAATTAAGTAAAGATTTTAATTAAGTAAAGATTTGAAACTAAAAGCTGTAAACTACATAAATATTAATTTAAAACTTTTAAACTTGATTTATTTTCCAACTAGAGTCATAGAAATTTATTTTATAACATTTTTTTAATATGTAATAATAGTTACAATTATTTTTAATCAACTTCCTGCAATCTTCCGATAATACTAACAGAGGTTTGTAAAACATACATACAAATAACCAAAAATGAGCTTAGAATGATTGCAAGATTAAGTTTGAATTCTTCAACAATTCGTCAAGGACAGTAATAAATACATATAGAATGAAAAATCGATTCAGAGATTTTTTAACGGTGTTTCATGAACAAGTTAATTTGGTTAACCTTGCATAATTTAAAGATGGTATACATCGTTATCTATGATAGGACGGGGCGGCAAGTTTTTCCGTCAAAAAATTGCGTTCTACATGATAGAATTTGTTCCTGTTTTTTTTAAATGTATGTAAATCAACAGAATTTAAATCTCATATATAATTGTATATAATCGTCCTGGACATAGATTTTGAATGAAATAAGGATAACAATACATTTACTGAATTACTAAGTAGAGTAGATTGTACATCCGCTCTCAGCTTCCATAAATAAATGAAAAAGTTTTCATGATGCGAAACAATCTTGTTAAATTACATAATAATTTTAGACAAACATGATATTACTAGATATTATGGGCACATTTGTCATGTGATAATATCATGTAAGAACATCATACCATTCTATTACATGTACAGAACGTGGCAGCAGTCGCAATTATTCAAAGTTTTAATTGTACCCGACTGTACCTTTTCACAGGTTATCCACCTTTTCACATGCTGCAATTGGATTGAGTGTTTATATGAACACATATATTTATAATCCTTCCTCAATTTAATCGGTTATTTATTTATTTGAAAACAATTATTTTTTATAGCAAAATTTTATACTTTCTTTGATATTATGCTTTAGCAGTAAATTCAGTATATATAAATTTTATGGCTGTGATGAATAAATATTTAACAATTAAACTAAATTAGGTTGTCAGCTATAATACAGAGTGTAAATAATAATAGAAAACATTGAACGTAATTCAACACAGTGTACCAAGATAAACGACGTTGAAAGATTCACAGTTTGCACTTCCAACGCCTATTTCACATACCCCAAACTCAATATAAATAATTTAACGTACCACAGAGTAGTTTAGCATAGGAGTCTGTCAAATAACAAAACAAGCAAATAGTTAACTTAATAGACAGGCACCACCATAGCATTATTAATATCCTATATTGGACCCACAAATAAAACTTTCAAACTATAATTTAAAAAAATTAAAGCAACGCACTTGCACGAAGCACTGAGTTCATAAGTATTCCTCTATTCGTGCACAAACAAAACTTGGTCGCCAAAAGTCATTATCAATTCCATTGGCAATAAAACAAATAATTAAGCCAACACACAAACTAAATTCAGTGTGCACAATTATTGAGACCCACTATTTACACATCAAAACTTAGTCGAACCTAGGAAGAGCAATCTGAAAGAGACGGCCTTTGCTCCAAAAGACGAACTCAATCAGATAGGTCTGACATAAACATACACCAACATACAAATCCAGGGACAAATACTGACATTAACATACACCAACATACAAATCCAGGGAAACAGAGCCAAACAACACAAAACACTTTAAGATAAATTAAATTATTATGTGAATTATCATATATATTGTGTGAATTATATTATCATGTGAATTATTATTAAATTATTATGTGTGGGAAAAAAAGTGAAAATAACTACACCATTTTTTGCTTGTTCTCGAAAAATCACACTTGAGATCCACAAATTCACACAATAATGATTGAAAAACACCATAGTGATTTACACTTATTCACACATATACATAATTTAAAAACTACAAAAAGTCAAAAGCACTGGTGTAGTCATGTAAATTAAGGGGACCAACCACTTTTAAATTTCGAAAAAATCGATTTTTTTTTATTTTTATTTCGATAGAAAATTTTCCGTAGAAAACGACCGTGAAAGCCGCATATTTTTGAAATTTTTCCTTTCGAAATTAAAAATCAAAAAGTAAAAAAAAAGATTTCACTGATTTCACTGATTTTTCAGAAATTATTTTAAATATTTATAATAAATCACTAATCATGTTTTTCAAGTTTTATCTACCTACATTTTTCTACCTATAAAGAAGGCACTTTATAAGTACACAATTCGAATTTCGCGCGCCCGGCGCGACACCTGTTAGTGGAGGTTAGAATCAATCACTATAGCGCGCGCAGACGACAAACATTTTAAAATCCTGTTTTGATAAAGCTCTGAGGTATGATTTACTTTTTGTAAACATAACCCATTTTTGAGCTTTACAAACAAACAAAATTCAGCAAGTGTCAAGAGGAAATATCAAGAGCAAGTGTCAAGAGCATTTTCAAGAGGAAGTATCAAGAGGAAGTGTTTTTATTGAAAATGCAGCAGGATGAAAAAGGCAGGCCAGCGAATGCACATTCTGATAGGAAACACGCTTGGGGAAGAAATAGGAAGAGGCCAAAGAAGTTTTTAGGGAATACTGATCCGGATGAACCTGCAGCGAAGACCAGACCTTCAGCATCTTCAAGAAAAATCCAGATTCCAGCAGCGGAAGGCTCCACTGAGGTCAGAAATAGAATAGTTGACATTAACATTCTATTTCCTGAGCTTGAGGAGCTTTTGTGTTGTAGTGAGTGCCATGACAAAGTTCAAATCTTTGAGTCCGAACCTCAAGGATTTGGATTTAAAATTCAAGTAACTTGTGCTGTGTGTGAAAAAGTGTCTTCTATTAACTCCTGTAAAAAGGTTGGCGTAAACAACCATGCATGGGAGAATAATAGAAGAGCAGTATTAGCATGCCGTGCCATTGGACTTGGTCATGCTGGTTTATCAACCTTCTGTGGTTTGATGGACTGCGCCAAGCCAATTGTTCGTTCAGCTTATGACAAGGTGAACGAAAAGTTATGTGATGCCAGTGAAAAAGTGGCCATGGAATCTATGGCAGCTGCAGTTGCAGAAGAAGATGCTGCTACAGAGTCTCCTGGATTAAGTGTTTCTGGTGACTGTTCATGGAGGAAGAAGGGCTTCTCCTCACTTCAAGGCTTTGCGAGTATTGTCGGGCACCACACAGGTAAGGTGTTGGATATTGCTATCAAAAATAGCTTTTGCCAACCCTGCCGTAAGTGGGAAAACCGACAAAATACTGCAGAGTATGAAGAATGGTATAAAAACCATGAGCCCGAGTGCAGTGCGAACCATGAAGGAAGTGTTGGAAGAATGGAAGTTGATGGCATCCTGGAAATTTTTCAACGCTCAGAAGAAAAACATAACATCAAGTATCAGCAGTACATTGGAGATGGTGATTGTAAAGTATATAAGGCTGTGAGTGAGTGTAAGCCCTATGGTGATGACCTTCTAGTGCAGAAGAAAGAATGTATCCAACACGTGCAGAAGAGGATGGGTACTCGTCTTCGAAACCTGATCAAGTCCTACGCTGGCAAGAAGCTTCCGTATAACAAATCTATTGGTGGCAAAGGTTAACAGGTAAAATGGTTGACAAGTTGTCAACCTATTACGGTAAGGCCATCAGAAGTCATCCGGATTCAACAGAGGAAATGCATAATGATATTTGGGCAACCTTTTATCATATGCAATCAACGGACCTCCAACCATCACATCACTTGTGCCCGCCAGGACCTGACAGTTGGTGCCAATAGCAGAAGTCGAAGGCTGCAGGGACCATCGCCAGCTTCACTCACAAGAACAGCCTTTCACCTTTTATTATGGAAGTGATAAAACCAATTTATGAAGATTTGAGTAAGCCAGAACTACTTGAAAGATGTCTTGGAGGATTCACACAAAACTCTAATGAGAGTTTTAATAATTCTGTTTGGAGATTAGTATCCAAAACATCTTTCAGTGGCTTGTCAGTTCTCAAAATTGGTGTTTATTGTGCAATCACCATGTTTAATGATGGAAATTCTGGACTGCTTAGGATACTCAAGGAGTTGGATGTGGAGCCTAGACACGCTGCTGCAGAATGGGCAAACTCCACAGACAACCAGAGGATTTTTCAAGCGGATCAGCAAGTCCAAGCCAGCTCAAAGGAAGCACGAAGCCTTAGGAGAAGAGCAAGACAGATGCAGGAGGATGATTCCTACGCAGCTGGTGCACACTAGGTAGTGTGCGAAGGGTGCCAAAAAATCTGCCTTAAAATGACTACGAAAAAAAGATAAGTATACTTCTCTACATTATTCTAGCTGATTTGAATAGATTTTTAGAAATTAATTTATCATGTTTTTTCAGTGAATCTGACACTTGGAGGTTACATTGGGATAAACTACAAGGTATAAATGCAGAAAAGGATGGCCTACAACTGTCAAATACTGGAAAAAAAATATCTAAAAGAGCCAGTGATTGGTAAGATAAATTATCATATAAATTATAAGCGTAATCTTTAAAGCTGATTTACCACAACTTTGATTTTTACTGATTTTAGCTCATCGTCCGTAGAGTCCCAGAGGAACCAGAGGGTGTAGAGACCTGGGACAAATTTTAAAATGTTCCTTAGGAGTGTCATTTCCGTATGAATGTAGGATTTTTGATTAAAAGGCTTAGAAAATTTTTTAGCCCAAAAAATGTGTGAAAATTAGTCCGGCAAAAAAAAAATTCAGTTTTTTCATGATAAAAAATTTTCTAAGCCTTCTAATCAAAAATCCTACATTCATACGGAAATGACACTCCTGAAAAACATTTTAAAATTTGTCCCAGGTCTCTAGACCCTCTGGTTCCTCTTGGACTCTACGGACAATGCAAAAATTCATGCTACGCTGTAAGTATCACAAGTCTGGATCTAAGGATCCAAATGAGGCGTTTGAAATCTTAAATTAAAGGTAAAATAGTGTTCTTTTATATAAAATTTACTTGAATTATTTAAAATAATTCTGAAATGAACTAACAACCTTTTTATTTTTCAGCCTTCAAAAGTGGTTGGTCCCCTTAATTAAACATGTTTATTAAAACACTCTACAACACTGTTGTACTTCTCAATACAAAAAACTTTAGCGAAAACTTGTGCACTAGCTTCGGCATGCCATTCCAGGGGAGACGTCAAAATCCTCTTAAGACGTAACACACAAATTTCGAAGCAGCATTGACACAGTGACCTGAAAACAAAAAGACAAAATTCTTTTAACAAAGCACCAGTGCTTTAAATCAAAAAAAGTCGCAATAATTTAAATAAAAAAAAATAAGTTATCTGACTCCAAACAGCAATGTTCGACCAAGGGAAAGCACAAGTTTCCCATCACCACAGTGTACAAGTCCCAAAAGAAATCACTCCTCGGAGTAGTTGACCATCCATAGTTGCTCCTGAGTACGAATTTCGATCCCGTAGCAACAATTTTAAAATACTTTAGCAGCGACAAAGTTAACCACGCGAGACGTTAAACACTGACGGTATAGCAGACGTAACGTCGATAACCGCAGGACTACAGAGCGACTTACCGACGCCATAGACTGAGCACGCGCGCACCCTTTTAGAACTAGGGCGCTAGTGACAAACACTAGTACCACTGCCGTGGCCATCTTCAGTGAGCATATGCACTATTCTTTGTAATTTAGGTATTACATACCTTTTAAAAGTAGTGAAATCTCCCCCCCCCCCAAAAAAAACCTTTTCAAGGTAAAAGGCTGGCAAGTATAAGGTCGTTTCTTCATGTAAAACTTGAAGATTAAGGGGTTATGACAGTTGTTAAAACCTGAAAAAAACGAAAAATTGTTAGTGTTGTAAAAAATTAATAGATATCTAGGTGCTCTAAAAACTATATTTTTGCTTTCAAATACGAGTATTATACATAACTTTTATGCATAAATAATATGCAAAAAGTAAGTGTAACATTTAAAAACAATTAAAGGAATTGCTTACCAAAAATCATGATTTTCATCACTTTTATTTGCTTGCCGCATGGTTCTGATGGAACCGTACCATCAATTCTGATGAATCAAAGTGCCAAATCTTCCTTATGAGTCTGGTCTTAGACTAAGTGGAACAGATTCTTGAAAAATACAAAATTAATATAATTAATTAAACATATATTGAAAATATTAATAATTATAGTGAATGTTACATATGTAAACATACGTAACATTGACTTTGAACTTATTTTTGCAAATTCTGCTCCACTCATTTTGTAACCGTAGTCATAAGGAAGGTTCTCCACTTTAGTTCATCCGGATTGATGTTACGGTTCCTTCAGAAAGCTGTGGCATGTACATGAAAACCATGAAAAAACTAAATTTGAGTAAAAGACATTTAAAGTTTATATTGTAAATCATACAAATGAACTCAGCTATACTTACAGAAAATATGTGACATACCTTGATTTGCTTTTGGTACTCAAATATACATACAATAAAGTATATTTGGTGGTATGCGCATATCATGCTGTGTGATAATAGCATTTAGAAGCCGGAAATAAAATAAAAATTATCGTTAGCTATTCATAATCAAGTTATGTTTATGAATTACAATTACATGCAATACATACCATTATTAAATACACTTCAAGTTGTTAAAAAGTATGCAAAATAATACTCCAGACAGTCAATATAAACTCCCATCTTGCTGGATTGCACCCGTATAACTAAAAGCAAAAAATAAACCAACAAAGAAAAAGGTTATTATGAACACAATTATTACTAATTAGTTTCCAATACTTATCTGAAAAGCTCTTGCACTTTTACAACACCACTGAGATTATAAGCATTGTTACAGCAGCTAGCAGACTAACTACACTGATCTAGCGTCTTGGATGAAAAAAAGCTGTTTGGCTGCTTTCTGCTGCTTTACAGAAAATTCTACTATACCGATCAAACAGTAATCTTCAATCTCGACCGGACGCTGTGAGGTACAACCTGTTCGAGTGGCAAATTCAAATTTGTTGAATGCCTTTACTTTAACACATTGAGTTTATTAACATAAAATCACACATCAAAAATTAATTTTACGGATTTTATTTATTTTACGGATTTTATTTATGTTACGGAAATAAATTCATAACTCATGAGAAAAAAACGGTTCGTAAAACGGTTTTTAAGTCGTGTTTTCAGTAAGATTTCTCATGAAATAACTCTGTAAAAAGTGTGGTAGAACAATCCTTTTCACAAGTTTGGCCTAATTAAAATATTTAAAAATCAAGATTTTTCAAAAATTTACTTGAAACAGATTTATCAGTTTTTTGTCGATATCTTCAAGGGAAATTTTTTTAGCAAAAAACGGCTTTGAGGACCATATTCTACGGACTATTAACTGTGAAAAAAGTTAATAAAAAAAAAATTAATATTTTCAAAATTTTAACACAGTCATAACCCCTTAATTTTGCAACTCTCGATATCTCAATGTCACAAAAATTCTAAGTGTTTTCTCTATCTATACAGTTATTTCATTATATTAACCAAAGTTAATTTTTAAACTCTCGATATCCCTTATGTGGTGAAAATTCAAAGTGCTTATTCCAAAAGTATATTTTCATAATGTAAATTAAAGTCAAACTTTCAATAATAATGTAAATAATATTCTAGCAGGTTTATTGTGTACGTTTATTATTTTTTCCTTAGTAAAGGTTGATAAGAAATGTCATTATAATGCAATGATTAAAAAGATATTTCTAATTAGTTCAACAAATAATTATGTTAATATATGTGTCTTCTTTTACCTCGTAAATCAGTGAATCACAGACACTGAAAGAACATGATGCTTATACATGAAGCTGAATAACTTGAAATTTTCATCTATCTATATCAATATGAATGCGTAAACATCTTTGCTTGAAGGATCTGTTGGGCAGACTACCATTTCTTTAGTGTTTCTTCTCTATACCTTCGATTTTACATAAATTTCAATTTTAATATAGCAAAAGAAAGTTATGATATCAATAATGAAATTGGCAAGTTGTTGTTATAAGAAGCAATTGAGTTGATATAAATAAATAATTGTTTAAATCGGAGAAGGATTATAAATATATATGTATTCATCATTATAAACACTCGACCAAATTGTGACATGTGAATAGGTGGATAGCCTGTGAAAAGGTACTGTCGGTAGAATTGTCGGAATAACTGTGATTGCCGCCACGTCCTGCGCATTCCAGCTGACGTTTAATGACTGATTACTCTTACGCCGTATTTACTGTGGGAGGTTAGGTCACCGTACTTCCGGTAAATAGGGCGTTCCGTGACCGGTCACAAACATGCGCAAAGCATAGCACTAATTCGATATTATTCAAAGTTCAATAGTATCCGAGTGTACATATAGGAATGATGTTCTTACATGACATTATCACATGAAAAATGTGCCCATAATATATTACAGGATTGTTTCGCATTATGAAAACTTTTTCGATTATTTATGGAAGCAACGAGCGGATGCACAATCTACTCTATTTAGTAATTCAGTAAATGTATTGCTGTCCTTATTTCATGAGAAATCTATGTCCAAGACGATCATTTGCAATTATATATAAGATTTAATTCATACAAAAAAATCGATCCCACATTTAAAAAAAAAACAGTAACAAATTCTAGCATGTAGAACGCAATTTTTTTTATGGAAAAACTTGCCGTCCCCTCCTATAATAGATAATGGGTACTATGGCTACGATGGGTACTATCTTAAAATTGTGCATGGTTATCCAAAGTAATTTGTTGTTAACTATTGAATATTTGAGAATTTGAAAATACACCGTTGTAGCGGGAACCCGCATTCATAAGTAGTCTGATATTTTTAATTGTATGTACGTACTCTTTTGCTGAGCGCTAGGTTCAAAACAATAAAACCGTGTTTCGCGCATCCGAAGATGCCTTGATGTCGACAGGTACGGCAGCTACATCTGGTGCAATAAAATGGTCAGCTCACCCGCCCCTCGCCCGTTGCTACTCTGACTACCTGGTCTCCGCAAATACTTACGGGGCTGCGACCCACAGATATAAGTATTGGAGTGAGCCAGAGAGCAGATCAGTTGCTACGAGACGACACCCCAGCAAGGCTCGTATGCTCACGAATTGTGTCGCTCCCGCGTCCGAAACCATTTTTGTTACACTATTGTTTATTCATTTTTTCAATAAAACTCAAGTCTTTAGAATCCAAACTCTGCAAGTATTAAATTCAACATTAACAAAACACTGTTAGAAAATCTCGTATCGGATTTTTCATTCTATCTGTATTTACTACTATTCTTAACCAATTTTTGAAGAAACCAAACTTCAACTTGTAATTATTGTAAACACAATTTTTGGTTATTTGAATTTGTATGTATGTTTCACAAAAGTATGTTATTATTATCGAATAGTTACAAGATGTTCAATAAAAATAATTATTATTATGTATTACAAAAATGTTATAAAATAAATTTCTATGATTAAAGTTCGGAAATAAATCAAGTTAAAAAATATTAAATTAACATTTACGTTTATATTTTAGTTTTATATCCATACTTAATAAAAAAAAATAGAACTACAATTTTTATTTGCGGCTATCATTCTCACAGTTTAACATAATATTATATTATGCATAAATATTATACATAAACATGTATTATAAATATATTAAAAATTTTATGAGATTGTTGATTACACTGACATTTAGTAGTTCATCGATTATCTATGAAAGGACGGGACGGCAAGTTTTTCCATAAAAAAAATTGCGTTCTACATGCTAGAATTTGTTACTGTTTTTTTTAAATGTGGGATCGATTTTTTGTATGAATTAAATCTTATATTCAATTGCAAATGATCGTCTAGGACATAGATTTTTCATGAAATAAGGATAGCAACACATTTACTGAATTACTAAATAGAGGAGATTGTGCATCAGCTCGTTGCTTCCATAAATAATCGAAAAAGTTTTCATAATGCGAAATAATCCTGTAATATATTATGGGCACATTTTTCATGTGATAATGTCATGTAAGAACATCATTCCTATATGTACACTCGGATACTATTGAGCTTTGAATAATATCGAATTAGTGCCATTCTTTGCGCATGTTTGTGACCTGTCACGGAACGCTCTATTTACCGGAAGTACGGTGACCTAACCTTCCACAGTAAATACGGCGTAAGAGTGATCAGTCAATAAACGTCAGCTGGAATGCGCAGGACGTGGCGGCAATCACAGTTATTCCGACAATTCTACCGACAGCACCTTTTCACATGTCACAATTTGGTCGAGTGTTTATAATGATGAATACATATATATTTATAATCCTTCTCCGATTTAAACAATTATTTATTTATATCAACTCAATTGGTTCTTATAACAAAAACTTGCCAATTTCTTTATTGATATCATAACTTTCTTTTGCTATATTAAAATTGAAATTTATGTAAAATCGAAGATATTGATAGATGAAAATTTCAAGTTATTCAGCTTCATATATAAGCATCATGTTCTTTCAGAGTCTGTGATTCACTGATTTACGAGGTAAAAGAAGAAACATATATTAACATAATTATTTGTTGAACTAATTGGAAATACAGATGGTATGCGACTCTATCACTCGAAAGTATAGTACATAGAATAAAATGACTCTGTCGCTCTACTCGAGTAAAATTGATTTTACTTTCGAGTGATAGAGTCGCATACCATCTGAACTTTGACACTGGCTCTTATAAGTGTCCGCTAGGTGGCGACCTGCCTTTTTCTCTATGCTAGAGTTCTCTCTTGCAAGAGAAAAACGCAGGCCGAGACCACATAAATGCCGCTTCTCTTCGAAGTGGCGGGCGTCTAAGGAAGCTGTCAGAGCCTTACTGAGGAGTCCACTCTGACAGCTAGGACGAAACGCCAACAGAGAGAAATTTATATTTCTCTCTTTTATATTTTTTTGAGGCCTGCCTGCATACAGATCTCCAGTGTGAGAATATGCAGTGCAGAGCCTGTATTCTAAAATCAATTTTACTCGAGTAGAGCGATAGAGTCATTTTATTCTATGTACTATACTTTCGAGTGATAGAGTCGCATACCATCTGAACTTTGACACTGGCTCTTATAAGTGTCCGCTAGGTGGCGACCTGCCTTTTTCTCTATGCTAGAGTTCTCTCTTGCAAGAGAAAAACGCAGGCCGAGACCACATAAATGCCGCTTCTCTTCGAAGTGGCGGGCGTCTAAGGAAGCTGTCAGAGCCTTACTGAGGAGTCCACTCCGACAGCTAGGACGAAACGCCAACAGAGAGAAATTTATATTTCTCTCTTTTATATTTTTTTGAGGCCTGCCTGCATACAGATCTCCAGTGTGAGAATATGCAGTCCAGAGCCTGTATTCTAAAATCAATTTTACTCGAGTAGAGCGATAGAGTCATTTTATTCTATGTAATTAGAAATACCTTTTTAATCATTGCATTATAATGACATTTCTTATCAACCTTTACTAAGGAAAAAATAATAAACGTACACAATAAACCTGCTAGAATATTATTTACTTTATTATTGAAAGTTTGACTTTAATTTACATTATGAAAATAGACTTTTAGAATAAGCACTTTGAATTTTCACCACATAATGGATATCGAGAGTTTAAAAATTAACTTTGATTAATATAATGAAATAACTGTATAGATAGAGAAAACACTTAGAATTTTTGTGACATTGAGATATCAAGAGTTGCATAATTATTCTTCAAGTTTTACATGAAGAAACGACTTTATATTTGCCAGCCTTTTACCTTGAAAAGGTTTTTTTTTGGGGGGGGGGGGATTTTTATTTACTAACCATGATATCTCAGGATCCGAGTTTTGAAACATCTTCATTCAATATGGAATATTTTCCCATTGTCAATCTCCTCAGAATAATGGATGCGAATTCCTGAAAAATAACACTTTTAGATAATTAGCCACACATATGTTGAGAATATTAGTAATTATAGTGATTAGTACGCATTTTTACATACTTAACATTCACTTTTCACTTATCTCTCTGGATTCCGTCCACTTATTCTATGAAGAAACCTATTCCATAGGGTTTTCTAAAATTTAAGCCGAATGAATCCACCTGTTGTTGAGAAACCTTACGGCAAGTGACATGAAATCATAAAAGAACAGGAGCTGAGAAAAATGAAGTTTATGTTTTATTGTGTAATTAGTCGAATAAAATATTCTTACCACTTTTATTCATCATCATTACCTTATTTGCTTGAAAACTAGTTGTATAGTAGTCTCTGTAAGATTTAATGAAGATCCGGGTCCGATGAGAAGCTCAGCGGATAATTATAAACCAAGTTCAAAGCAACTAAAGTTCAGTTGCATAGTATGACGTACTTGCTGAGAGTATATGAAAAAATATGTGAGGGTTCGAAGAAAATAAAGCGCATCGTAAGTGGGCAATTATAGTAAGCATTCACAAATAATTTGGAAATTTACGACAATCAGATGAATGGAATCGTCGGTTCGGGCCGAGGGTCGGGTTGAAGGTCAGACTAAGGTCCGGACTGTCCGTTTATGAGGGTACATTTTAATCCCCGAAGGAAAGGTAAAGTCTTAAATCTCTTATATTTCATAAAAATTTGCAACTGCAATATTATTAACCGAACACAATATACATTTTACAATTAAATGTGTTTTTCTGTATAAAACACTGATTCGAAACAAATTTGAATTATAAAAATCTAACGATATTTGCATAATTCATTACAGTTTTTAGCTTTTAAAATCCATTGATATAAAATGATCCAATTTTTACGATTCAAGTTTTGGTATTATCGGTAAACTTTGAGCATTTTAATACAAAAATTCATAAGCCTGAAAAATTGAAAAATGTGCTTGTTTATGGAAGGTCAGGAGACGGGTAAGCCTCATTGAAATGCTCCACCCAAGGGTCGGTCCACCCGTGTCATAAAACGTTTAGCCCCTCTGTACTAGTACACATGCAGGGGCGAAGATTGTACTTTTTAAATCAACAATTTTTAAATAAAGATCAATTTTAATATATAGACATTCATGCCGAAAGATTCTTAATACTGGCAAGACTTGAATCACAAAAATCGGAGCATTTTCACTTTTATCAATTCACAATACTGCAAGAAACAAGTATCAAACTGGTCTCAAGTAGTTACTATTCGATTTTTGCCATTCAAATTGTGTTGAAATCAGACTTTTCTGTAGAATTACATATCTTTTCATGAAATGTTTATTTTGCAAATTTTGTATTATTTGAATGGAGCACTTTTTTTCTATGAAACATATGGGTTGCACACGCTCAGCCGCCGGGAGCACCCTTCACTCTCATAAATTTTTGCAGTATATTTTTTGGTGCCAACATTTTTTCTACCCAGACTCTCAGCATAGCGCATCCGATTCACCTGGGACACACGATTCAAGCTATGTATGTCTACTATTGCTGGAAAAGGACAGCCGAGCCGAAGGGAACAGTAGAGAAAAGCAACACATGTTGCTGTTTTGTGCATTTCTGCGCTACGATAGTTAAAGTATCATGTCAGCCCAAAAAAATTGACTACTTTCACCTACTTTTGGAGTTTCAATTTTGTATCTTTATTTTGAGTTTTAACGACTTTCCAGACTACTTTTTTGAATAACTATTCCATGAATGTATTGTTCAGACATGAAAATAAACTGTGTCAAACGGCAACTCTGACAGTATAATAGGTAGGCTGTGAGAGCTTGTCAAAAATCCACCTTTTTAGCCAAAATTTATATCATAATATTCGATTTTTTTTTAAAAACTACTGACATGTACAGTACTCAACGCACACTTTTCATTGAAAAAAGAAAATTTGGTAATATATACATATTAACATAGAAATTTTAATGTACAAAATTCTCCAATGCTATTTAGTACGGAAAATGAAATTATTTTGCGCTTGGTCTGTAATTATTTAATAAAAAAAATAAAAACGCCGATTGCTTTCTAAGGTCGTAACTTATCCATTGAGGAGGTGTCGTAATGAAACTTTTGGGACGTGTCCAGAATATGTCACCCTAATATGTACTCTTTATTTAACTGAAAAAATATTTATTATGTACAAACGTACAGAAAAAACAATATAAATTACTCAAAATAAATAATAAAGTACATTATAGAAATACTCTACAAATAATTTTAAAGTACTCAACAGAAGTTAACTTGCTTCAAATAAATACCATACAAGTACCAATTTGAAGGTTGTAAAAAAACTTGTCCAGATGAAATGAGTAATGAAAAGTAGATCATACTGAAAAGCAGACAAATCTACTGATTATCAGCTGACTGGCTTGCTGTTGTATCTACATGCATGGAGAACGAGACCGTGTATACATATGGTCTGCATTCTGATAAAAAAGTTTGAAAAATATTTGGATTCGATGTGTATTAGTATAATTATAGTAATACAGTTTTTGTATGTTATTGTAAGATCGAAAGTGTGATGCAGAGTTGAGTGTATATGTGCAGTGTATGGGAATGAAATGTATGGTTATGATTTTAGTGTGCACCACCTCTGTCAGAATCGTCATCTGGATGAGTTTCTTTCTTCGAGCTTTGCGTGCTCGTGATGTAGACTCTGCTGCTCTCCTATCAGATCAGAATAGTCTGCCTTCATCCATATTCTTGGCTTACTTGACTACAGATGATCCAGGTTGAGTACCAAGCCTCCTCACGATTTCCAGGATTTCAGTTTTGCCGTCATTATATGAAGAGACAGCAACAGTCTTCAGCTACACTTTTACTCTTAATCTTGATTTATTATATTAAAATTGCTGTAAGAAACTGGAGTTGAAAAATCCATTACTCCACACAAAGAATTTAAATCAGTATGACCTTGTTCGCGGATTCTCATAGCTAAAACTAAGCGTCTATAGATTTCATATACATTACGTTATTTACTAATTTTTCTATTGGATTCAATGAAAGCAGCTTTGTGGCATCCTATGCAAAAAGCAGATAGTATAATACCGAGACCACTTGTATTAATTTCATCAAATTGGATATCCCTACCACAAGCTTTACAGGCCAGAAATTCCTGTAATTCGAAGAACAGCCAGGAAATATCAAATATTCTATTCTTGACAGTACCAGCTTCTACGTATTATTCTTGTAATTTCTGTTTGGATCTTGACGGAGGATCAGCTCTTTGCTGTGTTACGGATATTGATGGAAGTACATCTATACATCACTTCAAGAGTATACTTCTTGAAGTGCTAGCCGTTGTACTTGTATGTGGTTGCTGATGGTTTCTGGATGCTATATTGATGCTTGATGCTCTTGATAGTGTTTGCTAATGATTTGCAGGTTTTTGCGCTGGCTGGTTGTTTCCTCGTCTTTTGCCATAAAAAAACTTTCCTCCCTTCTTCGCTTTTCCAAACGTATATATTCCATGCGCAGATGATTTAGGCACTCCACCTCTTGAATCTGGATTCATCTTGAATTGTCTTTCTAGTTTTTAAAACAAATTCACTTATATACTTTTAAGTACAATTTTTAACTGCAAATACTAAAACTTTTATAAAACTATTTAATAATTTTCATGAAGCTTAGTAATTGAAAAATAAATTCACTTGACAAAAATTCACTAAAAACTAGATAGCGAATTTGAAACTGTACAGTGTTTATTTTGAATATAATAGTTTTCTAGATCAATTCCAACTTACTTGAGCTCTCATAGTTCAGTCAGTAAGTCGGTAAGTTAAAAATCTGTTATCACTCGTGTTTTCACTTATGGATGAATAAATTTGTATCAAAGAACGTTTTTTGCAAAACTTCTTGCAATAAAATGCTTTATACAACATATATAAATAATAAGAACACAAAATTTAATAAACCTTGTTTTTATTATTTATAGACATTTATGAATTAGTGCACAAAAATAAAAATTTTATGACTATATAAAATTGTTGCCCCAATTTTTTAACAATTTTAATAAAAATATTATTTCATTGTAAAATGGACTTTTTTATCGTATTCTGTAGAAAATGTTTTCATCATTTTTCGAAAATTACCTATTAATATTTTTTCAGTTTATTGTTTGTATCTTTGCATAAAAATTTTTTAACAAAAATGGGTTTGACTATCAGATTCTACGGAAAACTTGCTATAAAAAAGGTCAGAAAAAGAATCGATTTTTTTAGATATTTTAACCCCCAATCCAAACATGACACCTTAAGTCCTGAATGGATAAATTTTCACTAAAGCTTTATACGCATATATTTATCTGAAAATGAATTGTAAAAAATTTTTTACAAAAAATCCTGTTTTTCAAAAGAATAAAAATTTTCATTTCGATTTTTCAAATAGAATGCATTTAAGATTTAATGATCAAAGTACATAAAATATATCCTCGAGAACTAAATTTGAAAACGATTTAGGTTTTGAAAATAAAATTGAAACCACACAAAAGGGGACTGAAACGCAGAAACCTCATAAAACTTTTCTGGGATTTATACTCGAATAAAATAAATTTTAAAGAAAAATTTTACATTCGTAGAATTGGTCAATATAATAGAATTTTTTCAGAAACATTAGAAGCGTTTTCAAATTTGAAAATGGTGAAAAGCCACTAGTTGATAACCAGGCTAAAAATTATGGCTAATGATCCTACATGGCTGACTTGACAACTTTTTACTTTGAAAAGGTTTTTTTTGAGGGGGGTGGGAGAGCTTCGACTACTTTTAAAAGGTATATATTGTAACGTCCTGCCACACTGTTTATTTTCAAATCGATTATTGTAAATTAAAATAATATTGTTTCAAAGGACCCCGCACATAATGATAGGAAATGAGGTCCCAGTCAAATCGGCTGCAACTTTGATAAGTTGTAGTTGATAGTCTCCTGAACAAAAGACTTGCTGGGCACAACTCTGGAAAATGGCTAGATTTTGAGAAAATCATGATTAAATAAGACGTTTTTGAGCAGGTTAGAATGGTCGGCTACGAATATAAACAAATAAATATAGATATAGAACGCGCTTTGTATGTACATAAGTATACCTATACCGACAACAAGTATAGAACATAGTGCGCTGAGCGATTCTTATAAGCGGAGGCTAGATGAAACGCATCCTATACTACACTCGAGCACTACGTATCAATGGGACGTCTAAGTACGAAGAGAGCCCACTTATGGAGTGTAGGTGGTACGTTACATAGCTTTTCAACAGAACTTGCCAACCAGCTGTCGGAAAGGCGTTTAGTTAAACAGGGTCGCCGATTACGCTTTCCAGGTGGTGTGCTCCGTAGCTTTTCAATACAACTGGTGCACCAGGTGCCGGGAAGGCGTCTAATTAAATAAAGTCCCCAATTACGCACTCCAGGTGGTACGATCCATAGTTTTTTTGACACAACTTCCGTACCACGTAAAAATACGAAATAAAATGCAAGACTTTCCAGCAGACTACTTATGTTTGTGTGATTGGTCTCGCAGAAAATTCAAGATTAATTGTGAGAGGAAATGTGAGACTATTCAATAAACTAGTTTTGCCTGTACGATTCGTCTTGTGAAAATTCAATAATTAAATACAAGAATTTTCAACAGACTAACTTTATCTTCGCGATTAGTCTGGTAGAAGAGGCGAGATAAAATGCGACAAAATTAATAAAAAATGTTCTTACCGCCGAATCATTTTAACATCCGATTTTAGTAGAGCAGTAAGGAAACCGGGATTCCGACTTGCATGCGGTCTAAAAAAAATGAAATCAACTACGTGTACAACATTAATAACATCAAATGGTAAGTCGATATAATTTCCTTACATGCAAAGGAATTCATGATCCCGTCTATTCTGCATCGCCTAACTTAATTGTGAATCAAACAAAGCAGAATTCTAAACATTATGACATAAAAAACGTAGTATCGTTCCATTTCGTACAGCGCATGAAAATTGGGATGCCGATTTCCTTGCTACTATATTAAAAGCAAATTTCTAAATCGTTAGCGATCAGAAAACTACAATATTGTTTTATAATCGCATCGCAAGAAGATCGGGATCTCCACTTTCTTGCAATTGGCTTGGCGTGTGAAAGAAAAGCATCCATTTCTTAGTGCCACGAAAAAATTCGATTGCTAACTCCATTTCATTACATTGAACGACAAACAAACTCTCAATTATCTTGGACCGCTGGCACCTCATGATACCGGTGCCATTGTGTCGTTACAGAATGAAGAATCAGGTCCAGAAGTTCTACACATGCAAAGATATTCGAAGTTCAAATCACAAGAAAATCGGGATCTTAATTTAATGGCTGAGCAAAGGAATCAGTAACTTTGGTTCGGATTCGTATCCCGAATTTTTCGCGACTCAAATAAATAGGGATACTGCGTACCTCGATGTGTCTTATTTTTACAATCAATTTTTTGAGATGCAACTCAATCAGGATACTGTCTTCCTTGGTTAGTTTATTTTCCCAATCAATTTCTGTTGCCGCTAAACCAAGATCCCGATTTTCATGCGGAATAGAATCTCAATTTGTTAATGCTTGTAGAACTTCAAGACTCATTAAACGTTTTGTAGTAACTCAGTGAAACCGGTGACTTACTAGCTGCGCAAAAATATCGGGATTGTGCTTTTCTATCAATACAATGAAGTCGAGTAGGCAATCCAATTTTTCATGACAGAAAGAGATGGGCACTTTTCTTGCACATGTCAAACCAATGGATTTTCTGGCACTTGCAAGAAATTAGGAATCCCCATTTTCTTGCGACGTGAAATATATTAAGATGTGACTCTTTTTACCGCCCACAGTGAAACCGGTAATTTACAAGCTGCGCAAAAATATCGGGATTGCCCTTTTCTATGCTCAACCATTACACCAAGATCACGATTTTCTTGCGACTAACTCATATTATCTTTGCGTTTGCAGAAATTCAGGACCAGATAATCGGTGCTCTAACGACACAGTGAAATCGGTATCGTTCTTTACCAGACGTACAATAAAATCTAGATTGTGGCTTTCGTTCAACGTAATTTTCATATCTTAATATATTTCACGTCGTAAGAAAATCGGGATTCTTATTTTCTTGCAAGTGCCAGAAAACCCATTGGTTTGACATGTGTAAGAAAAGCGCCCATCTCTTTCTGTCATGAAAAATTGGATTGCTTATTCGATGTCATTGTAAATGACAGAAAAGCACAATCCCGATATTTTTGCGCAGCTAGTAAAAGTCAGTAGAAATCGATGAATGAGTCTCGACGTTCTGCTAGCACAAATAAATTCAGATTCTGAATCGCAAGAAATTCCTGATCCTGGTTTAACGGCTGTGCAAACTGATTGGCAAAAAATACACATCTTGAGTGGAGTGTCCCGATTTAGTTGCGTCGCAAAAAAATCGAGATCAAGATTGGAATAAAAGTTTCCCGAATTCTATGCTCAACCATTACACCAAGACCCGATTTTCTTGCCATTAACTCATATTATCTTTGCGTTTGCAGAAATTCAGGACCAGATAATCGGTGCTCTAACGACACAGTGAAATCGGTATCGTTCTTTACCAGACGTACAATAAAATCTAGATTGTGGCTTTCGTTCAACGTAATTTTCATATCTTAATATATTTCACGTCGTAAGAAAATCGGGATTCTTATTTTCTTGCAAGTGCCAGAAAACCCATTGGTTTGACATGTGTAAGAAAAGCGCCCATCTCTTTCTGTCATGAAAAATTGGATTGCTTATTCGATGTCATTGTAAATGACAGAAAAGCACAATCCCGATATTTTTGCGCAGCTAGTAAAAGTCAGTAGAAATCGATGAATGAGTCTCGACGTTCTGCTAGCACAAATAAATTCAGATTCTGAATCGCAAGAAATTCCTGATCCTGGTTTAACGGCTGTGCAAACTGATTGGCAAAAAATACACATCTTGAGTGGAGTGTCCCGATTTAGTTGCGTCGCAAAAAAATCGAGATCAAGATTGGAACAAAAGTTTCCCGAATTCTATGCTCAACCATTACACCAAGACCCGATTTTCTTGCCATTAACTCATATTATCTTTGCGTTTGCAGAAATTCAGGACCAGATAATCGGTGCTCTAACGACACAGTGAAATCGGTATCGTTCTTTACCAGAAGTACAATAAAATCTAGATTGTGGCTTTCATTCAACGTAATTTTCATATCTTAATATACTTCACGTCGTAAGAAAATCGGGATTCCTATTTTCTTGGAAGTGCCAGAAAACCCATTGGTTTGACATGTGTAAGAAAAGCGCCCATCTCTTTCTGTCATGAAAAATTGGATTGCTTATTCGATGTCATTGTAAATGATAGAAAAGCATAATCCCGATATTTTTGTGCAGCTAGTAAAAGTCAGTAGAAATCGATTAATGAGTCTCCACGTTCTGCTAGCACAAATAAATTCAGATTCTGAATCGCAAGAAATTCCGGATCCTGGTTTAACGGCTGTGCAAACTGATTGGGAAAAAATACACATCTTGAAAGTAGTGTCCCGATTTAGTTGCGTCGCAAAAAAATCGGGATCCAGATTAGAACCAAAGTTTCCGGAATTCTATGCTCAACCATTACACCAAGATCCCGATTTTCTTGCGATTAACTCATATTATCTTTGCGTTTGCAGAAATTCAGGACCAGATTCTTCTATTTTCGTGGTTACAAGAAAATAGAGATCCCGATTTTCTTGCGAGGCGAGGAATAACAATATTGATGTGTCTTATCGATAAAGATTTAGACTTTTGCTTTTCGTGAAGCGACACGGAAAAGGATAAAACAATTTTCATGTGTTGTTCGCAGTAGAACGATTTGTGCTTTCCTTATACCAAACGGATTGGAATTATATTTTTTTTTAGTCGCAAAGAAATCGGGCAATGTAAAATGTTTAGGATCCTGAATTGTTTCGCTCATAAGGAATTGTTCTCATCCTACCATTCAATATTACACATGTAAAAACCGTAGTAACCGTTTCTTTTGCAACGCACGAAAATCGGGATCCTGATTTTCCTGCAGCTCTACAATCTAATATGTAAATAGTTGGGCGGTTGAAAGATTCACATCTTAATATATTTCACGTCGCGAGAAAATTGGGATTCTTATTTTCTTGAAAGTGCCAGAAAAGAAGTATTCCATTGGTTTGACATGTGCAAGAAAAGTGCCCATCTCTTTCTGTCATGAAAAATTGGATTGCCTACTCGACTTCATTGTATTGATAGAAAAGCACAATCCCGATATTTTTGCGCAGCTAGTTAGTCACCGGTTTCACTGAGTTACTACAAAACGTTTAATAAGTCCTGAAGTTCTACAAGCATTAACAAATTGAGATTCTATTCTGCATGAAAATCGGGGTCTTGGTTTAGCGGCAACAGAAATTGATTGGGAAAATAAACTAACCAAGGAAGACAGTATCCTGATTGAGTTGCATCTCAAAAAATTGATTGTAAAAATAAGACACATCGAGGTACGCAGTATCCCTATTTATTTGAGTCGCGAAAAATTCGGGATACGAATCCGAACCAAAGTTACTGATTCCTTTGCTCAGCCATTAAATCAAGATCCCGATTTTCTTGTGATTTGAACTTCGAATATCTTTGCATGTGTAGAACTTCTGGACCTGATTCTTCATTCTGTAACGACACAATGGCACCGGTATCATGAGGTGCCAGCGGTCCAAGATAATTGAGAGTTTGTTTGTCGTTCAATGTAATGAAATGGAGTTAGCAATCGAATTTTTTCGTGGCACTAAGAAATGGATGCTTTTCTTTCACACGCCAAGACAATTGCAAGAAAGTGGAGATCCCGATCTTCTTGCGATGTGATTATAAAACAATATTGTAGTTTTCTGATCGCTAACGATTTAGAAATTTGCTTTTAATATAGTAGCAAGGAAATCGGCATTCCAATTTTCATGCGCTGTACGAAATGGAACGATACTACGTTTTTTATGTCATAATGTTTAGAATTCTGCTTTGTTTGATTCACAATTAAGTTAGGCGATGCAGAATAGACGGGATCATGAATTCCTTTGCATGTAAGGAAATTATATCGACTTACCATTTGATGTTATTAATGTTGTACACGTAGTTGATTTCATTTTTTTTAGACCGCATGCAAGTCGGAATCCCGGTTTCCTTACTGCTCTACTAAAATCGGATGTTAAAATGATTCGGCGGTAAGAACATTTTTTATTAATTTTGTCGCATTTTATCTCGCCTCTTCTACCAGACTAATCGCGAAGATAAAGTTAGTCTGTTGAAAATTCTTGTATTTAATTATTGAATTTTCACAAGACGAATCGTACAGGCAAAACTAGTTTATTGAATAGTCTCACATTTCCTCTCACAATTAATCTTGAATTTTCTGCGAGACCAATCACACAAACATAAGTAGTCTGCTGGAAAGTCTTGCATTTTATTTCGTATTTTTACGTGGTACGGAAGTTGTGTCAAAAAAACTATGGATCGTACCACCTGGAGTGCGTAATTGGGGACTTTATTTAATTAGACGCCTTCCCGGCACCTGGTGCACCAGTTGTGTTGAAAAGCTACGGAGCACACCACCTGGAAAGCGTAATCGGCGACCCTGTTTAACTAAACGCCTTTCCGACAGCTGGTTGGCAAGTTCTGTTGAAAAGCTATGTAACGTACCACCTACACTCCATAAGCGGGCTCTCTTCGTACTTAGACGTCCCATTGATACGTAGTGCTCGAGTGTAGTATAGGATGCGTTTCATCTAGCCTCCGCTTATAAGAATCGCTCAGCGCACTATGTTCTATACTTGTTGTCGGTATAGGTATACTTATGTACATACAAAGCGCGTTCTATATCTATATTTATTTGTTTATATTCGTAGCCGACCATTCTAACCTATTCAAAAACGGCTTATTTAATCATGATTTTCTCAAAATCTGGCCATTTTCCAGAGTTGTGCCCAGCAAATCTTTTGTTCAGGAGACTATCAACTACAACTTATCAAAGTTGCAGCCGATTTGACCGGGACCTCATTTCATCATTTTGTGCGGGGTCCATTCAAAATATGAAGATAAATTCGTAAATTTCGAGAGGTTGATTTCAAATGTTTCCTGTGATTTTATAACACAACTCGTTACACTTTGCGAATCGGTCATCATATTTTGGCTTTAAAAGAGTCCAATTGGCTTCATTTTAATTAGTCTTGTATGTAAGTCCGAACTTCACGCGGCCTCCAGCTTACTCATGATGATGTTAGGGGCAAAACTACAGCGTTAACGTGATCTTTTTTAACAGGAGTAATTCGAGTCAAACGACTAGATGAGAAGTACTCTGGAAGTTATTTGAGGGCTCCGTGGTATTTTGTAACGGTATTAATTATTTAATGGCGATATTGAAATGCCATCGATGCGAATCTGGCTGACTCTTGTATTTCGAGCATTATATCTCGCGGCTATCTGATTCAACACATAAGTATTCAAAGCTGTCTGTGCGTATGAGCGACGAAGTTTGAACAGTCTTAGCAACTTGCGACGCGCAACCAATGGCGAGCGCGTAGCTCGACGGTACGAGAGCCGGAGACCGTCGTAGCGAGGATCGAGCGAGCGAACCGGCACTATTCTGCCCTAGCCTCTCTGGACTGCACGCGACTTCACTTGCATTTCCCGATAGATTTTCAAAGTTTAATTTTGATCAGTGTTCTTTTGGTGGATATATTTGAGGAGGATCGGGTTCCTTGTTGCCTGTCTTCTGAGGAAATGGTCAGTGGGTTGGGTTGGATTGTATTTCTTTGTTTTATTTTCAGTTAATCTTGTGGAAGCGTATCCCCAGGCGTATTTCGTGTTCGAACTCCTTGTTAGAGATTGAACATCCCCGCGCGCGCATGGTTACCTAAGCTATCTGTTTGGCTCTCTTTGTTAAGTCTAGATTTAGTTTAATTAGTCTTATGCCAGCGTAAGTGAATTGATTACATCGGAAAATAGTTCCATGAATGTTTGATATAAGTTCGCGAGTCATTCGGTATTTTCTTAAAAATGTCTGATTTCGATATTTGAGTCAGTGAAATCAGCGAGTAGGAATTGTGTCTTTGTTGGGAGGGCTCTAAATGGTAGTAAGTTCTCAACTAAGTGTATTACTCGCGATCCCAGAATTTTTTTAGGACCCAGTGGAAGTACTTACGAGGTGATAAATCTTGGTTATATTCGATATGTAAATCTGAGAAAGTGAAAATTTCATGCTCAGATAATCAAGAGAAAGAAAAGGGAAAGTACCCTCCTTCCGTGAGTTGCTGCGGCTCTGGCTGGCCCCAGCACACGACCAGGACCTGTCCCGAGAGTTCTAAAATTGAACAAGGAACCGAAACCGGGGGCGAGTAGAGCAGGCCACTACGGCCCCCAAGTATGATGAGGCCTCCCTCGCAGCTCAATCCGAACTGTCGAACTGTCGACAATAATGCCCTTGCATGCGACTTTGCCAGACGATATTGACTGCAGCTGCTGGTGGATGCAAATTGAAGTAGGTGACTACCGTCTGAGAGCACTTTGCGACTCCGGAGCCGCCCGCACCATGGAGGTATCCCAATAGTCGCCTTCGTGGGAACTAATATTACTGCCTACGCAGGCCCAGGAGCGACACTCGCCAATGGCCAACTGGTACCTATTTAAGGTGCTCTCGATGTGCCGAAGAGAGAGAGAGAGAGACTAGGGAAAAAGTTACCAAGCTAGCCCTCCTGCAGTGGCAAGATAGAAAGTGCAGGCTGCTAGATCAGCCAACGCTAACTGCGAGTCGACCTAGGAGTATGTCGGTTCATCGAGCTAAATATTATAGCGCCAGACACTGACAAGTTGTTTATAACCTTGGAGACAAAGTTTGGAAAAGGAATCTAGTTTGGTCCTCCACTATTCAAGGCATTAACGCGAAACTAACATCGCAGTTCGCTGGACCATTTGGATTTGTTGCCAAAATAGGTCAAGACGTACACACGTTAATCAACGATCAGGGAAAGATCGTTGATAATATCGACATTGTAGTTTTGAAACCGTACGTAGAAGAAGAAACTTCATCGACACGTAGAGAAGTAGAGGACTCCAACGGCTCTGAAAACGAAAAAGAAGAGACCACAACGAAAGACAATATGAGCGCAGCGACACCCGCTAACACCGCCAGAACTGTACGCGTGGAAATGCCACGCCCGTGAGGTAGACCGCGAAAAACTAAGACTGTGGCTAGCCGAGCTTGTACGCACACTATAGTTGGATCTTCGTCTCCTTAGCCCCCGGACTCGAACCTTCGAAGGGTGCCAAACGCGGTAGACCGTAAGACTCCAAAAACAAGGAGCCTCCGCATATTGAAGTATCGCTGCGACGTACGCGAGCAGAACCGAAAAAGCCGAACGTTCGAAATAGCTAGAGTAGGATAATAAAGTTAAGCCGTCTTCACGACCGCTAACAATGAATCCCGCCGAAGCTTCTCGCCATCGCAGCGCTACGCCGCTCTCTCTCTCTCTCTCTCTCTCTCTCTCTCTCTCCCTCTCTCTCTCTCTCTCTCTCTCTCTCTCTCTCTCTCTCCGTCGTACCCGCTCTCACCTGCCGTCGTTTGGGCTTCTCACGCGCACTACCTGCCTCTGCATGCCCGTGAGCACGCTTGTATCTTTCCTTTATTGAATATACAAAATATAAACAACAATTTGAGCTATTTATTACAATTATGTATTTATTAACTAAGTCAAAATGTCTTAAAAATTCTAAAAGTATTGTAAAATTTAAAAATACAAACATATTTCATTTAATTTAGTTCTTGAAACGATAAAGAGTATATGAAAACCTAGCCGGTTTCGGAGATAATTTTTGACAAAAATACAAGACTTTAAAAAATTGCACTAAACCTTATTTAATTCATAGTTTTTCGCTAAAGTATTTGTCGTTTGGCGATCTGGCTTGCGGATATGTATTTAAATCTGTTCCAACTAATATTTACCATAATATTATTTCCGAATATGAATTTTTACTTCTTTGAATAATGTTATTTAAATAACTACAAGTTTTTGACTAATTTACATTGTAAAAAAATGAAAAAATTAAATTTCTCTTTCGGTGAAGGTTGGGTTCAACAGAAAATATAAAAAAAAACAAAAAATTCTTGGATTTTTGTCGTACAAAGCTTGTTTTTCGAGATATAAGTGCAATTAAACAAATTCCTATTGTTTTTCGCACGCAGGCGTAGGATATTCTTATTCTGCACATTTTTATAGATTCTTCGAAAAAAAAATGAAAGTTCTCCAAGAAATATCCGGTCCATTTTCTAGCACAACTGGACTCATATTTGCATTCAGAATTTGATTACTTACTTTGGTTAAGAAGAAGTGTCATTTGAAGATGATATCCATTGCTATATATGATATGATAGGACGGGACGACAAGTTTTTCCATAAAAAAATTTTAACACGGTTTCACTGCATCATGTTGTTTAATCTTTTCTGATTCACTTATCCACAAAGTGGAAGGCAATCCTAACAGAACGATCTATTTGATGATAACTATACTTAATATTATAAACTACTTAAGTATTACTATATGACCTTGATTCCTCAATGAAATCGCCTTCTAGAAATAAAAATAACAGTTTATTCAAAAGACTACACACCGAAGCCCTTAAAAATAGCCCTTGCTGCAAAAACTTAATATAATAATTCATTTTTATTGTACATATTATTTCCCCCATTTAAAGTCTTATTTATTTATTTGGACACGATCGTTTTTTTTGTAAAAGAAACTTGCTAATTTAGTTATGGATGTCACAACTTTCTTTTCTGAAAATTAGAATTGGGATTTTCGTAAAATCAAAGGTAGTGAAGTAGTTATTCTAAAAATATGATCGTCAGTTCAATGGACTCCTAATGCCAAGCTGTTTATGTATAACATACATACATATTTCATTAATGATAGTTTTCGATTTTCCAAGTCGATGTATATAAGCATAAATTCGTATCAAGAATTAATTATTACGTTCTGCAAAGCACCGAAAAACAGAAAAGCGCGCGATAGCTTCTGAAGGTCCAGAAAAGGGCTGGAAAACTGTAAGCCGTGTAAAGTAAGTTTTCAATGACTAATAATTATATTATTTAATATTAATCCATTCGTATAATATTAACTTATATTATTACTATTAATTCGCTGATATAACTCCATAAATCACTCATAACTTCGAGTGATGTTGCCTCCATACATATAGATGCTATTTTAATAATCCACTCTTAATCTACAATATTTAATCATTCACATGATTTCACTCAAGTAGTCCGAGTTATCAGATCACTCAAAAACTTTTGAGTGAAAAAATTTGACTCTAATAATTTGCACGGACTCTAATTTTCACTCTAACTGAGTAAGAGTGACTTCCCCGGAGCTTCGAGCGAACCTTTCACTTTAAAACATTAACAGAATAGACAATGTGAATTATATTTTGTAATCATGTATTTATTTTATACATGTGATTTGTGTGCAATAAATAAAATTTAAAAATTTCATAACCTTCCATAGATAACATTAAAAAATATTTTAAATCCATGTAAGAGCGAAATATTTATTTTATTTATACTATAAGTAAATAATTCAATAATATTCAATTCAGATAGTATACAATAAGGTACGATAAATTTAGAAATTTTATGGACGATCAAAAATTATAATTTGCAAAGTTTTCTTTTGGGAAAAGTATGCAAATCCAGGTAGATAATTCACTTAAATACCCCAGATGAATTTATTTGGATTCCATATGGATATGCTTGGATTTCAACACGATTATGTGAAAGGATATCCATGATGATATTCTTGATCCATATGAATTTCTATGGTTAATCGTACATTACAGGTGCCGTACATGGAATTTAATTAATTTATTCAGTTTAAATAATTAAATACGTAGAAATACAAAAAATTGATATGGATTTCCCATAAATCTAATTTTTAAATTCCCAATAAAATTTGATAAAAAATGAATGTGGATTTTCTAGTTGGGCCTACGCAGGAATACTCATGGATTGATAAGTAATGCAGTTGATTTCTCCAAAATCCAGTAGCAATTGTAAGGCTATAAGGTTCATTTGGAAAATCATCGATGGACTTTTCAAAAACTAGCAGGAATTTTCACATATTTAGGTAGATTAGATAAAAAATAAAGGTGAAATTTTTCAGAATCTAGCTAGAAATTTGGACATTCAAATATAAAGGTGAATTTTCAAGAATCCGACTGGACTTTCTATTTGCAGATGGATTTACGTAGGAATATTGTTGAATTGATAAAGAATACAAGGATATTTTTACAAAATCTAGCTGCAATTTTAAGGTTATACAGATACGAGTAGATAATTATTAATGGAATTTTAAAAGAATTAGCTAGAATTTTCACATTTGCGAGTAAGTTGGATAAAAAATAAAGGTGTAATTTTTCAGGATTTGTTAAGAAATTTTTGACGTACTAGTATATTTGACCAGCTAGTTTTTAAGAAAGTCAGCATATATGATTTTTCGAATGAACCTGACTGCCTATCTTAAAATTCCAGCTAAATTTTGGGTAAATACACCTAGAAGTATAAAAATTCCATCTGAATTCTTGAAAATTCACCTTCATCTTTACCATTGTCCTCTTTCTTATTCTGTCAATATCACTGTATGAAACCATTTGGAAATATAAAAATACCAGCCGAAATCTTGAAAATATACCTTCATTTTTGGTCAAATCTACCTGCGTATTCAAATTTCCATTCAATTCTGGATCCGAAAAATCCCACGTTCATACTTGATCCGATTCACTTAAAGAATGTGCAAATTCCAGATAGTTTTTAAAAAAGTATGCCAATCATTTTCCAAATTGACTTGCATATCCAAAATTTCGACTGGATTTTAGGGAACTATATCAGGAAACAAAAATTTAAGCCGGTTGTTGAAAATCCACCTTTATTTTAAGTCATTTATCTAATCATCAGAAAATTTAAACAAAATTCTGGAAAATTCTACCTTGATTCTTCTCCGATCCACCTAGAAGTGTGAATTATAATCCCAGCTATAATTTCAATAATTTCAGCCAATTTTTTTTAGAATATCCATCCATAATTTTCAGAATGAATCATTATATCCCTAAAATTCCATCTGGAATATCAATCTAGTCAAATCTATCTGGATTTATAAAATGCCCAGCTAGATTCTTGCATATTCCACATTTATTCTTGATCCGATCTACCTGAAAAAATGAAACTTCCAGCTAGTTTTTTGTAAAACCCATGGATGCTTTTTGAAATGAAAGTATATATCCTCAAAATTCCAGATGGATTTAGGGGAATGCTACCTGCATTATTTATCAATCTATGAGTATTCCTGCATAAACCCATCTAAAAATATAAAAATTCTCGCTGAATTCTTGAAAATCGACATTTATTTTCAGCCAGATCTGCCTGAAAATTTTAAAATTTTAGTTACTTTTTTGTGAAATCCATGTTTATTTTTTTGTCTCTACGTATGTTATTCTTTAAAAAATCTAAAGAAACGAGAATTTTAATTTAATTTTATATAATCCGCCTGTATTTTGTCTTTAAAACAACCTGGTTAATCATATAAATTCATATGTATCAAGAATATCACCATGGATATCCATCCTCCCATATTATCCAGGTGAAATCCAGATATATCCACCTAGTGCATCCAGGATCTATCTGGATTTCCATTGATTTATTTGAGACAGAATGCTATTTATTAACTCTAAATAATTGTAAATAAACATACCAGTTAAATTCTTTAATACAGATATAACTTGGTGCGCCATGTAAGAATCAAGGCCAGATGTTGGTTCGTCACAGAGCATCAATGGTGGATCTGTCAAAACTTCTGATGCAAATGATAGCCTTTTCATTTCACCTCCAGATATACCTTTTATTTTTCCAGGTATTCCAATAATGGTATTTCGACATTTCGCTAATGCCAGCTAAAATTCATACATATAGTCAGGTTTACAAAATAAAATCATAGAATACATATAAGGCATTCATTGTATTTGTATGCTAGTTTTAATGTAAACGTTGTGGTTATACGAAATATCGCAGACAAATGCTGCTCGGGAGGGGATGCTACGAGTATTTGTATAGCTCAGTTTAATAATGGCTAATGTATTATTTTTCACACTCTGACCTCATGGAGTTTTAACCTTCCCAGATGGCCCTACACTCTTCTAAACTTTTCACTGCTTTATTTGCAATGTTACAAAACTAATCGCATTGCCATTGTTAACGATATCCCCAGTATCCAAAATCTTTAAATTGAATGTCACATGATCTCTTTTGGTTGAAAATAGAATCATTAACATTGGACAAAACGCCAAGGCTTCTACACGCAATGCAAACTCATAGAAGCGTGGTCAAAAATAAAAGATAAACAGAATATAAATATTACGATTGATTTAATACATTGGAAGGTCCAAGATACAGGGAGAATAGTTCTGTTACTTCACAATTATTGAATGATTATTATTGAATGTTGAATGACATAATACATTTCGCATTTTCAGCGATTATAAAACAAAAATACGTAATGCAATGTAAGCAGCTTCTTTGCACCGAATACGATGCAATGCATTTCTGGGCAAATAAAGACTTGAATTTGGATTTCCACTTGATTCTCTCTTTCAGCAAGTTATCTACTTACCACGGCGTTGTATAGTGAGGGATAACTATAAGCTAAAAATTTTTAATTTATTATCGATTATAAATTTACTATTTCTCGTCCAAACCATTGATTGGATCTAGTATATAACAAAACTACAGTATCCTATTGAAAATAATAACGTCATTTTATAACGTTATCATGTGACTGCTTTTTGAAAGGATTGTTTTAATCTATATATAATAAATTACTGATTGAATCAAGGGTTGAAACAGGTAGCACGGCCGAGTATAGGTGCAGAATTCAAGGACAAAAGTATCCTGTGTCAAGAATTCTGCGACTATCAGCAGCCTCCCCACCGTCGGCAGCGGTTGACACGTGCACTGCCGACGCTGTACTCTCTCGACTACATATGCGCAAGACAGAAAGTCTAGAGAGAGAGCAGCATAGGAGAGAGCGCATTAATTAAGGGAGGGGAGGCCCCGAAGCGCCTCCGACAGGGCAATTAAGAGAGTGAGGACTCACTCATTAGAAAACGGTCAAGCTACCTAGTATAGATTTTCCGTAAATTATTTTTTCACAGATCTACATAGAGTTTTATCCACATAAGTTTGTCAAATAAATTTAGTTACCCGCCAATCAACTGCATTCACCCTCGAGTCCACGTTCAGTCCACACGTTCGTTAACTTCAACAACGGTGATTAAAGCTAAGGAACTTCCAATGATAAGTCGACTAGTTTAAAGAGAGAAATAAAGAAATTTTAGTGCGTTTTGCGAGCGACACGCGCGGTCACGTCTAGAGTCCGCGCTCTCGCACTGTTTCAGTTAGTGTATTAAGATTATTAATTACCCTAGTTTAAGAACAATTACGAAGAGCTTAAAGAACCCCCCCTAATAAACGTAATTTCATAAGGTTTAATAATATTATGGATAATGCTACAAATTTGGAACTTTTATGACGTTATTTTGTAATGTCCTTTAGCGTAAATTAACATTATGTAAGTGCTGAAATTGATTCGAAAATACTAAATAACGTCATTTTTCGATTTCATTCCCTACATGATATGACGTTATTTTATGTATTACAAATGTACATTTATAAATAGCTTCATTTTTCTGGTCAAATATCTCAAATACATTAAAAAAATGTGACAAATTCACGTTATTTAACGAGAATTAACGTTATATCCATTCAGAGAATAAAACGGCCCGACGTTACAATAGCCTCAAATGATAATTAGAGTTCTATTTTCTAAGTAAAAATAGATTTAAAATAAAACTCTGTAAACTATATAAATATTAATTTAATATTTTTAAGCTTCATTTATTTCCCGACTTCAGTCGTAGAAATTTATTTTATAATAACATTTTTTTTATAATAGTACAATTATTATTATTAGTATTTACATAAGTACAATTATTTTTAATCAAATTTATGTAATATTTTGTTAATAACAACAGACTTTCGTGAAACATACATACAAATAAATGAAAATTTAGCTTAGAATAATTACTATGATGGCAAGTTTTTCCATTAAAAAAATAGTAACACATTTACTGAATTAATAACTAGAGTAGATTTTACTTCCGCTCATTCCTTCCACATATAACAGAAAAATTTGTCATAATGCGAAACAATCCTGTTTATGACATGATAATTTTGGACATACACATGTATTACCACATATTATGGGCACATTTATCATGTGATAATGTTACGTAAGATAGTGAATACATTGTTTAAATGTGAATCTATCGCTCGATGTTGGAATATTGTAAATAATTTACTATGCGTCTCTTCGAGCCAAATCGTTTTATTTATACAGAATTCGCCAAACGTTTCAGGATATATGTATCCCCTCTTCAGTGGCTAATATGTAAAAAGCCTCCATCTTTCACATCGTAAAAAGACAAGGAATATCGCATATGGCGAGGATTTTGACTCGAGAAATTATAAAAACAGTACGGTTCTTTACCTGTGCCATTAGATGGCAATATGCTTATATATTACTTTGCGACTTTTGGTGAATGTAATTTTGTTTTGAAAGTGATGTGCGGATTTGAACAGAAAACGGAATTTGAATTATGACTTGCTAAAGAATAGCTGTGTATTTTTGCTCACAGTGATTTTGAATGTGTTGGCGATAGACACGCCTGTTTTAAATTATTTCTATAGTGGCAGTGTGGAGTTTTTATTTTTAAATGTTAAATGTGCGTGTTTGCTCAAGAGTGAATAGCTCGATTCGGATAGCAAAATAACGCAATGCACATAAACTTTGAATTTTTTTAGGTGAAATGAGTTTATTATGAATTTTTTTTGTCGTGAGTATACAATTGTCGTGCAAGTTTGTGATTTTTAGAAGAAACGTGTAGAGTGTGTATTTAGATTATATTATGAAGTATATTTAATGCGAGTTTTTAGCTAAGTTTGTGCGATTTCACATGCAAATAGCTACAATTAAGAGTGAATTTGTGAGAAGGTTTTGAAACAAACAAGTGATACCAATGTGATGTCTTTGGGGCGTTTTAGACTTACAGTGTTGTCACGAATAGTACTTGTGCTTTTATAATTGGTCGTTGCAATCAGTTGATATGTGAAATGTCGACTTGACTGAGTGACCGTGAATTTTTGAGATAATTAATGCAATCGTGTTGCTGAATTTACGATGTTTTAGTTTATTAGAAAGATATGCTATGATGCAGTTTCAATTCAACTTGTATATAGTTATAATTTGTAATGTGTTTATATATGTATTGAAAAAAACGTGTCAAGATTTATTCGTTTATTTTGCAATTGACAAAGTTGTTTGCAACGATATTGATGGACACGATTATGACTAGCGCTAGGACTAGATTAAGTGACTTTTGAAAAAGTTTAGATTTTGTTTGAATAAGTATTGATTTGGAATTGTGTGTTTCTATTCTGTTTCTGTTCTTGAGTTTGCTGGTGTTTAATTGTAATTTAATGTACTTTATTTAAGTTCAACAAAATGACAGTGTTCAAATAATAATATTTGTGAAAATGCTTAAGTGTTGAATTTGAAAAAGGCGCGCCTTGGAGGAGACACAGTTTTCACCACTACCAAAATGGCCGCCGCCTCATATAGATATATAATTTCAAAGGAGAAGCGTCTGCGTGACGTCACGCCTCGCGCCAACTCTTTTGGCCTCGAAACTTCGACCGATTCTCATGGGTGTGCAGCTGACTCAGTAGTGTCGTCTGCACGTGACATGGAAACAAACTCTCGGTTGAGGTTACAAACTAGCCAGAAAGAGTGATCGTCGCAAGAAGAAAAATATCAAGTTCCAGTTAATTTCGCGATAGCAAATTTTTATCAGCTTGCAGAGACGCTGGGGCGACTTGGATCTCGCTAACTCTTTGTCAGATGAGTATAGTTTTATAATATTATCTTTGCAAAGCTTGCACCTTCTATGAAGAGCTTTGCTTTGTGGCAACTCCAATTTCCTTTTTTATGTTTCAGATCCACAGCAGCTGCTCTTATTACCAGGGTTGAGGCGACAGTGCTGGGAATTGCAATTTCGATTTTACAAATCTATCGTGGGAATGCAAGAAATGTTCAAGTCTTGGCGGGTGATAATGCAACAACTGTGAAATTATGCCAAGATACTGCAGGAGGACTTGATTGCATTTTACTCGAGGGTGCAGAACTCTTAATTGTTTGGCCACTAATTTAAAAAAAGTGTGCGAACGAGTGTAAAAGTGTGTGATTAATAATTATTGTGAGCAAATGTGTATTAAATATAGCAAGCGATGGAAGCAATGATTTTTTAAAAAAGATGTGAAAATTGAAAATAATATGTGGATAATCAATAAGTGTTTATGCATATAAAAAGGAAAATTGACAGATATAAAGCTTCTTGCAATGTTATTCGCGTTTTATGCAAGATAGATAAAAAAAACGCAGACCAGACTCTGGTTCTGATGTCACACAGGCTGCTGCAACGAGACTGTACTTAATGCTTGTTCAGGAGGCAGCTCGTAATAGGAAATTAATGCAATATAAAAAATGTTTAATGGAAAACTCGTAGTCCTGGTGCTTACGTCACACGACTAGAGTATTATTGAATTTATGTATTTTAAATGATTTGGCAAAATATGATATTATATTTGAATAAATTTGAAATATATTTGAATAAATGAAATTTTTCACTTTTATATTCCTATCACTATTCTTTGACAAATTGTTTATGGGTACTCTCTTAGGGTCAAATAGTGAATATTCACTGATAGTCAGTGTATATTAACTATTTGAATCAGTGCAGACTGAGCGACTTACTTGTAGTCAATATTCAATATAGGAAAAAGTGAAATAAATCAACTAAATGAAATAGTGTATATGAACTCTCTGAAATAGTGTGTATACACTCCTACGTAGTGTTAATGAACTAATTTGAATAGTGTGTTGCGCTAATATATTTCACTGAAAAAACCACTTATTGCAAAAGTGAACGATGTAAATACACAATACAAATAGCGTATATGTACTTTCTGCAGTAGTGTATATACATCTTATAAATAGAGGAAATGAGCTAATCTGAAAAGTTAAAATTACAAATACACTATAACAAATAGTTTTCTAAAAAAAAGAATAATGGTATTACGTAATGGTAAAAAAATCTTTTTAATAATATATTTTATTATAATACATTAAATTGTACAAGGATCTATGATTGATCTGAGTCTGGTGAGGTATGTGATCCAGCAGAATTTTTCACATTTTTTAAATTTATGAATAACGATCTAGTGCTGGCGGAAGCGGTTTCAGCTATATTGTATATATAGGTTTCGATGAAATTAAAAAAGTTTTTCAGTTTTAAGGGGTATTCTAAATTAAAAACATAAAATATTTTAAAAAGCAAATCGAAAGTAGGTATAATGGTTGTCGAATCGCTTCGTTGACAAATTTTTTCGTCCCCTTGAATAAAAAAAATCATTTTGGACTCTGATTCGAGACCAAGGATGTATGGCTGTATACTGGAGTCTGAATTTTTTCTTTTTTTCTCAACAAAATTTTCAACGGTGGTACCATTCTGAATACAAATTATACATTCGTTGATTAATTTTAGACATTTGTGAACAAATTACTCAAACATATTTGAGACATTGTACTTACTGGCAATATTTCCAAAAATGCAGAGTTCATGATCTGAGAATAGGTTTTTTTTGTTTTTTGTCTTAAAATACTATTTGATACGTTCAGTAAATCTCCTAGTATCAATAGAGCCTTTGTTGAATCTGCAAAAAAGATTAATTATTATTTTTTTAATTTTAAAAATCACGGATTTGTTAACATAATAATAAATCTTACCATCAATAACGTCGTCATGTCGACGCATCACTTCCGGCTTATGCAATTCAGCGTAGCTTAGAATTGGTAGAACATAATCCGGAAGGAAATTCTTTAAAAAATTATCTCCTTTAGTTGGAAATATAGCTTCAAAATCGTTATCAATCTAAAATAAAATAATTATATTTATATATGTAGTTTAATAATTCAAATTTAAAATCTGTAACTTACGATTTCTCCATTGTAGTCCAATAAACGAGGATACTTTTCAAGAACTTCTACAATACTTGGAGCTTCCGACAGTATCCAGGCTCTTCTATTTCCAACAGTCTCGCCCATTGTGGTAACAATCAACTGCTTATTGGTTTTCGTTGGCATTTTAAATGCCATCAAAGAGATCTAAAAATATAAAAAAATATATATGTTAAAAATATATATTGCAAAAAACACAAATAATTTGCAATACGCGAAGCATTCGCACAAGACTGAAATTACACTATCATACTTGTACTTAATTACAAAACAATGTACAAACCTTATTATTCAATTCGTCAGCAGGTAGTGGATTGAGTGAATCATCAACAATTATCGGTTTTTCCTTTTTCACTTTATATTTTCTTTTTGTTACACCCTTCTGTTTCCGAACTGTCATCAATCGATACATCAAAAATCCTTTTCCGGATTTCATCGGATCGTAATATAGTTCCTATTTAAGTCATACATGCGATTAAATATAATTTAATAAAAATTGCGCGTATATTTTATGTATATAACACACAAAAACACACACACCCAAATACACACACACACACGCGCGCGCGCGCGCGCACGCACACACACACACACACATACATACGCACGCGCGCACGGACATACACATATATATATGTATGTATAGTGTATACTTACATATCCTAATTTCGCATGTGTGTCTTTCAGCTGAGGAAATTCCGATACAATAGCTTTAGCAAGAGCCTCTATTGATTGTGCAGGTGGATAGCTATAAATGTAATATTAAGTTTTTAAATTCTAGTAAAAAATTGTTAGTTTATTGTTAGTGATTACACTTAACAACTTTTATCGTGTACATGAATCAACTCAGCCATTAATAATCTAATCATTGTTCGCCTATCTTTTTCCGAACATCCCTTCTTGGCAGCTGCCATTACTTCTATACCTTGTTTGGTTTTTTGTAATGTACGCTTTACTGTTCCATAGCGCTAGAACATATTTAAATATATTTATCTTTAGGTTATGCAAATTTATGGATATTAGCATTTCAACATTTTAATAAATAAAAATTGTTTAAAATAAAGGAAATTATTATAAGGATGTAGACAAGTGTATACACTTGCTACCGTGATTTTATCCCTCGGAAATTCTTACAAGGATTAAAAGAAATCATTGATAACAAAATATCGATTACGAAAACACATAATCCCTTAACATATTAATCAGCTCAGTAATTACTCTACATAATCGATGTTTAAAGATAAATTATAATAAATTACCGTAAAATCAGAAGCCTTCACTTTTTTCTTGGATCTCCGTATAGAACTTTTTTTTGTGTCACTCATGCCGTTCACACTTTCATTGTCTGAAGTCGAAGAATTTGCAATCTTACTGAAACTTTCATTTTTCAATTGTTCATTGGTCGAAGATTTCTTGAAAGATAAGGTGGATTTACAATTTTTCTTTTTGTCATTTTTTCGATTATCTACATTTTCTTCTGGGGATGAAATATCATTATACGAACTGTCCATTGAGAGGCTAGATGCACTCTTTGCTAACGCATATAAATTAAAATCGTCGCTATATTTAGCTTGTTTTCTTGAACTAGGCCCAGGAGAATTATTATCTAGCGGCATTTTATCATTTCTTTTAAGTTTATTAATCTGCAAATAAAAAGTATTTCTATTGGTCGCATAAAATTGAAAACATGCAAATTATTTAAAAATAAAAGTCCACTTCGCACATAGCATAAAACAAAATAATTTTAGTGCTGATGACTTACTGAACTACTTGTTGTCGCATCATTGATAATTTTTAATAATTGTTTCCTTGGACCCATTTTAATTTTCAAACTTAATAAATCATTCTCCGTCAAATCCATAAATGCCGGACCATTCATTATTTCATCTACAAATAAATAAAAGAAACTCAATCTCAATATTTAAAGAGAGATTGATTGATTGATCGAGAGATAGAGAGAGAGAGAGAGAGAGAGAGAGAGAGAGAGAGAGAGAGAGAGAGAAGAAAGCACCAAGCAAAACCTAATATATATACATAATATACATTATATGATGAATTCTACGCTCCAAGCAAAACTTATTATTTAATAAAGATTAATTGAATAATACAAAGAGGGGGGGGCGGCGTAGCCAAGTGAAATATATATATATTTAATATACATACATAATATTGCATATATAAATACACAGACTCAAAAAGGTAATTTAATAAGCATCAGGCAGATATAAATAGATATGGTATAGTCATATATTCTTACCCTGAATGTTTAGTCATATAATAATATGACGCAAACTAATATAAAAATAGATTGAAAGGTTAATAAAAATGCGTCTCTTCGAGCCAAATGTTAATAACTACGCCATACGTTTCGGGGTATTTTACCCCCTCATCAGTGGCTAAGCAAATTAATTTATTATTAAGGATTACAAGACAATTAGAAATTATGATAAATAAAACAAATTAAATTACCAAAGTTTAAAATGAGTCGTGAACTACATCGACGACGTAAAAACCGCAGACGGCGCTAAAAATTACAATTCGCAAATTTGAAAAAATTACAAAAGAATTTAATAATGGTTATAAAAATCGCTACAAAAATTTACAACTTACAAGGTGTGACGCTCGAAAAACAAAATTGATAAGCGCGACCGGTGCCACTCGGTGGTAATGTGGCACCGGCCAAGGACAAAAGTCAACTAAGTTTACAGCTAAAATCGATCTTATATATACGTTACAATACATCCGTCAAACGGATTCTAATACAATTAAAAGTGTATAAAATGCAAAAATAAGGCGAATATTGTAGCCACGAAAGCCGCCGAGCTCGCTGAGTGTATCCAGAACACATAGCACAACAGAGGTGACACGAGCTGTTATTCATGTAGTAGATCGGAGAGCCCGCGCTGCTCCGCACGCGACGCCCCTACCATGACTGTATCACTATATAGTACAGTATGGCCAGGCCGTTGCCACGGCAACCCGGTTCTCCGACCTCCCACTTGGGATGTGCCGCTCCGGCCCGCCAGCCAATCACCATTGAACACGTGTTGGCTGAACTGAAGAGAGCGCGAAGCGGTGAGCCACCTCTCTCCGCGTTCTAAACTCCTGGTACAATCTGCTCGCTACCGAGCCTCCGCAATCACAACACTCGACAATTAATGTTTATTAGGACTAACTTTAAGATTGGAAATAACATTCTTGTAACTGGCTTTGAGGTGGCACGTGTCCTCAGCCCTATTCAGCGTGCCATCGAAAAACTGTATATGGAGCATCTCCGAGAACCGTCTACGGAAAATAGACTGCTCTCTGTCAATTATTTTAATATTGTTAAAATCAAAACTATGACCCGTCTCCAACGCATGTACTGCAAGAGGGGAATTCAGATCTCTTTTCTCTATATACCTCTTATGTTCGTATTGCCTAGTTTTTAGAGGCCGGTACGTTTCTCCGATATATGTTGATTCGCAATCGGAGCAATCGATTTTATAAACCACGTTCCGTGTGTCACCCACCGCAGTAGGGTCTTTACCAAGTTTGATAAATTTGTTAAACTTATTGGTAACATTATTAACTAACCTCACGTCATTATTTCTAAATACGGACCTTAATTTTTCATTGAACCATTCGTAGTAAGGGAACACACCATAGCCCTTTCCCGAGTGTAAATTATTGTTACTATTGCAATTGGAAGTGTGTGAGTCAATATTGCTCGTGTCTGTGCCTCTCAATGCGGCCCTTAAGATGCCCAAATTACGTGCAATCCGCTTTTTGCTAAATTTCTCAATAAAATCAGGAGGATAATCATTAGCTATTAAGATTTTTTTCGCCTTTTCAACGTTCTCACAGTGGAAACGAGGATCCGACGTTTTTTTGGTACCAATTAGTAAATATTTTGCCGCTAGAATCATGAAAGATAGAAATGTCGAGAAAGTTAATACTATTGTTTACTTCAATTTCCGAAGTGAATTGAAGGTATTCGTTATAATTATTAAAAACAGATAACACCACCTCAATCTCCCCTCTGTCCACTATCAAAAAACAGTCATCCACGTATCTGCGAAAAAGTCGAACGCTAGATTTTGTAATGCTTAGACAATGCTCCTCAAGGTCCTCAAGAACTGCATTCGCAAATACAGGACTCGAGCAAAAACCCATCGGGGCGCCAGAAACCTGCTTATAAAAATTGCCATCAAATACAAGATATGTACAATCGAGAAGAGTTCTTATACCGTCAATAAATTCGTCCTTAGACATGCAATTCAAACATGAAAGCCATTTCCATCTCTTCTCTATCGATAACAAAATTGCATCCTTTGGCAAACTCGAAAACAAGGAAACTACATCGAATGACGCGAAACAGTGTTTTTCAGACATATCTATATTAATCAAATCATACTTTAATTGAGAACTATTTTTAATATATGAAGCTGGTAAAGGAAAACGTTTTGATAATAAGACAGACACACACTTATCAAGAGAGTAAGTAGGGCTATTAACTGCAGAAACTATAATCCGTACAGGATTATCAGGTTTGTGAATTTTTATAAGGCCATACGCTTTCGGCAGCGATGTGTGCTCAATACCCTTAGAAGAAAGACCTCTGAAGGCCTCATCACTCTCCAAGACGCCCCGTGTACTCCAAAGATCAATCAGTTTTTTAATCCGCTTTTTTATCCCTGCGGCGGGGTTTACTTTAACCCGTCTATAAAATCTATCATCGTTAAGAGCGTCATTGACCTTTGAAATGTACACATTGCGATCTATTGCCACCGTAGCGTTGCCCTTATCTGCTCTAGTAAAAAATACATCCGGATTATTCTTTAAAAATTGTTTTGTGCGTTTGATATTATACAACATAATGCGTTCATGGTAAGGCGTGTGTGTCTTATTTTTAATTTGTGAATTTAAAATGGAAATAACGCCATCACGTAGTCCTCCGTCTATGCCTCGATTGAACATATAAACATTCTCCAAGCTCTTCAAAATCTCAATAGCTTCTTTAAAATGAAATTCAGTATTAAAATTAAATTTTTCACCCATAGACATCACCCTTTCTACATAATCTGGAAGTTGTGAATCAGAAAGATTCACAAGCCATTTTTTTCTTATTTCGAAAATATCCGCATGGCTAAAATTATAATTCGACATAATATTATTCACCTTCGAACCAATAATATTCGAAGTGTTGCCGTGCGAGCTGACCGAAAGGTCATGTCCCTGAGTGTGTAAACATGCTGCGGAGAGGTCAGATATTTTTCTCTCGCAGTTATAATTTAATTTATTTTTATAAGTTGAAAGTGAATTAGTCGAAAAATCCAAAACTACTCTAGAAAAGGCCTCGGAACTCAGTCTTATAACGTTACCAACAATGTGCAATATTTTTCTACCTAAATAACTAATATGAGTATTACAATCAATAATCTCTAATTTTAAAAGTTTCTTTTGCAAGTTTTTGATGTGATTATGGTATTTTCTAGCCGCAAATTTGCTATGGAAAAATTTATGCACGTTCATCCTCGAAATGTGTTTCGGCACAAAGTCTTTCTCCCGACACTCTAGTAAAAATTTCAATTGGTACGTGCATTTAAGAGTATCGCGTTGTGCCTTCAAAATTTTGCTGACTAGAAATTTAACTTCTAACGGATAATTACAAGAAATGAATTTAAATAAGTCTCTAACATTTACAAAGTTCGGAAAACAAAAGTTACTAATATTGTTGGCAATAACACTGGAACGGACACGGTCTTCTGTCTAAAAAAAAAAAAAAAAAAAAAAAAAAAAAAAAATCTTAATAGCTAATGATTATCCTCCTGATTTTATTGTTTCATTATCATTGGACAAAGTCCACATAACATATCGTGCATTGCATCAAAAACCTTGTTTTGACTAGTATGAAAATAACGAGAGCTGTTCAAAAAGCAATCACCCTTCATGCCAGTGGCAGTCTTTGCAGCATCAGAAAAATTATTGGTTTTTAAAACTGATAAATTTTCTTCATGTTTTTCTTTAGTGATGGCGACTGCATTTTGCCAGGTCCCTGAATGTAAATCTGTTCTTGTACATGTGCACATACGGCAAAATTGGTTAGCAGACGGGCCTAAAATATTATAAATGTCATGCACTGCAAGACCATCGCCACAAAAAGCTGCTATCGTCCCACGGATGATATAAATATCATTATCAATCATTACTTCTAATTTAGCCACTGATGAGGGGATTAATACATCCCGAAACGTTTGGCAGTAATAAAGTTACTTGGCTCGAAGAGACGCATAGTTTTTCCATTCCTCATTACTTCTACGCCTCCATCGCTTTCTAGTTTATTTAAATCATTCATGAAAGGTGCAAGTATTTTTTTAAAGCCATAACTTACTATATCCGCATGGCAAGCAATTATTAAAACGTGTATATTACTAAGTTGAGAATTCATATGCGGAGGTAAATTATCAATTTGAAAATAAAAAGCTCCTAACTTATGAATAGACGTTTTTGAACCTAACGGATTCACAACTTCTAACTCATCGTAATAGATTTTTAGTCTAATTGCACCCTTGAAGTTTTTAAATAATTTATGCTGTTTATAATATTCTCCATCAAGAAAAGAACTTAAAATTCCATTAGCTGACCCAGTTTCCGAATTGATAGCATTTCTCACTTCTTTATTTGATAATACTAACTTTAATGTATCGATTATGGGGACGTACTGGAAGGTATTGTATCGTTGTGTAGGTATATAACACATAGAGTCTCTATCGATTGCATTTTCCCAACGAGTACTCAAAGGTATTTCCATTGGTTGAATATAATGACAGTTTTCAACTAAAGCATTGATTTGTTGATCTAGAGATTTAAGCTGTTTGAAGGGGCTTGCAATACGAAATACGTCATCAACTAAGTTTATTATATTTTGATCTATCACTTGATCGATTTTCAAATAATTATTAACTTTTGCACTTGTCACATCTAACACATGAAACAATAATTCTTCGCATTCATTAAAAATATAAGTAATCATGCTACCTGTCATAGAACCATGACTTTGCAATCGACCAATCATTTTTAATGCGTAGAATTTTAAATCTTGATCTAAATCAAGGTTGTCTATATCTATCCTATCATCGGTATCATTTTCTACATCTATCCTTTCATGTATATTATTATATTCAAAAGGCTCATCGCGACAACTATCTGTTTCCATAAAACATTCGACTGAGGAAGAATCATTTTCTTCAGGTATATTTACAGTAGAATGTTTTTCTCGTATATGCCTTCTCAATGAAGTGAAAAGTTCGAAGCTTCTACGACAGTTATTTTGTCCACAGACATAACCTGTATTAATATTACGAGTAACTGATAAACCGTGAGTATACTGAAAATGTTGACGTAATCCGTTAATGCCCCCAGGTATTAAAGTGGAACATAAAAAACAATTCAGCTGATCCATTTTTCAACTACAAATGTCATAATCAATTAAACATTTAAAGTACATAAATATTAGTGCATGTACACGTATTACATATGTAATGTACACATATATTAGTACATGTACAATAATAAATTAATGTCTCAGTTTTACTCACTAAATAAGAGTTATATATTAAATTCTTCTATTTCCTTTTGAGTATAGGGACAATTATAGCAAACTACAAATATTGATTCCAGGTGGTAGCTCATCAAAAATCTCAGGTGATAAACGAATAATTGAAACTCAAGTTTTATGACATTATTGTGGAGGATAAAATTTACTAAACAATTTTATTGTAGCACTTGCGGCATCTCAAAAATGTAAAGGGAAATTCGAGACTAAAATGAAAGAAGAATATTAAACAAGATAATTAAATATGACTCACCCTCTAATACACCAACAGTTGATTCATCAACACCTAAAGACCGCAACTTAGTTGCCAATGCCTCGTGACTGAGAATACTCAAAAACTCATCCATCCTAAATAGACAGATTCTAAAAAAATTACGTATTAAAATAATTATTTTAGAGTTGAAACATACATTATTTATTATCGGCACATAATTATATTATTTTTTATTATCGACAGCAGAGGAAAGTACGATCTATATACATAATATACACATTACACACACATGTGTGTGTAATTATAATCTAAAAATTTACACATCAATAAGCGACTATATTGATGATTATGCATATACATGTACTTGATCCGAGCGTTGATGTTGCTTTTGTAGAGAAGTAGACCGTTCATAGCTCCAATTTGTGTCGAAAAACGTAAATTTATCTCTGCAAACAAACTGAAATTCCGCAACTTTTGTCTCTCCCATGCTCGAAGGTCGAAAAATAACGCGGTGGGAACAGAGAGCGAGAGAGAGCGCGAGAGAGTGCGAGAGAGAGAGAGAGCGAGAGAGAGAATGAGAGAAAGAGAGAGAGAGAGAGAGAGAGAGAGAAGAAAATTTGAGCATTCTCGGCTCGGCACAATGCGATGAAATTATATTCTAAAAATTTACTTGATAAACGACAACATACATAATGTTATACTTCTGTAACCAAAAATTAATTTGTCAAACGCGTGGCCAACTCGCGTGCTGGCTTCGTGCTCAAATATATAATCATCTGTCGTCTTGTATATAAAAATATTGTTAAATAATGAATTATAACACTCACAACTGCGCGTCTCTGCGATGCTGAGCGATCCCGATGTCGTCAAGGCCGTCGAATGGAAGCCTGGCTATTGGCTTGGGGATTACTGCGACTGTACCAATGCGGAACAGCTAGAGTGAGAGCTGGTGGGAGACAGTCGTGCGCATGCGTCAGCGTTATAATGGGTCTATGGATTACAACAGGAAAATTCCTTTATTATCGACAGCCAATATACGATCGACGGCTTTCAACAGCATAAATGAAAATATATATTTATATGTATATATACCCAACGACATTTTTCAAACAAAAATAATTTAATTATTACAAATAAACATATGTTAATTTTCACGTATAAATGTAAATTTGTAGTATGCTTACCTGAGTGTTATTATAATATGTATATATAATGTGTTATTATAATATGTATATGTCATTTATATATATTATATATACATATATATATACACACACACACACACACGAACACACACACACGCACGCACGCACGCAGGCACGCACGCACGCACGAGACCCACACACACACACACACTATATTCTATACGTGCGCACGAGCGTGTGTGTGTGTGTGTTTGTGTGTGCGCGCGCGTGTGTGGTGTGTATGTGTGTGTGGTGTGTGTATGTGTATGTGTGCGTGTGCGTGTGTGTGTGTGTTTGTGTGTGGTGTGTGTATTGTGTGTATGTATGTTTGTGTGTGTGTGCGTGTATGTATGTGTGTGGTGTGTGTATGTGTATGTGTATTTGTGTGTGTGTGCGTGTGTGTGTTTGTGTGTGGTGTGTGTGTGTTTGTGTGTGGTGTGTGTGTATATGTGTGTGTGCGTGTGTGTATGTGTATGTGTGTTTGTGTGTGTGTGGTGTGTGTATGTGAGTGTGTGCGTGTGTGTGTGTTTGTGTGTGTGTGTGTGTTTGTGTGCGTGTGCATGCGTGTGTGCTTGTGCATGCGTGCGTGCGTGCGTGTGCGTGTGTGTGTACACATTACACACAGAGACGCACTCACATACTTAGACACACCAGGAATAAAAACATAGTCGTATAAAATTGGTTGTACCAATAAAATGGTGTAGATACTTGTTAACAATTGGCTTGACACTTAAAACATTAATGGAGCACTTGCAGCGGCTGTAAATTTATCAATTTTCTCACATAAAAATAATTAACTGCAAAAGCAGTGAATAGCACTTTTGATTGTAAAAAATTATAAGTCCAAAAATAGTTCTTTTTATCAGTGAATATTCACTAATTAATTAGTTAAAATCTGAGTGAGTTGTCACTAAGAGGGTAGTGATTGCGGACGATGACATCACAAACATATGGGTTCTAAAAGCACTATTTTACCAAGTCAATACTCATAAAATTTTTAGAGAAGCCTCACTAAGAGAGTAGTGATTTCCCACGCATTTTGCAAAGTTAATATTCATTAAACCTTTAGTGAAGTGTCACTCAGAGCACAGTGATTGCTCACTGTGAAATCAAAGAAAAACATGTTGCTAAAGCACTGTTTTGCAAAGTCAATATTCACTAGTCGTTAGTGAGCGTGTTCATCACTACAAAATATTCACTACACTTGATGAATAGTGAATATTCAAAAGCTGAAATAGTTACAAGAAAAATCACTTTGTTAGGGAGTGAATAGTCACTGTTTCAAACAGTAGCTATAAAATTTTTACTAATTAGGCAGTAAAATTTTCACTGTTTAGTTTGTGTATATAAATTCACTGCCAGTAGTAGTGAAATTTTCACTATTCGACCTTAAGAGAGTACGGGTCCCCGTTGTGCATTTATTTATTAAGTCTGCAAAAATGGTTTTTTTCAAAGTATATTTTTCTCTTTTGAAATATTGATTAATATTGTTTGCAAAAATTTACAGATTGCATTCAATTACCAATATGACTAAAATTTGGCTGATGTTTTTTTTAGATTTTTTCCTTTTTTTTTAAATTCAAATTTCAATCATGCAATTTTTGACTCAAATTCGACTTGAAATCTCTGTTAATTGTGCTTTAAAGAAAATTACTTTTTAACAGGGAGATGCATAAACTTTGACTGATTTTTCTGGGACTTTCCTAAGCTTTAGATTTGCAACTTTTTCTTAACACATGATGATGTTAATTCTTTGAAAAAAAAACAATTATATTAAAGGGTACTTGAATTTTTCTGCAAGTGACTTCAGCGTGAATCTTCAAAACGCTTGGTCACTTGATGCTTGTTTTTTTAATTTGCACTCGGTATCACAATTAATAATTGTTTAATCTTGGTCGTCTAGTCTATAAGTATGTAATTTTTCCTTCGAGATTTTCAGTTTGCGTTGCTTTAGTTGAATGTACTTATATTCCAAAAAACTTTTTTTTCGAAACATGAAGCTTGTGAACTTTTGGGTGATCAGACGATTTTTATGTTTGAATAATCACGAAAAAAGCAAAACTTAATTCACGAGAAGTAAAAAAACATGTACGCATATACTGGGTTCATTTTTAAAACGAGAAAAATGGTGAGGCGGGGTGTGCGAAAAAGATGTTTTGTAAATTTTGTACAATATTCTCTAAATATGATTATTTTTTGGAAGATAGATAGGTGGTTGGGAAGGAGGGTGCCTGGATTATTGAGTGGGTGGATTCGTGGAGGATTAAGTGGATCGTCAATTGATGGAGGATAATATGGTAAGGTTCGGCGTTATGTACAGAGTAATATGAATAACTTCATAGATGGCTGGAGTTTTACAAGGGTGGTTTTAATTGGTGGATGGAGGGTTGCATGGGTAATTGCGGGGATGAGTAGAGGGTTACGGGCGTGGCTGCGAAAATTGGTGCGTGAATGGCTGCGGGGATGGATGCACGGATGGATGGTGAATGTAGAAGGGGTTCCATGAATAGCTTCATAAATGGATGAACGGGTGCGTGGGTGGTTGCTGGGGTGGGTGGAGGGGTGCATGAGCGGCGAAGGTATTGGGTGGAGGGGTGCGTGGGCGACTATGGAGTTGGAAATGTGCGTAAGCGGCTGTGGGGATAAGTGGAGGGGTGCGTAGGTGGCTGCTGGGATGGGTGGCTTCGTGGATTAGTGGAGGATTGCGTGGGTTGTATCTAGGACAGCTGGAGGATTGCGTAGGTGGCTTCGGGGATGGTAGAAGGGTTGTGTGGGTGACTTCGAGGATGGATGGAAGGTTGTGTGAATAACTTCGGGCATAGGTGGAGGGTTGTAGAAAGAAAGAAAACTGAACTCGATTATTCAAATGATTATCTGTTTTGCTTAATTATTTTTATCGTTGCTATTCATTAATCTATTTAATGAATGTTAATAAATGAACTATTATTTTTGCAATTCTGTTACTGAGTCAATAACTAGTTCTATTTCTATCTGAACTAATTGTTATCTCCTACCTACACTCTCACTTCGTAGGCACGACTGTATTTGTGTGTATTGAATTTTTATTAGGGTCAAATTGCTAAGATGTGACGTCGGGGTTGACGTATTAATGTTGATTTTTTTTTCTTTTCAGCCACCTGTAAGAGTATAGCTCGGGTGATCTCTCTAGGCTATGTAGATTAGAAACGAGGAAGCCGAAGATTTATTTCGGAATCGGCTGAAAAGGAGAAATAAGAAATTCCAATCGGTTACGCGTGACGGTTTTTCTTGGGTAAATTCCCGTTGTTTGTGGGATTTATCAAATTTAGAGGTTAAGATCACAACGGCCACACAACCTGAGTGATCAACACCTTCAAATAAGGGAAAAAAATTTTACGCGCAATTACTGATGAAATTTTCAAAGGACCTTTCTGTCTCTTCAACGGCAGTTATTGCCTGAGAAGAAACTACCAGGTTCTCTATGGTTTTTTTCTGGGATTGAACACCGAGCCACCGGCACTGGCTCCTACGCAGGCGGAGAGAGAAAGAGAACGCGAATGACTAGTTGCCCTTGTGGAAGAGAAAACAGTTAAATTATTATAAATACTCTTTGCTTGCTTTTCTCTGTTTGTCTCTTAGTTTGATGATTCCTCACACACGCTGGACTGCGTTCGTCGGTGGAAGGTTGCTCGATATAATTGTGTATGAAGTTCATGGGCGTGATAGAAAAATTTAAGAAATAAATTTGGTTTCGGCGTTTTCCTTTTGTTTGTTTATAAAGAAATAACAACTGATCAATGTGCTTTTTTTGAAAAGAAATTTTTCTTTATGATGTTTATTTGTTTGAAATATAAAGTGAATACAAGTAATTTAGATGTCTGCACACCACGGCGGAGGGAGTCAGAATGTTTCCCTGAGACGCGTCGCTCTCGCTCGGAGGTTTCAACAATTTAATTTTCCGCTGGAAAAGCCCTTTGGAGAGGGAACTTCCAATTAAAATTTGGGAGATTGTCCAGTCCTCCGAGGTTTTCCAATGGAAATGGACTAAGAGAAAAATCCCGCCTACGCACGGCCACGGTGAGCAGACATCTAAATTACTTGTATTCACTTTATATTTCAAACAAATAAACTTCAAAAAGAAAAATTTCTTTTGAAAAAAAGCACATTGATCAATTGTTATTTCTCTATAAACAAACAAAAGGAAAACCCCGAAACCAAATTTATTTCTCAAATTTTTCTATCGCGCCAACGAACTACAAACACAATTATATCGAGCAACCTTCCACCGACGAACGGAGTCCAGCGTGTATGAGGAATCATCAAACTAAGAGACAGAAGCGAAATAGAAAGCTCACGAAAAGTAAGCAAAGAGTATTTATGCAAAAATACTCTTTGTATGCAAAAATAATAGTTCATTTATGTTAACATTCATTAAATAGATCAATAAATAGCAACGATAAAAATAATTAAGCAAAAAAGATAATCATTTGAATAATCGAGTTCAGTTTTCTTTCTTTCTACAACCCTCCACCTATGCTCGAAGCCATTCACACAACCCTCCATCCATCCTCGAAGTCACCCACACAACCCTTCTACCATCCCCGAAACCACCTACACACTCCTCCAGCTGTCCTAGATACAACCCACGCAATCCTCCACTAATCCACGAAGCCACCCATCCCAGCAGCCACCTACGCACATCTCCAACTCCATAGTTACCCACGCACCCCTCCACCCAATACCTTCGCCGCCCATGCACCCATCCACCCACCCCCGCAGCCACCCACGCACCCCTTCATCCATTTATGAAGCTATTCATGGAACCCCTTCTACATTCACCATCCATCCGTGCATCCATCCCCGCAGCCATCCACGCACCAATTTTCGCAGCCACGCCCGTAACCCTCTACTCATCCCCGCAATTACCCATGCAACCCTCCATCCACCCATTAAAACCACCCTTGTAAAACTCCAGCCATCTATGAAGTTATTCATATTACTCTGTACATAACGCCGAACCTTACCATATTATCCTCCATCAATTGACGATCCACTTAACCCTCCCCGAATCCACCCACTCAATCATCCAGGCAATAGTGAACACACCCTCCTTCCCAACTACCTATCTATCTTCTAAAAAATAGTCATATTTAGACAATATTGTAAAAATATTGTAACATCTTTTTACACACCCCGCCTCACCATTTTTCTCCTTTTAAAAATGAACTTAGTATATGCGTACATATAAGTAACTTTACGTACAAATTTTCGCGTAGTAAAAAAAATGAGCTTCAAACAAAAAATTTACAAAAATTATGAAATGGATACTCGAGAAACGGCACGACACGTCGCTGCTTAATAAAATATAAGATAAAACTAGCCAGAGTCCTCGCTCGTTGACGCTCGCTCGGTACATAAATATTTCTTAATTTTTCATAAATAATATAATGTTATTTAATTAAATTATCTTCATTATTAATTAATTAAATGAACATTTAAATTATACCCCCAAATAAACCTTTTAAAAAGGTAAAAGGCTGGCAAGTATAAGGTCGTTTCTTCCTATGTAAGAATTAAACATTAATTTTATAACTTCTGATAACCTTAATGTCACAAAAATTCTAAGAGTTTACTCTATCTATACGGTTATTTCATTGTTTTAATCAAAGATAATTTTTGATCTCACAATTTGGTACGCTTATATGGTAAAAATTCAAATCTATCTATCTATGAAAATATTAACGCGTAAATATCTTCACGTTAAGGGTCTGTTGGTCAGACTACCACTTCTTTAGTGTTACTTGTCTGTAACGTCGTATGACGTTATATAGTATATAAATAGTATATAAATAGTTGGAAGTTGATAATTTGAGGGAGTAATATTGCTTTCAAAATTCAAACCATAACATCGATTACGTTAATTGCATAAGGTTTGACGATTGTCACACTTTCAAAAGTAAGAGTTCAGCTGACGCTGAGCTTGCGAAACGCAGACTAAGCGTTATACTTTTGAAAGATCTCGATATTGTATGTAGGATTACAAAATGTTTAAGAATTAATAATCAAGAATATTGTAAAATTGTAAACTAATTTTAGTGCTTAAAAGACACTCAATGCCCTCAATTAGGCAGTCAAGATTTTGTATCGACTCCGTCCACGCCGGTCCGAAAATTGGCGAGTTTTGATTATTTAAAATTCATTGTTGTTATTTATTACGGTTTACATACTTTTAATTTGTGTACTATTTTAAAGTTTTGTTAGAAAATAAATGTAGTAAATAATAGTATTCTTTTATTGTGTGGAATAATTTAGTTAAATCCTAAAAACCTGTACGTTGAAATCTGAAGGAAATTGTTTAAATCATTGGGTTGTTTTGAAGACAACGATCTTACAAAAACATTAACTGGATCTTCAACAATTCCTCTTGAATAACGAAGGACTATCCAACGTCATAAGTTCAAACAAGGTAAGTTCTGATTTTGTTCTCATAGGAAATACATTTATTTGGGAGCGTTAGGTACTTATAATCGCTAGATTTTTATCCCTACAAATAATCCTGTCTATAGGCATTAAATTGGAGTAGTCAGGACCTAACAATTTGGTTCCGATACAAATATCGTGCGTGAGCAGCCTTTATTGAAGTGTATATTTGTTATTTGTTGTTCTTTTTAATTGTATTTTTAGTATACAGTGGGAAAATTTAACTACATATATAGTAGAATAATTATAGATTGAGAAATATCTGAATTTTAATTGAATTTTGAGAGATTCGAAATATTAAGTTTTGTTTTGTAGTGCTATCAGAAGTTACTGAGTAGGCTGATTAGATTAGTTACAAGTGTTCTTGATAATAATACATAGGTAACAGGGTGTAAGACATATTTGATAAGTATATGAGTAGATAGGATTACATTTCAAAACAGCGGCGACTGACCGCGCGGGAATGCTGCGTTAGCAAAATACAAAGACTGTCGCGAACAGTAATTAGATATATAGGTCAGTGTATAACTAGGTTTTTTTAAAAGAGTAAAATTGTTTTTGTTTTTCTATACTTTAACTCGGTTATAATTTTGGGAAATTATATGTTGAGAATTTTGAGAATTTTTGAAGCATTTATTTTTTTGGTACAGTACATTAATTTAAATCTTGATTATGCCAATTTATTCAAATGAGTGGTAAAAATAATGAATTTAAAAAAAATCCAGAGGGAATAATAATTACTAGGAATCGTTTAAAATCAAATCCAGAATTAAAGTCTTCGTTAAGGAGTCCGTTATCAGGTAACATTTTTAAGAAAAGTCAAAAAACTGTGAGATCTCCTCCAAATACAGCATTAAAATCAACCGATTCAGCAAATTTGAAAATATCTATACAGCAAAATACGAGTGTTATAAGTAGTAATACAAATCAACAAAATGAAATTTTAAATTCAACACAGAATCGTACTTTACAGAACAACGAATTGATAGATTTTTCAATTGGAGAAAGTCATTATTCTGGTATTGGGGGTTTTGAAACAGAACAGAGTTTAATTACAGGTACATCTAAAGATCTTCAATTTACATTGGATAAAAGTTATAAATCAACAAATTCGAATTTATCCGTTGCTAGTAGTAGTTTAGAAAATACTAATCATACTGTAATTAATCAAAGTTCGCTGATATTGTAAAGAAAATGATCATTTTTCGGATAATTGTCGATTTGCTAAAGATAAGATTAGATTAATCTGTAAATTTTGTAGTCATACGGGACATTCTATTAGTACATGTAGATTAAATAAAATGCAAAATAATCATTGTCAATTTTGTCAGGAAATGGGGCATAAAGCACCTCAATGTTCAATAGTTCGAAATTTTGAAATTTGTCATAAATGTAAAGAACCAGGTCATGATCCACTTAAATGTGTAAATTTGTCGGTGAATGGTAATTGTTCAATTTGTAATAATGTGGGTCATTCTCCACAGAATTGTCCGGAACAATTTTGTTCTAAGTGTCAAAAAAGGGGGCATCCTACAAAGTTCTGTAAACTAGGTGAAAATAGATTTAGATTTTGTACTATTTGCGAAGCTATGGATCATGTTGCTACCGATTGTGAAGTAGCAAAAATATTAGTTACAGAAAGTAAAGCTAAGCAACAATATAAATGTCAATGGTGTGATGGATCTGGCCATACTGTTAAATTTTGTTGGAAATTAAAAGGATTATTACAAAATAATAATTATGATTCTAAGAAAAATAATTATCAACAAATTTTTAAACCACAAAATAGAAATAATTTTACTAATAAAGCTATTAAAAGAGTTTGTGAATATTGTAATGGTTCTAATTATGAAGTAAAAAATTGTCGAAAATTGCAGGCTTTGACATCTGATGTTGAAGAAAATTGTGTGTTTTGTTCACAGAAGGGGCATAGTATTAGTAATTGTGATCAGATTAAAATTTTAGAACAGAGAAAGGGTATGGTATGTGCAGAATGTAAGGGTGTGGGTCATACTATTGAAAATTGTTTTAGAAAACAGGGAAACTTAAAATCTCTTCCGGGAAGGAACGCGTAAGAAGAGATTTAGAAAATAAGTCGTTCCAAATTGAGGTAAATAAAGAGAAAATTTTTGAAATAAATAAATTTTTAGTGACGAATGATAATGGTAATTTAAGTAATGTTGATATTTTAGCTAATAGTTATGTTTTAAAGTTAGAAAATTTATTACAATATATTGAAGTACAAGATGTAAATTCTAAGGCTATTTTTAAGTTATTAATAGATAGTGGTGCTCAATTAAACATTATTAAGAATAACACATTATTATCTAGGGAAATAGATACTGATAATAAAATCCTAATATCAGGAATTACTGATAATGCTTTGAGAACTTTAGGTTTGATTAAATTTCCAATTAATAAAATATATTTTGATTTTCATGTTGCACCAGATGAGTTCTCTATTCCATTTGATGGAATTTTAGGAATTAAAGCTTTATTACAACAAAAATTAAGATTGGATAAGGGTTATTTGGATATTAACGGGCAAAAATTTCAACTAAAATCAATTATTAATAAATATCATATTAATACACATATAATTCCTAAACAGGAAGTTAAAGAAGCTATTACTACAATAATTTTTGAAGAGTGTGAAGTTTCTGAATTAATTCCTGATTTTGAAATGCATTGTGAAAATGCAAAAGTAACTTTAATTGTAAATAAAAATGTGGAAAGTTCTATTATTACAAATTTTGATGTAAGAAATGATAATGAAAATATTTCTATTTTTAAAATTTATCAGAAAATTAATTTACATGAAGATATGAAGTGTATATTAAATACAGTTAGTGAAATAAATAATAACTTAGAAATGAATGATTTTGAAATTGAGAATTTTAGTATTATAGAAAGCAAGGAAAATGCGCGTGATAAAAGCAATTTGATTGATTATTTGAATAAATCCAAAATGAATATTGAAAGTTTTATTGGTAATATAAACACTTGTTTAAAGAAAGTTGGAATTGATTCAGATGAAGAATTTATTGAATATGATTATCCCACGGTTTGCAAAATACATGAAGATTCTGTTGAATTAGATTCTAATGAGAAATGGTGTAAATTGGAAAATGCCATAAACTTTTAACGTTTGATATTGAGGATATGCCGGAAAATTATATAGGAAATTTTAATGCTGAATTACGTAAGAAAGAAGAAACTTTGCATTGTGGATCTATTACTTTAAATACAGAAAATGAAATTGATAGGTTAAGCAATGAAAATTTTAATGAAAGACAACAATTACTGAAAAAGACTGTTGATTTAAGTCATTTGTCTAATAAAAAGAAAAAGGTTATTGAAAGTTTAATAGTAAAAAATAGTGATATTTGTTGGTTAGAGGATGAAAGTTTTGGTATTTGTAATATTGAAGAACATGAAATTAATTTAACGGATGAAAAGCCAGTTTATGTTAAGCAATTTCCGTTAGAATATAATTTAAAACAAATTGCTATAGCTGAAACTAAAAAATTAATATTAAATGATTTAGTAAGATCATCTACTAGTGCATTTAATGCACCTGCTTTTGTTGTTCCTAAAAAAGGTCTAACTAAAGATGGTAAAAAAAAATGGAGATTAGTAATTGATTATAGAAAATTAAATGCTAAAACTATTCCGGATCCTTATCTTTTACCTAATATCACTGAAATTTTTGATAGTATAGGTAAAAATAAGTATTTTACTACAATTGATATGGTATCAGGTTTTCATCAGGTAAGAATGAAAGAATCAGACATTCATAAGACAGCCTTTAGTGTACATCCCTTAGGGAGATTTGAATTTAAGGTACTTCCCTTCGGTTTAGTTAATAGTCCTAGGGTTTTTCAGAGAATTCTAAATTCGGTACTTTAGTCAGGGAGTCAGGGAGTTCAATAGTGGGATATCGTGCACTTTCTTCAAAAGATTTTTTGACAGTCAAAATTTGTTTGTGGTAACCTACTGAAAGTAACCCTAAATTCTCGACTTCGGACCTGATCGGGAACATTGTTATTATTGCAAAATAAACTTCAAAAAAGCACTTTTTTTTAGTTTTCCGCGAATAACGTTTTTGTAACGCATTTTATGCAAAAAAAGTTAGAGAGAAAAGTTATTTAGAATTGAATTTCCAATCAGAAACATGTATTCCCGAATGCAAAATTAACATTTTTCATCGCTAAATTGTTAAACAAAAAAAAACTTTTTCCAAATTTTCACATTGCCACAGTTTTTTCAAAAAAAAGATCTTTTTCGTCGGATAAGCTCTTAATGATGACTTTTAGTACAAACAATCTAAAAATCGTTGCCCGATCCGTATATCTCAAAATGGCGTCCTATTGCAAAATTATTTACCCGAAAATTTCAAATTCATTTCAAATTTGCCCATGGAACGATAAACGGATCTAACTGCGCTTAATCGATAGCTTTTGACGTACTTAATAAATGCTAAAAAGGAATTTTCTTAAAATTAATATTTAACAACATTTTTAGCAATAAATAGTTTTTATTTTCGTCAATTTTTAAGTTAGAGAAACGCGGTAAAATGCATTTTAAAGTACTTAAAAAACCATGAATTTTCGTAAAAAATTCGGCAAGATCCGACCAATAGGAGCCGAGATACGAAATTTTTTTCAACCGACGATTACATCGAAACTATTTAATATTTTTTAATGAATTTTCACACAATGCTTGTTCAAATGATGCTCTAGATGATAGCATTTTTCTTGATAGTTGTAATAGACTTAATTCTTGTAAAAGGACCGATGAACGGATGCGAGATCCGCGCGCGCGGCCGCGCGACTGATCCGGCCGGACGGCGGGGGGGGGGGGGGGGTCCGCCGCTGCGGCTTTCGTGAACCTTAGATACAAATTGATTTTCTCGGCAACCAAAGGTCCTACGGTAATGCTTTTTTTTTATTTTATGTGTTTTTTCCTCAACTTTCACGTCGTGTCAGTTAAATTTACATGAGTGCAATGCAAATACCCGAAAATTACGTTTTTTAGATGTAAATTTAATTTCTCGGCAACCAAAGGTCCTACGTCAATGCTTTTTTTTTAAAATTTTATGTGTTTTTGCTTCAATTTTCACGTCATGTTAATTAAATTTTTATAAGTGCCATACAAACACAAGACAATTTCATGTTTTCTGTTATATGCAGTACTACATAATGTATTCATATTTTGTATATATAAGTGTGTATATTAATTTTAAAAGCTCAGTACAAGGATAGTGTTTGCTTACGATTACTGCATTAAACCAAATTAAGGGGTTATGCCTGAGTTAAAATTCAAAAAAATCAAATTTTTTTTTATTTGATTTTTTAATAGCAAATTTACTGTAGAATATACTGTTCAAACTCCTTTTGCCCGAAAAAATTTCGTTACAAATTTATAGGCAAAATACTAAAAATATATAATTTGTCAAAATTAAGTATTTTTCATATTTTATTCTATAGCGCTTTTGTTTATTCAAAGCCATTACATTTTTATAGAAAATTTAACGTTAAATGAGCATACAAACTCCTTTTGATAAAAGACAGTTTTATTAAAAATAACACAAATTATTTATTTATGAATTATTGCATATAGTAAATAGCTCATTCTGATAAAAGCATAGATTTTTTTATTGTGAATGTTAAAAATAAAATAAATTTATCTGTTTCATTAATTTAATCTTTTTAATAAAATAATAAGCATGCGTGCAAACTAAAATATTTTTATAAATTACCATCTAAAAACATGGTATCATACAGCATATGGAAAAGCCAATCACTGTTTTACCAACCTAGTTCAGTTTGCTATCTAGACAGCTCTTTCGTCTGCTTGATCTGCAGTCTAGTGCAAGCTTGATGTTGTGAATTTTGATCTGAAGTGAAAACTTCTGAGTGTCAGTGGTGTTTAAATTTAGATAAGTATTTTGGACTCTAAATAACACATTATTTGTGAAGAACTTGTTCTTTGTGAGTGTGTTCTTTATTTTTAGGTATATAAGCTGTCAATGGCATGTGAACGATAAGGTACTTCTGTGTTCGATGCAAGGTTAGATGTTGTGGAAGTTGGCTGTAACTATTAACAATCCTAGAAAGTCATGGGTAAGCAATACCAACAATTATATTCATATGAAACATACTGACTGTGAATGCGTATAAAAATTTATATTTCAATTTCAGCTTTTGATACTAGTATATCAATATGTGTGGCACCCGGGTCTTAATATATCCCTTAATACAGGGATATTTTATGCCAAAACACAAAAAAATATGCCAAGCAGTTTCTGTAAGTACTACCCGATAAATGGAAATAAGTTTCATGTATAAACTTTAAATACAGTTTTCTCAAGTTTTGAATTTTTGTGATTTTAGGTCAGTTGCCGCAGGATTTCTCAACAACTATGGGACCGATCAAGCTGAAATTTTTTATAGAACTCCAGGAAGCCCTTCTTCACTGCTTGAACGGAGGGAAATTGGCTAAGGTAAGTTTAAAGAATGTTACGCATGTGAACATATGCATAATTCACTATAATTATGAATATTATGAACTTATGTATTTCTAAATATTTAAAATTTTTATTTTTCAGTAATCCCTTCCGTTTAAGCTGAGGAGAAAGACATTTAGAAGAATTGCCATCCAGTTTGGTTTGAATTCATCACCTGGATCATGAGAAACCTTACGGTAAAGGATAAAATATACTGAAATTTAGTTCTTCACACATGGTTCTTCACACATAGTAAGTATAGATATATAAGTTTTTAAACACATGGAAAATTACAACTAATATTTACAGTTTAATCACGAAAAAGTTTTTATTTGATATTACTTGTACAACATTTTTTTTGACCTGTTAACTGATAATTTATTTTTTTCAGGTTTAACTCAGGCATAACCCCTTAAGGAATTAATGTCGATAAAATGTTTTTCAACTATAAGTTATCGCTTCGCGTTATGTAAAACTTTTTAAACTAGCATTGCATTTAATCGATTTTCATAGGATAACATACTTATTTCTATATATATTTACGCATGTGTAACGTTTTTAAAATCGTATGTGTATACGAGTGCGCGGCACACATACATACACACATATACGCGCTTATTCATGGCGTCAAGTAGAGAAAATGGTTTAAAAAGTAAACCAAAGGTCCTACTGCGTTAATGCTTTTTTTTAATTTAAAGTTTTTTTTCTCAACTTTCACGTCAATAAATTAAATATTTTTCACGTAGAATCTTACAAAAAAATCATATTCGCTGTTGAAACAGATAAAAAGTTATTTTATACATGTACAAACATTTATATACATAAGTATAATCTCATGTAAATCGATTAAATTCAATGCAGCTCCAGAAAGTTGTATACAATTATATTTTAAGGACATTAATTCTTTAATTCCGTTTAATGCAGAAATCGTAAGCAAAGACTATCCTTGTATTGAGCTTTTAAATTAATATACACACTTATATATACAAAATATGAATACATTATGTAGTATTGCATATAACAGAAAATATTAAATTTTCTTGTGTTTGTATGGCACTTATGAAAATTTAATTAACATGACGTGAAAGTTGAGGCAAAAACACATAAAATTAAAAAAAAAAGCATTGACGTAGGACCTTTGGTTGCCGAGAAATTAAATTTACATCTAAAAAACGTAATTTTCGGGTATTTGCATTGCACTTATGTACATTTAATTGACACGACGTGAAAGTTGAGGAAAAAACACATAAAATAAAAAAAAAGCATTACCGTAGGACCTTTGGTTGCCGAGAAAATCAATTTGTATCTAAGGTTCACGAAAGCCGCAGCGGCGGTTCCCCCCACCACCGCGCCGCCCGGCCGGAGCAGTCGGGCGGCCGCGCGCGCTGATCTCGCATCCGTTCATCGGTCCTTTTACAAGAATTAAGTCCATTACAACTATCAAGAAAAATGCTATCATCTAGAGCATCATTTGAACAAGCATTGTGTGAAAATTCATTAAAAAATATTAAATAGTTTCGGTGTAATCGTCGGTTGAAAAAAATTTCGTATCTCGGCTCCTATTGGTCGGATGGTCTTTTAAGTACTTTAAAATGCATTTTACCGCGTTTCTCTAACTTAAAAATTGACGAAAATAAAAACTATTTATTGCTAAAAATGTTGTTAAATATTAATTTTAAGAAAATTATTTTTTAGCATTTATTAAGTACATCAAAAGCTATCGATTAAGCGCAGTTAGATCCGTTTATCGTTCCATGGGCAAATTTGAAATGAATTTGAAATTTTCGGGTAAATAATTTTGCAATAGGACGCCATTTTGAGATATACGGATCGGGCAACGATTTTTAGATTGCTTGTACTAAAGTCATCATTGAGAGCTTATCCGACGAAAAAGATCTTTTTTTTTTTGAAAAAACTGTGGCAATGTGAAAATTAGGAAAAAGTTTTTTTTTGTTTAACAATTTAGCGATGAAAAAAGTTAATTTTGCATTCGGGAATACATGTGTCTGATTGGAAATTCAATTCTAAACAACTTTCCTCTCTACCTTTTTTTGCATAAAATGCGTTACAAAAACGTTATTCGCGGAAAACTAAAAAAAAGTGCTTTTTTGAAGTTTATTTTGCAATAATAACAATGTTCCCGATCAGGTCCGAAGTCGAGAATTTAGGGTTACTTTCAGTAGGTTACCACAAACAAATTTTGACTGTCAAAAAATCTTTTGAAGAAAGTGCACGACAAAATGCCAGGGCTCCGGACTACTTGGTGATTTATTAGGAAAAGGATTTTGTTTTGTTTACATTGACGATATTATTATTGTAGCGAATTCAATCGAGGAACATAACGAACGGTTTAATTTGATTGCTGAAAAACTAAGGGAAGCAGGGTTGAAGTTAGAAACGAGTAAATGTAAGTTTTTTCAAAAAGAAGTAGATTTTTTAGGACATTTAATAAGTGAAAATGGTATTAGGACTGACCCGAAAAAGGTTGAAGCCATAAATAAATTTCCTTTGTCTAAAATGATAAGAAATATTCGAGAATTTCTAGGTTTGACAGGCTATTATAGGCGATTTATTGATAATTTTGCGGACATAGCAAAACCAATAATTCAACTTTTAAAAAAAGAGGAAAAATTTCTTTGGAATGAGGTTAGACAAAAAGCTTTTGATGAATTAAAAAAAGCATTAACTTCAGCGCCGCTTTTACAATTTCAGGATATGAGCAAACCTTTTATTATCACAGCTGATTCGTCAGGCTATGCGTTAGGGTGTGTCCTTTCTCAAGGAAAGATTGGGGAAGATAAGCCAATTGCTTTTGCTTCAAGAGTTTTGAAAGCGGCAGAGAAAAATTATCATACTTATGAAAGAGAAGCGTTAGCAATTATGTTTGCAGTAAAAACATTTAGAAATTATATTTATGGAAATAAATTTTACATAATTACAGATCATAAACCATTGTTGTCATTTAAATCTGCAGATAAAAATTCGCGAGATCAAAGGTGGCGTTTAAAATTATTGGATTATGATTATGAAATTATTTATAAACCGGGTAAAGTCAACACTAATGCGGATGCTTTGTCCAGAAATCCTATAGAAAATAGTCAAGTAAATGTTGTTTAGAGAGCTCAAAAAACAAAAGAGTTGAAAGATTTAAATAGTAAAGAAATTTTGACTAATGACATGAAAATTCAAAAATTAAATAAGGATCGAATTAAACAAAAGCTAAGGAAATATAGTAGACGAAATAAGGTTAAAAGTACAATATTTAATGATCAAGGAAAATTATATCAAAGTGAAAATAAATCTGAAAGTATTGTATTTACAAAAAAATCTATAGAATTTAGGAAAGATAATTTAGTACATTTTATAGATAAAAATAAACAAGCATTAGATAGAAATACAAGTAGATTTATAGACAAACTTAATATTACTTTCAAGGGAATTGTGAATGATATTGAAATCATAGATTTAAATGTTTATAAAGTATTTGTATCATGCATAGATGTAGGTCAATCAGCAATAATTCTTAAAAATAATATTTATAAAATTTTTAGTTCATTAAAACAAATTATGTTAAATAAACAAATATATAGTTTCAGTATATCTAAAGATTTGCAAATAATTAATTTAAATTGGATTGATATTGAAGACATTTTATTTGAAGTTTTTAAAAATAGTGAGATTAAAATAATTATTTGTTTAAATTATATAGAATATGTAGATATACATAATAGAGATAAAATATTTCAAGAAAATCATTCTAGTACTATTGGGGGTCATTCAAGTGTAAACAGAACGTATAATAGAATAAGGAGTAAATATTTTTAGGAAAATTTAAAAACTGATATTGAAAATAGAATAAAAAATTGTGATGATTGTCAAAGAAATAAGTTGAAAAGAGTAAAAACTAGGCAACCAATGGTGATTACAGATACACCAATTAAAACATTTGACAAGGTTGCAATGGATATTGTTGGTCCTTTATTAAATATAACTGAAAATAATAATAAATATATTTTAACTATTCAAGATTTACTCTCTAAATATTTAGTGGTAGTTCCGTTACAGGATCAAACTGCAGAAACTGTCGCGGATGCATTTATTAAAAGGTTCATTTGTATTTTTAGTTCTCCTAAAATAGTTTTAAAAGATAGGGGTGCAAATAGTAAACTTTTGAAAGCGGTTGCGAAACGATTTAAATTTTCAAAAATTGAAACAACTGCTTTTTCGTCTCAATCCAATGGCTCGTTGGAGAGAGCTCATCATCCTATATGTGAATATTTGAAGAAATTTTCGACAAAAAAGATTATGTGGGATGATTTGTTGGAATTGGCGCAATTTCACTATAATACGAGTGTTCATAGTGCGCATAAATTTACACCGTATGAACTAGTATTTGCTTATCCACCTCGTTTACCTTCAAGTGAACCTTTAAACGTTTCCGAACGTATTCCATCGTTCAATGATTATTTAGCAAAGTTAATTATGAATATGAAGGGCATTGCTGAGTTAGCAAGGGAAAATTTAATAATTTCAAAAGAAAAATCAAAGAAATATTATGATAGATATATAAATCCAGTAACTTTTGAAAAAGGCGATAAAGTTTGGCTTGTAAAAGAACCAAAACCAGGAAAACTGGGAAAAAATCATAATATTGGTCCTTTTGAGATTATTGAGGTATTGGGTAATAATAATATTGTAATAGATAAAAATGGAAAATCAATTACAGTTCATGCGAATAAATTAATAATGTATAAAAAGAAAAACTAATATATTTTGTTTGTTTTAGGAGGAAAATGTTGATCATCAATTTTATTATTTTCATACTGTGTTTCAAATTAAATGGGGCAATCATAGGGTATGATTGTGGTTCCTCTTCACCTAATATAACAACATATTCATTACTGGATTCTGGAGATTGTGATTTTCAAGATGAGCAAGTAAATTCTACTAATGTTGCTATAGAATTGATACAAATAGCTGATTTTCGATTAGTTTCAATTATTCAATGTAAAATTGAAACTCATCGAACAGTTTCTGAATGCGGAATATTTGGTCATTTAATACCTACGGAAAATTCAGAACAACAATATATTAAGGAAATAAGTCATGAACAATGTAAATCTATTCATGAGACAGGGATTTTTAAGTATGATGAGGCACATATTATTTCTGATTTAAAAATAAATTCAAATACATCAAAAGGTATAGATTTTGCGGGAAGTACAGCAGGAAAATCTTGCTCAGGTGCTTCTTATGCGGATAGTTTTGGTTCATGGAATAAAGTTTTTGTTCATGGTTTAATTAAAATAACGTTAATGCAAAAAAATGCGAAAATAAATTTAAATGCAGACAAATTAATGTTAAATTCAGGAGTAGTTTGTAAATTTTCTGATAAATATTGTATGGATATTGAAGGTGGTTTTACTTTTTGGGACGTTTTACCGCAAGGTGATTGTTTTAAAAATGAGTTTGATATATTATTTAAGGGAATAGCTACTAAATATTTTAGTGATAAAAACAAGGAAATAGTTTTTGCGGTTAATTTTAAGAAATGCATTCTAATAGATTACTTATTCGTACTGAACATCCAAAATTATTTATTTTTGAAAAAGATGCTAATTTGAATGCTTATTATTATGATGCAGATTCTGTTAATAATTTTAATTTGGATATTTTTACTTATGTAAATTCTAAATTTGTTTATGTTGAAAGACATTTAAGAAATCAAATTAATGATATATATATTAATTTAAGGGGTTATGCCTGAGTTAAAGTCGTCAAAAAATCGATTTATTTTTATTGACTTTTTTCATAGGAAATTGTCTGTAGAATACGATGCTGAAGTCCCTTTTGCCCAAAAAAAATTGGGTAGAAAGCTACAGATCAAAAACTGAAGGCGTGCGAATAGCTTATTTTTAAAAAATCGTAATTTTCGCGTTTTTATGTCAGTGCTGTGTTACTGAACATGATTATTTTTCGAGCTTTTAATGCTTCTCATGCATAATATTTGTATGTAAAATACAATAAAAATATCTATTATGCAATTAAAATCCGTTAAAAGATATTAATAAAATGAGCAAAATTATGCAATATTAAAAATTTGCAAATTGCTTATTTCCACATTTTCCTCTTTTTTGTTTATTTAAATTAATAATTTATTTTTAAAAAAGCATTTGATTATTTATTATGCTTTATAAAAAATTAATTAGACGCAAATATTCGTCAATGAATAAAATTATGCAAAAAACGAATTTTGAATTTGGCGCTTACCGACGGGGCCGCGCGATATTCTTTCGAAAACACTTGCTTTGAATTTTCATATCAACTTTTATTCTGCATTGCTCAATATTATTAAACAATTTATTTTATAATATTGATAGCATTTGTGGTTAAAAAGTAGAGTAAGTGAGAGTGATTTGTGATCAAGATGAGTCCAGACTCAAGATATAGAGTTTCAGGATCATCTGACAGAAAAAGAAGACTTGGAAGAAGAAAGAGAAGACCCAAGATTTTTCATCAAAAACAGCAATGGGAAGTTTCGACAACAGCACCAGCACCAGCATCAGCATCAACATCTATACAACAAGAACGAGCAACACCAATCACTTCAGCATCACCTACACGCCTGATACAGTTCCTTCAACGTCCAGGGAATGGAGTTCAAGATCTGCTGCGCAAGCTTTACCAGGTACCTCAACATCAGTACCGCCAGAAATTCCTGTGTCTAGGTCTAGACAAAAATTAAAATCAATTTATGTAGAACCGAGTGAAATTCAGAATAGAATCTTTGACATTTCTTTGCTTACATCGCAGTCACTTGCTTCAATGAAGGCAAAGCAGGACTGCTTGAAGTCATGAGGAAGTTCAGCGTGTATCCAGGATCCTCTGCAGTCAACTGGGCCAAGCTTCAGAATCAGGAGCGGCTTCTCTTGTCCGACAGAAGAGAACTACACTCAACACTTGAAGCACGACGAGCCAAAAGAAAGAGAAGTCATCAGGATGATGACTTCTACAGAGCTGGTGCTTATTAAACACACATACACACATTACACACATAACCAAATACTTATACATCATACACAACCTCACTTGTAAACAAACAACATAATTTACAACACAAACACTAAAAAACACTGAAACACATTCACAATTTTTTTCTGTTTTTTTCACTTTTGTTTTCCTTTTTTTTTTAATTTTTTTCATTAAACACTTTTCACACACACATCACACATGTCACAGCATCAGCTCTGTAGAAAACAGTCTAGCTGAAAAGTAGGTCAGAGAGCAAGCTAAACAGCTGATTGGAGCTGTCTGCTTGCTTTCTGCCTCCTTAGCTCACCTGATGGACTGTTTTCTCTAACCTCTCAACTACATGAACTTGATATGATGATGATAATTCTACTCTTCTGTTCATCACATGTAAGTATAGAAACTTATTTATTTACAATAAAAGCATTTTTATAGCTTAATTATAAAAATGTTTCAAATTTAGAAAAATTACTTTTTTTAATGATTTTTCATTTTGTTTCATTTCAGAGGACTGGACACGAATAAAATTTTTAGATTATCCTCAAACTTGACAAAGATGACCAGGATACGTATATCTTTGACTTAAATAAGGTCCAGGTATGAAGAAAAATTGTAAGTATATTTTATATCATTAAATGTCAAGTTAAACTTTAAATGCTTTTTTCTTAAGTTTTGAATTTTTCTCATCTTAGGTCAGTTACCGCATGATTTCTCAAGAACCAATGGACCAATCAACCTGAAATTTTTTGGAGAACTCCAGGAGGCCTTTCTTCACTGCTTGAATGGAACAGAATTTGCAAAGATAAGTCAAAAGTGAATGTTATGTATCTAAACATACGTAACATTCACTATAATTACATATATTATAACTTATACGTTGCTAAAATTAAAAATTTTTATTTTTCAGTAATTTCCTGCGTTCAAGCTGAGGAGAAGGCAATTTAGAAGATTTTCCATCCAGTTTGGAAATAATTCATCAACCAGAATTTGAAAATTCATGCGGCAAAGGAAAAAATATGCAGAAATTTAGTACTGCATACATGGAACTATTTACATAGTAAGTATGCATAAATAATTTTTTAAAAATATTGAAATGTACTATTAATATGTATATTTTCATTAGGAAACAAAATTTTTTTTATATTCATTATAAATAATTTTTAATTACCTATTAATTGATAAATTGTTTTTTTCAGGTTTAACTCAGGCATAACCCCTTAATTAAGGAGAAATGTGAACTTGAAAGAAAAGTTATACAAAATTCCTTATCCATTGCTTCCATTTCCCCGGATGAATTTGCATATAATATTATGAAAAAACCTGGCTTTATAGTAAAATTGGCTGGTGAGGTAGTCCATTTAATTAAAAGTATACCAAGAACTGTTAAAATTTTACATCTCAAAGAGTGTTACAATCAATTACCTGTTTTAGTGGGTAATGAAACTTGGTTTTTAACGCCTAAAACGCATATTTTGATGAAAAAGGGTATGCAGATTGATTGTAATTCTATTGTTCCTACATTTTATAAAATTGAGGAAAATTGGATTAAGTTAACCCCAAAACCAGAAATAACAGGATCACCAAATGTCTTGAAACCAGATGCTACCATACGATTACAATTTAAATCAGTTGATAATTTAGCTACAAATGGGGTTTATGCAAAAGAAGATCTAGATACATTGCAGCAACAATTGATGTTTCCTATGGAAAAAGTGGCCTTGTTAAATATCGTTGCAAGAGATGTAGCTGGACTATATAATGGAAAGCGTTTAAAAGGGGGAGGATTATAAATATATATGTATTTATATAAGCACTTGACCAAATTGCAGTATGTGAAAAGGTACAGTCGGCTACAATTAAAACTTTGAATAATTGAGACTGCTGCCACGTTCTGCGCATTCTAGCTGACGTTTGGTGGTCGATCATGATGATGCCGTATTTACCGTGGGAGATTAGGCCACCATTCTTCCGGTAAATTTGGAGTTGCGTGATGGGTCACAAACTTGCGCAGAACGTAGCGCCAATATGTTATTATTCAAAGTTTCATTTTAAACCTATGGTACACGTAATAGAATGGTATGATGTTCATTCATGCCATTATCACATGATAAATGTGCACATAATATGTGGTAATATCATGTTTGTCTAAAATTATTATGTAATTTCACAAGATTGTTTCGCATCATGAAAACTTTGTCTTTTATATATGGAAGCAACGAGCGATGGATAATCGACTCTACTTAGTAATTCAGTAAATGTGTTGCTACCATCCTTATTTCATTAAAAATCTATGTCGAGAACGATTAGATACAATTATATATGGGAGTTAAATTCTGTTGATATACATTCATTTAAAAAAAAAGAAACAAATTATATCATGTTGAAAACAATTTTTTTTACGGAAAAACTTGCCGTCCCGTCCTATCATAGATAATCGATGGATACCATCTTTAAATTATGCAAGGTTAACCAAAGTAACTTGTTAATGAAACACCGTTAGAAAATCTCTTAATCGATTTTTCATTCTATATGTATTTATTACTGTTCTTAACCAATTTTTGATAAGAATTCACACTTAGTCTTGTAATCATTCTAGGCTCAATTTTTAGTTATTTGTATGTATGTTTTACAAAACTCACTTATTATTATCGGTAGATTACAGGAAGTTCATTAAAAATAATAGTAACTATTAATTCATATTAAAAAAATTATATAAAATAAATTTCTATGACTCAAGTTGGAAAATATATCAAGCTTAAAAATTTTAAATTAATATTTATGTAGTTTACCGCTTTTAGTTTTAAATCTTTACTTAACTAAAACATGGAATCCCTATTATTATTATTTGAGGCCATCGTTCTCACATTTTAATATAATGTTTTGAGTAGTACCCATTATAGGAAAATAAGACGATAAATTAACTATATGAAACATTTTATCATATTGTTAATTACACTGACATTTAGTAGTTCATCGATTATCTATGATAGGACGGGACGGCAAGTTTTTCCGTAAAAAAATTGCGTTCAACATGATAGAATTTCTTCCTGTTTGTTTTAAATGAATGTAAATCAACAGAATTTAAATCCCATATATAATTTTATCTAATCGCCCTCGAGTAGAGTATATTGTACATCCGCTCGTTGCTTCCATAAATACTTTACATAATAATTTTAGACAAACATGATATTACTACATATTATGGGCACATTTGTCATGTGATAATGGCATGTAAGAACATCATACCATTCTATTACGTGTACCATAGAGTTAAAATGAAACTTTGAATAATAACATATTGGCGCTACGTTCTGCGCATGTTTGTGACCCATCACGCAACGCCCAATTTACCGGAAAAATGGTGGCCTAATCTCCCACGGTAAATACGGCATCATCGTGATCGACCACCAAACGTCAGCTAGAATGCACAGAACGTAGCAGCAGTCGCAATTATTCAAAGTTTTAATTGTACCCGACTGTACCTTTTCACATACTGCAATTTGGTCAAGTGCTTATATAAATACATATATATTTATAATCCTCCCCCTTTTAAACGCTTATTTATTTATTTCAAATCGATTGCTTTTTATAAAAGAACTTGCCAATTTATTTATTGATATCATAACTTTCTTTTGGTAAAATTAAAATTGAAATTTACGTAAATTCGAAGGTATAGGAGAAGTAACACTAAAGAAGTGGTAGTCTGACCAACAGACCCTTAACGTGAAGATGTATACGCGTTAATATTTTCATAGATAGATAGATTTGAATTTTTACCATATAAGCGTTCCAAATTGTGAGATCGAAAATTATCTTTGATTAAAACAATGAAATAACCATATAGATAGAGTAAACTCTTAGAATTTTTGTGACATTAAGGTTATCAAAAGTTATAAAATTAATGTCTAATTCTTACATAGGAAGAAACGACCTTATACTTGCCAGCCCTTTACCTTTTTAAAAGGTTTATGGGGGGGGGGGGTGCGGGAAGATTTCACTACTTTTAAATGGTACATTATACCTAAATTACAAAGAATCATTAACATGAACTAATTAAGTTATAAATTTAAAAAATTAATGTACATATGCTTATGTATTATTGCAATAATAATTATTTTTTTGACACCGGTCTGCACAGCAAATAGTTATGTTTGGATTATTATTATTCAAAAATGAAATATCTAACGCGTAGTATTAGTTTTAGAGGTTTTTAACGCGACTCAAAAAATATAGTTTATGATAAACTTGGAGAACCACACGAAGGTTATAAACTAGCAGAAACCAATAGTAGACTAATAATTCATAGCTCCTATATCCCCATAACTTGTTGCCAACCCACATTCGTACTATAACTATGTCTAACCTGAAGTACTAATCTACTATTGGTTTCTGCTAGTTTATAAACTCCCCGTGGAACTCCAAGTTTATCACAAATTATATTATTCAAGTTGCGTTAAAAACCCCTAAAACTGATACTACGCGTGTGCAATAACGTTTAATCTAGAACCTGCAAAATGTTTCAAGTGAAAAAATACATTCACAGATAAGATGGCATTAGTATCAAAAGAGTATCAATGGATTTTACTCAGTCAGATACGTATATTTTAATTATCTTTAAATAAATTAACTTTATGATAATAGAACATGATTCTTTGTTTTAAAATAAATTATTGTTTCTCTGTTACAAATGATCCGATGAACTTGTCGTAAAAAAGAAATTTATAAACAGCAGACTTTACTGAATCAGCCTTATTTATCACTGTAAGTAATATATAGAAAAATAAAAATAAAATCCAAAGTTTGTGTATATTATTTCTTCGAACTTAAACGATGAAAATACAACACTTTCACTAGCTTGTACATGGAAAAATAGAAACTTTCTTGCATGAAATATATGCAACCTTGTCTATGAACTTATAATTTTGACTTTCACATAAATAATTACACTGTCGACTTCACGCCTTTGGTGTCTAAATTTTCAGGTATGTCTACTTGAAAATCGTCTAGACCAATTTTGAGCTGTTCAATTTTGAATGCCTTATATGACAATTATTTCAAAAATTGATTGATACGATAAACATGAAATTTCTCATGATATCCCTCTAATTGATATTTATAATGAAAATTGAGTGCCCGAAGTACAAGCAGTTTCCAGAATATGGGTTGTGCGTCACTTTTCTCAATGGAAATACATATTTTGATTTCTAAAAGGTAAAAAGACCATACAAGTGGTGTAGCCCACAGCTTAAAGAGATAGTAGAAAAATTTTGAAGATTGTATAGATGAGCAGTATTAAGGGGTTATGACAGTGTTAAAACCTGAAAAAAACGAAAAATTGTTAGTGTTGTAAAAAATTAATAGATATACAGGTGCTCTAAAAACTATATTTTTGCTTTCAAATACAAGTATTATACATCACTTTTATGCATAAATAATATGCAAAAAGTGAGTGTAACATTTAAAAACAACTAAAGGAATTGCTTACCAAAAATCATGATTTTCATCACTTTTATTTGCTTGCCGCATGGTTCTGATGGAACCGTACCATCAATTCTGATGAATCAAAGTGCCAAATCTTCCTTATGAGTCTGGTCTCAGACTAAGTGGAACAGATTCCTGAAAAACACAAAATTGATATAATTAATTAAACATATATTGACAATATTAATAATTATAGTGAATGTTACATATGTAAACATACGTGACATTGACTTTGAACTTATTTTTGCCAATTCTGCTCCACTCAGTTTGTGACCGTACTCATAAGGAAGGTTTTCCATTTGGTTCATCCGGATTGATGTTACGGTTCCTTCAGAAAGCTGCGGCAAGTACATGAAAAGCATGAAAAAATTAAATTTAAGTAAAAGGCATTTAAAGTTTATAATGTAAATCATACAAATGAACTCAGCTATACTTACAGAAACTATGTGGCATACCTTGATTTGCTTTTGGTACTCAAATATACATACAATAAAGTATATTTGGTGGTATGTGCATATCATGCTGTGTGATAATAGCATTTAGAAGCTGGAAATAAAATAAAAATTATCATTAGCTATTTATAATCAAGTTATGTTTATGAATTACAATTACATGCAATACTTACCATTATCAAGGGGCGCGGTAGCGCCACGATGGCAAGTATAAGGTACGACAGTCCGTACGCCGCCGTCGGGCGCAAGCCAGACCCTTATATACTTTAAACTTGTCCTGTTGGAACCTTTGCGTACGGTTTTCTCGGCATTAAGAGCATTGTTTCGTACGTATTAGCACTTATATGAAAGCTTTCGACAAAACTTACAAAATCACATCAGGGTCATATTTTGCATAATAGCTTCTATCAAAAGTTATTGTAAAGTGAAAGTTCGGGCTGGTCAATTCTTCTCGAGAGAGAACACTGAACAATTAATGTAATTCCGGTTACGTCAGTACTACGTACTTCCGTATTATATAGATCATCATGCATCATATAGGTATATACTTATATACATGCTGCGCAAATGCAGACGATGTTTCACGATCAAACAAAGATTACATACAACCATAAAATAATAAACGTGTTTAGTTAACAGTTTCTAATTAAATATTATAAAAAGTAGTATTAACTATTTAACCTAATTAGATATTTTAATTATAACAGTGAAATATAATTAAGTCGATAAGTCGAGTTTTTATTAATAATAGATTACAATAACATAAATATGGCTAACAGAATTTTATTAGATAAGTATTCAGTTTTTTTGATATCTATCAATAAAATAAAAATAAACTTTTTGTAAAATGATTCTTTGTTTGATTTTTTTTTCAGATATTTTCTGTTTCCATTGAGAGCTTACACAACTATCCAGTTACATAGGAAGGGAATTTCTGTGACAAGCTAGGGAATTGAAAAAATGATATATAAATATATCATATATATATACAATTTTATAAACTGATTCTTTGATTAAATGTTATCTTTTATTTTTCACTAGATATATGAATTGTAACAACTTTTATCCGTGTAATCAAATTTAATGTTTGAGAAGTGTGCAACGTGGCGTTTGCTTCCCGTAAATACAAATCCCCTAAATACACAATCTTATGCTCCGTTAGAGTAGTAGCATTCAATCGTGTAGGCGTATCCTCTGGTAAATATTTCTTCACAATTTTCAAAATCCTATCATGTTCCTCTACATTTAATTCTGATAGACCTGCACATTCCGCAATCAAAGAAGGTTTCCCATAATTACCATCTTGATCAAAAGAATGCCAAATTCCATCAGAAATTCTCCATAAATTTTTCTTATAATTCATTTGAATTTCCCAATCTCTACAAAAATCAATACCTAGAATCATATCATGGCCTGGCTCATCCATAACTATACATTCCAGAAACTTTGATACACCATCTATTTCCAGAGCAATTTTTATGCTCCCCTTTACAGGGATAATGTCTCCAGTTACTCCTCGTATGAATTTATTGCATTTACTCATCTTGGAAGGAAATCTCTCAGCTATATGTGACTTAATTAATGACACCATAGCTCCACTATCCACTAATGCTACATACTCTTTTCCTCCAAAATTAACCGAAAGAAAATTTCTGTTTTCCCTAGTGGTAATTTCTGCACCCTGAGTAATTAACTGAGATTTATTCTTCTTCTGTTTTAACTCATTTATCTTCTGATACTCCATAAATTTGTCCACTTGCTTCTGGACATCTCGGAAAGAAGTTACCAATGGTTCAGAAGAACTATGATCATAATTTTCACACATCTTCTTCCCACCATTTTCCTGCAGATATCGCGAATTATCGACAGGACGCGGCAACTGCCACCGCAGTTCAAAATTAGGCTCTTCCACCCTTTTCTGAAACCATCGCTTCGATGAAGTATTGTCCTTAGGAATAGCTCCTTTAGAAACATCCTTTACTATCTCCAACGACGGATCCTTCACTGAGCCTCCAGATGATTTTTCTACCAACAAATATTTACCATTAACTAGCCGGTTAATATCTTGATTCATAGCCTTATCCTCTATTGTCTGTTCTGGACGTGCTTTCCTCAAATATTCCGACCAGTTCATCAATTTCTTTCCTACCAATTTCGAGTTCTCACGCAACTCAATCGACGGCGCATCACTCAAAATTACATCTACTCCATCTGTATGAGTCTTAATATTCACATTATTACTACTCTTTTCTTTCTTCTTCTTGAACTGCTTCTTCCTCAAACCAGAGCCAGTTCCTCTATTAACACTACTTTCATCACTACTTCCATTGCTCCCACGACTTGCTGTAGATTCTTCACACTTTCTCAGCATCCGTTGAAGCTTCTCACTATCCCTATCAACACTAGGCCTTCCAAGTTTCATTTCTCCACCAATCGCAATATCTGGAGAAATATTGCCTGATGGATTTGCTTTCATTTTAGATGAAAGCCCCCTTTCAATTTGTCCACTACGTGAACCACCTAATTCATTGGAAGTAACAGATTCATGATTTCCTCTATTATCCTCTATAAAACCACTACCTCTATTACTTCCAATAAATCCTCCACTATTTCCAGAAGCAGTTCCTATGGCTTCGCGGAGGGCAGGGAACTGCGCTGAGCCCCCGCGCTGCCATTTCCCAATCTATTCAAAATATCGCAGTCCGGACATTCTCTGACCGTGACTCCAGGTTTATTGCATAATTGGCAATAAATCTCCGACATAACTCTCATCGGACATCCATTCGCCTTATGCCCCATTTGCTGACATTTATAACACTTGGTATCCAAACATTTATTGTCAAAATGACCTTCCTTTCCACAAGCGTAGCATTTTCTCGAACCTTGCTGCTTATTATCGCTTTTCTGACTCTGAGAATTTCCTCCACGCTGCGGATTACCACCATTTTGCCCCATCACATTCTGATTGCCAAAATTATTCCACATTCGAGGTTGCTGTTGTTGCTGCTGCTGCTGTAGCTGTTGTGGATGCTACTGCTGCATCTGTCGTGGTGGCTGCTGTTGACGTTGGATATTCTGTATTTGTTGGTTAAAATTCTCCAAATTCGGATTTATGAACCCCTCCATTTTAGCTTGATCCTTTATTATCGATTCATCAATACCTACACCCGACGATTGACCTTGACCAGAAACCGATTTCTTTTGATTTCTACTCTTACTCGACTTCATAGTCATTTCCTCCATCGCCACTACCTTAGTCGGCTTCTTTTCCGCCTCCTTCGGTATGTAGCTTACCTGTAGCACCTGGAAGTTTCATCTTCTCCTTCGCCGGCGGAGGTTCCCAATATTCATTAATCTCTTTGTGCCGCTCATATTGTCGACCATATCTCTCTATATCCTCCAATGAAGTGATTTTCAAATTCACCATAAAATCACGGTATTCTGAGCGAATTCGTTCATATGCCATACCTATTAATTCTATGCGATTTGGAGGATTTTCCAAATGATCGACAATGTATTTAAAACAGTCTATAAACGCCGGTATCTTCTCTGACGTTCCCTGCGTTCTCTGCAATAGATCATTATAAATATCTCTCTGACTGATTTCTGCAATGAATCGATTTCTAAATGCCAACAACAATTACCTCCATGACAGCACTTCTTTCCTTTTCACTCTATACCAATTCGCAGCCACCCCTGTAAATAGGCAAGCTGCAGCCGTTAACATTTTCTCGTCAGGTATATTCTCACTGACTTTACAATCCTCCAACTGAGCCATAAAATTTTCTGCTGCAATTCTGTCCTCTGTTCCATGAAATTTCTGGCACCAGCTCTGAAGAATTTTTACCAAATTGCCATGCCTAAATGATCTATCATCATTTCCACTATAATCTCTAAAATCTCTGTTTCGTCGAAAATCATCTTCACCTCTATTAGATCCCTCGTGCCTGCTTTGGAAATCTTCCAATTCCTGATTATTTCCTGTATAATCAGGTAAATTATCCACAGGTTTCCTATTGCTAGCTGATGTAAAATTACCTCCAGCACCACCATACACTAAGTACGGTACTAAAAAGACCGTCGAAGTATTCGCAACACTCATTGCCGTTGTCGTCAACGGTATATTCCGGACACCTCCTATCGCTCCAGAATAAAAATCTGCCGTACCAGGTATTACCGAAATCCTTCTATCTCTGTGTGAAATTTTTCCTCTTCCTTCCGGCGTCATCACGTATTGATTTTCCTCGACCGCAATTTTCCTCTTAAAACTATTCGTCCTAGGAATCGCTCCCGTGTTTGACGTCGATGAATTCACATTCGCCGATAGAGGTTCTCTAAACACATACTGATCTCTTGCCGAAAGTCCGGAGCAATACACGTCTAACCCCGGCAAGGTCGTTGCTACCGTTGTTTCACATGTTACTGTGGTTATACTCGCAGTCGTTGCCGTGACCTCTATTGTTGACACTACCACCGGTGGATCTATTTCCACCCGGTCTTCTACCGCCATTTCCAACACTGGTTTTAATAATTGTTCGTTCGGCGATAGACTTTCATTTTCATCAATATCAACATACCACGGCACGTCTTCGTAACCATCTATCAGTAACTGAGCTCGGAAATGCCTCTCTGCCAGTTCTCTAGCAGACCCCGACGTGCTCAACTTCCTCTTTTCCAAGTCCTCTATAATCGTTGATAAATCTGCGGTAATCAGTGCACGCATACGCGCACGAAGATTTCTATTCTTCAACAATCTTCTCATCTCCCGTCTATATTCCTCCTCCATTGTAGACATTTTGCCGCAATTCCTCTATTTATCCCGCCAAAACCACAAAAAAATAATATGGGGAAATAACTAAAATAAAAGACCCTACCTACACACACACACCTACAGGGAAATGTATAAAACTCAATAAAAAAAAATTAAAATAGAAAGAAAAACCTGTACCCTTGCACTGAAGTGCAATATCTCTGCAAACCAAAAAAAAAAAATTCCTCCACAGAACAAAATATCTTCCTGTAAGGAGAAAAAAAAAATTCCACTACACGAGTACCTCTATAATATCTTCCTGAAAATAAAAAAAAACCACCACACTTCCCTGAAAGAAAAAAACCTCCACACGCAACAAGAAAAAATGTATTCATAAATATTAAATATAATAATAAAATAATAATAATATTCAATGCATGTGGTGTGTGTGTGCGCAATACTACCAGGTGGGCCCTCCCAAATAAATTGGCGTGGGGAGAAAAAAAAATTCCCGCCAACACAAAATCTCAAAATAATCAGAGGAAAAACCACAAAAATCCACCAACATAAAATAAATATCCTACCTAAAATCCAAATCCTATTGCTACCACGCAAGGACTTAGAAAAACAATGTTTTCAACCGACGCGCCGCGTCCAAAATGGCGACAAGACTATTACCGTTACCGTTAACCGCTAAGTCCTTCAAAATGTCCGCTAAAAAAAAAATTCAAAATCTCCTCCAAGTTCATAAAAATCGCTGCTGTAAAAAAAAATTCCGCTAAAATAGCCGCACGGTGGGCGCCATTTGTAACGTGCCGTTTGCTTCCCGTTTAAGCAACTACACGCTAGTGTACAAAAATATTTATAAGTGCTGGCTGACTCCTTCTTCCAAGGCCTAGAGTATTAAAAAACGGAAAAACGGGCGCATACAGGGAAATTGGTAGCAATAGGGCTAAACAAATAAATAATAAAACAAAAATTGAGATTAAAACGTAAATTCAGATGTATTCTGAAACCCCCGTATACAAATTCTCAGTAGCAATCAAATAGAATTACGAATTTAAATAACTCATGGGCCAGCGGCCATATAACTACTTCCTTGTAACGGTCGTTGGTGAGCTAAACAAAGGGCCACGGGAAAAAAACCCACAATCGAACGACTCTAAGTTATATAAAAACAACAAGGGAAAATCCGCCTCTTGCTGAAAAGCGCGAAAAGAGACACGGAGATGAAAAGGGAAAGAAACCTCCAACGCAAGAGCCGCTACACCAATTTCTCAACCCACGAATAATCAATAAAAGATACCAATTAAAGATCTTACCAGAAATACCACCAGAACGAAAAAATCCGCCACAGAAGAAAATAAAAGTTTCCAAAGGCTTTCTCCAATTTCTATCTCTCTCTCTCTCTCTCTCTCTCTCTCTCTCTCTCTCTCTCTCTCTCTCTCTCTCTCTCTCTCTCTCTCTCTGGCCTTCTCTTTCTCTTTCTCTCACAATCTCTCTCCAAAAACTTCCAGAAAAACACCAAAAAAAACGAAGGGAGCTGTTGCTGGTCAGGGATCCAGGAACGGAATAGGCCGAGGACGACGCTCTGCTCGAGGAAGAAGCCGCTATTTTCCCACCTCGCTTCCTTCTTCTCGGGAGCGTCGTCCTGACTGGCAAATTCCCATTGGTCCTGGAAATTCCCGAAATCCGCAATTGGCCTATTTAAACACTACCACTAATCCGTTACCTATCTCTGAATTTCCCCAGCGCCCTCTTTTTCTATTTCTAATTTTCCCATTGGCCGATTAATCAATCATCGGCCTCTATAGCATATATTGACATGCAAATTACGCGCCCCCTTCATTGATCTTTATCAATCAATCCATAAGAAAAGCCGTGAGGTGGCTTCCTCTACGGATAACTAGCCAGGCGCGCGACATTCGAAAAACCACAATCATCCTAGTCAAACAATACTTCTATTTATCTTTATTATGTCTAAGAGTTATCATAAAGTCAACTCTACCATAATGACTCTAGATCATGCATTCACAATCTCCCCGAATGCCCCAAACGCAGTCAACTTCGCACCGCTATCTCTATCTCCCTCTCACTCAGGCGCATGCTCTCTCTCTCTCTCTCTCTCTCTCTCTCTCTCTCTCTCTCTCTAACGCACGTTCGACTCCCACTATCGCTCACGGGCCAATTCCCTCTCTATCTCTCGCACGCGCCAACTCTCTCTCTCTCTCTCTCGCATACATACACGCGCTCTCCGCTCTACACACAACGGTATGCATGTAACCGCGTGCGCGCGGCCGCCGTCTCGCTTCCTGCCGTGCCCCCTCCCGAGCGCCGACGCGCTGCGCAGGTGTGACTCGGAATCTCACATCCTGCGCTCCGCACGCGGTCGGTTAGAGGCAACTCCTGCGAGCGCCACCGAGCGCTGGCTCCGCTCCATGGCCTGTCAGTTCGCCGAGAGTGAGTCAGCTGGCTGCGTTAAATACTCACGACGCAGCAATATTTATTGCTACATCGCAAGTGCTTCTGGAGTCACATTTATTATGGTTACGTATTAATTAATTGTTTATAAGAAATGCTGGAAGAACTCGATTGACAAGAATAGATGGAATATCTATCAAGTTTGGACCAGCAAAAAGAAGGTTCCTGTGTCGAAGTGAAATTAGTGAAGGATTTTCAGTCAAGATAATACTTTCTATCGACCTCACTGTTAATATTTAGCACTTACGTATGAACAATGCATTGCTTATTATTAATGATAACGTAGTATGAAACTTGATTCAAGAAAGCTTGAATAGACTTTGATTAATAAATCATTTATAAGAAATGCCAAAAGAATTCAAATGGCAAAAATAATATATGTATCCATTTCATAATGGATCACTAGATATATGAACTGTAACAATTTTTATCCGTGTAATCAAATTTTATGTTTAAAAATTACAAAATTATTAAGTTTATGTGCTTAAAATAATCAAAGATTAAAGTTTTCATAATTTAAAAATCAATGTTGGTCCAACCAATAAACATGAATGTTGTTATGGAATACCTGTAAATAATTTACTAAATGAAACATTAGTTGTTTTGAATTGCTAGAGAGAAAGACGTACAACGAGCATCCAGAATATGGATCCGTATGACTTGTTTTCAAAGGAAGTATACTTTTTGCTATCCAGAAGTAAAAGAAGCACATGAGTTATCAAGCCCATCAGTCGAAGGGATACCATGATAAATATTAAATTGATACGATTGGCAAGTTTTAAAATATCAGCATTTAAAGGTTTCAAAATTAGAATATTCAAAACTGATCAATGGTTTCAACATAAAATTTTTCATAGTATCCTTTTGAGTGATGAGCTTAACAACTTATTTGTTATTTTTCCTTTTAAATAGCAAAAGGTATACTTCTCCTGAAAAAAGTCACGTTGATCCACATTCTGGAAGCTGGTTGTCCTTTGTACTCTCTGGAAATTGAAAAGGACAAAATTTTTAGTAAGTAAATTAGTCACAGAGATCACAGAGACAAAAGTGGTCCAATGAATACACACAATTTCATTTTGTGTTTAAATGTTCTTTAATTTTTTCAGATTTTCATACAGGATTATTGATTTGATTATCCTGTACTACCTCTTCCTCAGCATCTTCTTCATTTGCTGGTGTTGCCCTTCTCATGAATTGAGCCCTACGGGTCATATCTACATTGGACATGGCCATCCGGTTGAGAAAATCTGCAAGATTTTGCAGATTTCTTTGGTACGGATTCAGAGCTCTCGTGTAGTATGGTCTTCTCAAATTTCTTCCGGCTCGAACACCTCGTCTGCCTAAAATGTTAATTTTTAATTCAATATTCATATAAAAGAATGAATCATTTAAATTTAATTTACCTCGGACAGCCATTAGACCACCTCGTTGATGTTGTTGAGGCTGTGGATGATTCTCATTGACTTCTTACATAAATAAAATACAATCTTTTAATTTTAATTTTTTTTTATTACTTACAGTGATAAATAAGGCTGATTCATCAGTTACATCTGCTGTTTACAATTTTTTTTTTAAGCCAAGATCATCAGATCACCTGTAACAGAGAAAGAATACTTTATTTTAAAACAAAGAATCATATTCTATTATCATAAAGTTAATTTATTTGAAGGTAATTTAAAGATACTTATCTGACACAGTGAAATCCATTGATAGTATTTTGATCCTAATACCATCTTTTCTGTAAATGCATTTTTTCATTTGAAACTTATTGTAGGTTTTAGATTAAATATTATTGCACACGCGTAGTATGAGTTTTATAGGTTTGTAACGCGATTTAAATAAAATAATTTGTGATAAACTCGGAGATCCACGCGGAGGTTATAAACTAGCAGAAACCAACAGTAGATTAGTACTTCAGGTTAGACATAATTATAGTAAAAAAGAGGGTTGGCAGTAAGTTATGGGGATATAGAGATCCCTCTAACGAAGCTATGATGCACAGAACAGTAACTCCAATGTGTATTAGTTTGTGTTAACTCCATGAAGTATTAGTCTATGGTTGGTTTCTGCTAGTTTACAACCTTCGCATGGATCTCCAAGTGTTTATCATAAATTATATTATTTAAATCGCGTTAAAAATTCCTAAAACTCATACTACACGTGTGCAATAACGTTTAATCTAAAACCTGCAAAAAATTTTTCAAGTGAAAAATGCACTTATATAAAAGATTACATTATGATCAAAATACTATCAATGGATCTCACTCTGTCAGATAAGTATATTTGAATTATCTTTAATTAAATTAACTTTACGATAATAGAACTTGATTCTTTGTTTTAAAATTACATTATTCTTTCTATTACAGGTGATCCAATGATATTAACATTAAGAAACGATGGATAAATGGCATCAGACTTTAATGAATCAGCCTTCTTTATCACTGTAAGTACTATAATATTGTATATGGATTAAATTGTGAAGGATATGATGTAAACTTCTATAAATATTAAAATCCTACTAGTGTTTGCTTTGTTGAAAGTAAATACTTTCAACAAAGCAATTATCAATTAATTTATGAACAATAATTTAATACGTACAGACTTCTTTTGATGTATATTTGCAAGACAAATAATTATGGAACTTAACACAAAATTTAGTGCTAATAAAGGAAAAAAAACGCGCCATTCTATTTACTCGTGGGTGGTGTAGAAAAGATAGATATTTCTTTTTTGAATAATAATGATCCAAAAATAACTATATATATATTGTAATAATATATGTGTATAACATTTATGTAACTAAAATTCCATTCCAAGTGCTTTATTATTTACGGTCATTTGATTCTATAAATTAAAGTCAAACTTTCAATGAGAACGCAGACAATTTTCTAGCGGGTTTATTGTGTACGTTTATTAATTTTCTATTTACTAAAGCTCGATTAGAAATCTGGTTAGAATAAATTAATTTAATCATCTCTTCGGGTCACTCGGTATTTATTACATCTTACACTAATTATCCCATCGAACGATAGAGGCAATAGAACAATCAAAAGTGTTTATAGTGCAATGATTAAAAAGGTATTTGTAAGCAGTTCAACACATAATTATTTTAGGATGTTTGTGTTCTTTTACCTCGTAAATGAGTGAATTACAATCACCGAAAGAACACGATGCTTATACATGAAGCTGCATAATCCGAAACGTTCATTTATCTATGAAAATATGAACGCATAAACATTTTTACGTTAAGGGTATGTTGGACAGACTACCACTTCTTTAGTGTTACTTCTCCTATACCTTGGAATTTACATAAATTTTAATTTTAATTTTACCAAAAGAAAGTTATGATATCAATAAATAAACTGTCATGTTCTTTTATAAATAGGAATCGATTTGAAATAAATAAATAAGCGTTTAAAAGAGGGGAAGGATTATAAATATATATGTATTTAATAAATACTCGACCAAATTGCAGCATGTGAAAAGGTGGATAGCCTGTGAAAATGTACAGTCGAGTACAATTAAAACTTTGAGTAATTGCGACTGCTGCCACGTTCTGCGCATTCTAGCTGACATTTGGTGATACTTCGGGTAAACTGAGCGTTGCATGACCGGTCACAAACATGCGCAGAAAATAGCGCCAATATGGTATTATTCATAGTTTCAAATGCACCCAACTCTACATGTAATAGAATCGCATGATGTTCTTACATGACATTATCACATGACAAATGTGTCCATAATATGTGGTAATATCATGTTTGTCTAAAATTATTATGCAATTTAACAACATTGTTTCGCATCGTGAAAACTTTGCTTTTATTTATGGAAGCAACGGGCGGATGTATATTCTACTCTACTTAGTAATTCAGTAAATCTTTTGCTATCCTTATTTCATTAAAAATCTATGTTCAGGACAAAAATCTATGTTGAGATTTAATTTCTGTTGATACAACAAATCGATCCTACATAAAAAAAAACAGGAACAAATTCTATTATGTAGAAAGCAAATTTTTTTATGGAAAAACTTGCCGTCCCGTCCTATCATAGACCACATATTATGGACACATATTATTACCACATATTATGGACACATTTGTCATGTGATAATGTCATGTAAGAACATCATGCGATTCTATTACATGTAGAGTTGGGTGCATTTGAAACTATGAATAATACCATATTGGCGCTATTTTCTGCGCATGTTTGTGACCGGTCATGCAACGCTCAGTTTACCCGAAGTATCACCAAATGTCAGCTAGAATGCGCAGAACGTGGCAGCAGTCGCAATTACTCAAAGTTTTAATTGTACTCGACTGTACATTTTCACAGGCTATCCACCTTTTCACATGCTGCAATTTGGTCGAGTATTTATTAAATACATATATATTTATAATCCTTCCCCTCTTTTAAACGCTTATTTATTTATTTCAAATCGATTCCTATTTATAAAAGAACATGACAGTTTATTTATTGATATCATAACTTTCTTTTGTTAAAATTAAAATTGAAATTTATGTAAAATTGAAAGTATAGAAGAAGTAACACTAAGGTCATGGTAGTCTGTCCAACATACCCTTAATGTAAAAATGTTTATGCGTTCATATTTTCATAGATAAATGAACGTTTCGGATTATGCAGCTTCATGTATAAGCATCGTGTTCTTTCGGTGATTGTAATTCACTCATTTACGAGGTAAAAGAAGACAAGCATCCTAAAATAATTCTTTGTTGAACTGCTTACAAATACCTTTTTAATCATTGCATTATAAACACTTTTGATTGTTCTATTGCCTCTATCGTTCGATGTGATAATTAGTGTAAGATGTAATACATACCGAGTGGCCCGAAGAGATGATTAAATTAATTTATTCTAACCAGATTTCTAATCGAGCTTTAGTAAATAGAAAATTAATAAACGTACACAATAAACCCGCTAGAAAATTGTCTGCGTTCTCATTGAAAGTTTGACTTTAATTTATAGAATTAAATGACCGTAAATAATAAAGCACTTGGAATGCAATTTTAGTTACATAAATGTTGTACACAGTTTGAAAATGAATCTTTAATTTACATAATGAAATAGATGGTATGTGACTCTATCACTCAAAAATATAGTATATAGATTAAAAGCATGAATCTATCGCTCTACTCGAGTCAAAAATAATTTTAGAATGTAGGCTCTGCACTGCATATTCTCACAATGGAGATCTGTATGCAGGCAGGCCTCAAAAAAATAAAGAGAGTAATATAAATTTCTCTGTTGGTGTTTTCTCTATGCTAGAGTTCTCTCTTGCAAGAGAAAAACGCAGGCCGAGACCATATAAATGCCGCTTCTCTTCGAAGTGACGGGCGTCTAAGGAAGCTGTCAGAGCCTTACTGAGGATTCCACTCTGACAGCTGGGACGAAACGCCAACAGAGAAATTTATATTTCTCTCTTTACTTTTTTGAGGCCTGCCTGTATACAGATCTCCATTGTGAGAATATGCAGTGCAGAGCCTATATTCTAAAATTATTTTTGACTCGAGTAGAGCGATAGATTCATGCTTTTAATCTATATACTCTACTTTCGAGTGATAGAGTCACATACCATCTACATTTTGACACTGGCTCTTATGAGTGTCCGCTAGATGGCGACCTGCCTTTTTCTCTATGCTAGAGTTCTCTCTTGCAAGAGAAAAACACAGGCCGAGACCATATAAATGCCGCTTCTCTTCGAAGTGACGGGCGTCTAAGGAAGCTGTCAGAGCCTTACTGAGGAGTCCACTCTGACAGCTGGGATGAAACGCCAACAGAGAAATTTATATTTCTCTCTTTATTTTTTTGAGGCCTGCCTGCATACAGATCTCCATTGTGAGAATGTGCAGTGCAGAGCCTATATTCTAAAATTATTTTTGACTCGAGTAGAGCGATAGATTCATGCTTTTAATATATATAATGAAATAGACTTATACAACATTTACAACTAATTAAGAATCTAAAGATAGAGTATTCAGGCTCACCTAAAGATGACCTGGAAGATTACAACAGGAAATTGACAGGCATTAAAGACAGTCTAGAGATACCAGGAAAAGCCATGCTAAAGCTAGTACCGTACACTTTGACAGGAAGAGCACAAATGTGGTATCAGACAGAAAAAACAGACATTCACTCATGGAAAGACTTCTTGTCAGCCTTCAAAGAGCAATTCTATACATCTGCCAACACGAACGATGTAATGGACGAACTCTTACGACGAACACAAGGCAACGGCGAAAAGATATCGACCTACATTATGAACTTCAGACATATCGCCGATCATCTACAAAAACCAATGTTAGTTAAGAAACAGTTAAGTCTACTCATCGACAGATTAAGGCCAATCTACAGATAAGCCCTAAAGCACAAGAAGATTAAAACATTCCAAGACGTAAAAAAGTACTGTAAAGAACTCGAAGATGAACTAGAACATGATGCTAAATATGCTCCACCACCCCCTACCGAAAAATCCAAGTTCCCAGCGGCAGCATGGTCGGCTACACCAAAACCAAAGGTAGCTGCGACAGAAGAGATAGCAGAAACGAACGAAGTTCCAACGAAAGCAAAAAAGAAGAAAAATAAAAAGAAAAAGTCTGAAACAACCGAGACGACTCCTGAACAGAAAGAAACTACAACACAGGAAGCTTGTGCAGCCGGCCAGCAAGTGCAAGCCTCGCAACAACAACCGGCGCAAGTGCAGCAGAAGCCTCAGCAACTGTTCACAACAGCACTGAGCCAACAACTGAATCAAACGCAACCACAAGTTCAATATTATGGACCGTTCCACGTTTGCGAGACAGTGGGACATAGGGCAGCGAATTGTCCGAAAACGCAATGTTATAATTGCAGGCAATTCGGTCACAGGAAGAACGCCTGCCCTTACCCAATAAAATTGCCCGGAAAATGCCAGTGATGTGGTCAAGTTGGAGCACAATTCAAGAATTGCAAAAATTGTGCTAAAGCAAGAGAACTTCTACAGACGTTGCCGCCGAAGACTGAGCCAGAAACCTCATGTCAAGTATGCGGACAGAAAGGCGCGACGCTGCGAGAATGCACAAACTGTGTTTACGTTAGAATGCTTCTGGGAAACGACTCGACGTAGGCCGCCAAGGGCCAGCTGACCTCCGTGTTCACGCCTTGGGCCCTCAACTAACGAACAAAATTGACAACCATACCCCCGCAGCTTGCAGTAGTATGTCAATTTTGGGAGGGGGAAGAAGTGGCAGCAAGCCACGAGAAACAGTGCGAAGTCAGGAAGTAGCGGCCAAAGTAAGTAACAGCCAGACCAGCTACTTAAAGACAGGCGCACAACCAGAAGAAACAAAAGAGATAAAGAGAAATTCGAAGCCTGAAAGAAACGCTGACGCAACCCGTGGGCAAACGCTGCAGGCCGAGAAGGAAGTAAACGCGAATGCGAAAAGAGGAGACGCCATTGCAAAACAACGGCCAGACACTGTCACAGAGAAGAAGAAACCAGTGGTTAATTCAGTGGCAAACAGTGGAAATCACGTTAGAGCCAGTATCGCTAGAGACACGGAATCTAAGTCAGACGGGACGCCGGCTGCGCCAATGGAGAGTAGTGACGAGGATACAAGGTTAAACGAAGAAATCCAACTGTGCAAAAAGCGAGGCTTTAGAGTAGAGAAAGACATGATTCAAGGTCGAGGACTAGAGGATATCGTGGAATTTTCGAAAAAGAGCCTGGCAAAGGTAAAAGAGTTAGCAGAATTCAGGAAAGCTGAAAAAATCATGAGAGCTGAAGCCAACATAAACTTGGAGCTGAAATCCACTGTGGAGCCAGACAATAACGGCGAGCAGAGGAAGTCAGCTTCGAGGTTAGCACAGGCTTTAGATTTCGGAGAAACTCGAGTAACCGCCCTGGAGGGAGACAATAAGTTGGAAGAAACTGAGGAAATTGACAAAGAGGTAACTACAGATGATGATGATGATGATAGCATGACTGAAGAGGAAATGCTTCTAATAGAGGCAAACGAATTATTAGAGGAAGAATTAGAGGAAGACCAAAGAATAAGAACGAAAGTGAAAGATTTGCTCGATGAAGAGACAGATTACATGAGGCTAAGACAAATCGAGGCAGTTGTGGACAATCTGATCAACGAAACTATGTCAGACCCTAGCACGCCTGCACAATTAGAGGAAGCCGGAGTCGACAGAGAATCCAACGAAACGGAGGTGCATGCAGCAACAACCTCAATCGACAATAGAGACTACATTAAAGTCAGTCTAGGTGGAAAGGAGTACAGAGCCTTGTTCGATCCTGGAGCCATGATAACCATCGTAGGCCCAGAGATCGCTCGGAGGTACAAGACTCGACTTAAAGCTAGTCAAGCTCTGATACGAACGGTGACAGGAGGATCGTCGCCCGTATTAGGATTTTTACCCATCCGAATAGACTTAGATGGAATAGACGAAATGATTATGGCAAGAGCAGTCGCGGAAGACACACATGAACTGATTTTGGGCAAAGATTTCTGCAAGACGTTCAAAATAGACACAAGCCACAAAGGCCTATGGCGAGCCAATCTGGGATAGTGGCGAGAGTTCGACCGGCCAGAAGCTAGGTCTCCGGCAATCATCATCGCAGAGAGCGCTGGTATCTCCGAGCTCAGCGACAAGGAGAGACGGGAAGTCGAGGAACTGGTGGCCGAGATACTACCAAACAATCCCGGAGAGGAACTGGGGTACACGGACTTAACCGAGCACCACATCGTAGTGACAGATCCAACCCCCATTCGCTGTAAAGCCAGAAGACGTTCACCGATGAAGATAGAGGAAATACAAAAAGCAGCTACAGAACTTAGAAGACTAGGGGTAATCGAGAGATTCGCAAGCGCTTAATGTAGCCAGCCATTACTAGTGCCAAAGCCCGATGGGACAGAGAGATTTTGCGTCAACTATATCGAATTAAATAAAGTGACGAAAAAGGATAGCTACCCTCTGCCCCAAATGGACATGATACTAGACAGGCTACGCGCAGCCAGATACTTGAGCAAGATCGATCTCAAGCAGGCTTACTTCCAAGTCAAAATGGAGGAAAGCAGTAAGAAATACACCGCTTTTGCATTACCTGGATACGGTTTATGACAATTTAAGCGCATGGCTTTCGGCCTTTGCAACGCGCCCAGTACGCTGCAGGGAATGGTTGACATTTTGTTTGGCCCTGAGGACTCCCCAAATGTGTTCGGATACCTAGACGACATCGTCATAGCTACCGACACGTTCGAGGAACACAAACATAGAGTCAGACCTGATATTCCTTCTGGATCGACACGGCTTACGAACCGACCCTACAAAAATAGTGCCAGTAATGACCTGCCCAACTCCAAAGGACTTGACAGGCTTACGACGAGTCCTGGGCATGTTTGGGTGGTACACTAGGTTCTTAGAAAACGAGTCGGAGATAAAGATTCCTCTAGTCAGGATGCTCAAAGACCAGAAGAACTGGAATTGGGGACCGGAGCAAGATGAAGCGTTCAACAAGTTGAAGCAGGCATTGACCAACGCTCCCGTCCTAGCCAGACCGGATTTTACGAAACCTTTCACGATCCAGTGCGACGCAAGTAATTTCGCTATTGGTGCAGTCCTCACGCAAGAGTTTGACGACGGAGAACACCCGATCGTCTATTTCAGCAGAGTATTTTCAGCACCGGAGATAAATTACACCACAACCGAAAAGGAGTGCTTGGCGTTAGTTTGGTCTATCAACAAACTCAGGCCGTCCGTTGAGGGTTACCACTTCACGGTTATCACTGACCACAGCGCTCTGAAGTGGCTCCGCTCGCTGAAGGATCCGAAAGGCCGACTAGCCCGATGATCTATGGAAATTCAACAATGGGACTTCGACATAATACATCGTAAGGGCACCCAGCATGTAGTGCCAGACGCGCTCTTCAGAATGATGGAGCCAGAAATCTCAGCGATAGGTGAGATCGAGGACAAATGGTATTTACGAAGACGCGACGAAGTCGAAGAGAACCCCACGAAATTTCCCGAGTGGAGAATCGAAAACGGAAGGTTGTACAGGCACAAGGAAGATCCAATGCTAGATCCCATCGCTCACCCAGACGAAGGATAGAAACTTGTAGTGCCGGAGGAATTGCGTTAAAGAGTATTGACAACAGCGCACGCCGAAATCTCAGCAGGACACCTAGGAATTGAGAAAACCTACGATAGGATAGCACGGGAATATTTCTGTCCCAGACTATTCCATGATGTCTGCCGATTCATAAAAACCTGCCAGACTTGCCAGACATACAAGATTTCCCAACAGGCTCCTCAAGGGCTGATCGGGAAACGAATCGTCGAGAAACCATGGTCCGTCGTGGCAGCAGACGTGATGGAGTTCCCAAAAAGCTCCAGCCAGAATAAATATCTCGTAGTATTCCAAGACTTATTCTCTCGTTGGGTGGAAATACATCCATTACGCCAGGCTAAAGGGAAATCTATAGCCAGAGCTTTCGAAGAACTGATATTGTTCAGGTGGGAGACGCCAGAATATTTATTGACAGACAACGGAACGGAGTTTATCAACAAACATCTGGCAGAAATACTAGAGCAATACGGCGTAAAACATGTGACCACACCACCTTACCATCCGCAAGCAAATCCGGTGGAGAGAAGCAACCGCACTTTGAAAACCATGATTTCCGCGTACACGAAAAATCACATGATTGGGATAAGCATTTGCACGAGTTACGACATGCGATAAATACAGCTAAGCAGGCGACGCTAAAGACATTTCCAGCTTTCTTAAACTACGGCAGACACCCTACCCCGACGAAAAGTTTACGTGTGGAATGGGAGGGGGTGACGAAGTCGTGTACATACTAGAGCCAGTCGAAGGGAAGAGTAGGAAAGTGGATAAGGTCCACGTAAGCGACCTCAAACGATACGTATCCCCTAGAAACAATCCTACTAACAAACCTTCTTCCCAACCCGTAGTAGTGTCCGACAGTGGTGCATGTGGTTACATTGCGACGCCCCTAAAGTATGCAGTAAGTAACCAGGTAGCAGGTGTGCCCCGTCAATCCACCATGAAACATATTTCTAATTCATTGACAATTTCAGACATGAGTTCAAACGACGGTCAGAAGGTAGAGCCAGCCAGGATGAACTGGGCAGACGAGGAGCCGGAGGTGGTCAACGACCTGGTCGAGCCCACCCCCTTCGAGCGGGAGCTTGCAGCCCGCAAAGAGCAGGCAGCTCAGGCGGCGATTCGACGGATTGAGCAGCAGCACGTGAGCATCGACGAAGTCGCCACCGTCATAGAGTGCCAGGCGGCGGAGGAAGTCCCTCCCCAACTCCAGGAAATAGACGACACTATCGACGTCTGTATCACTGAGGCCGAGGAAAATGACCTCCTCGCGGAGAGCAAAGAGGCGCCAGCGCCCAAGTCGCCCCCACGTGCTCCGCCGCTGTGGACGAGGGACGGGCCGCTGCGCATCACGGCCGCAACGGGAGACATTCCCCGCCCCCGAGCCCTGCCGCTCAGGCGCCCGACCGCGTCGACCACCCCGTCCGAGTGCCACGTCGTGACGACGCGCGGCGGCACCCGCGACCTCGTGCTTCCCCGGTGGGGAGAGACGTCGCCCGGCTGGGGCCACCTGGCCGAGACTCCACCGTCCCCTTCCCCAACTGCTCAACCTGAAGAGCCCATTCTCGGGGCGGCGGGGAGGACACAACGAGGAGAACCGGCAGGCAACCCCGTAGTCGCGCCCGTAGAGCCAGACACCCCGCAGAAAAACGCGACGAAGCCGCGAGCCGCGATAGAGCCGCTGGAGTGACCACGCCGGCCGCCGGCCTTCGTGCCCATACAGGGTGACACCACCCCAGCCTACCATCTCCTGGCATGGGACCTGGGCATTGAGCCCGAGGACATACCGGACTTTCAGCCGCCGGGCGTGCCCCGACCGCGAGCAGAGAATAACCCTGCCCGCCACCGTAGCACGTCGCGACGACGTAGACGAGGACCTCGACAGCTGACGGTGGACGATGTATTCTCCACCATCGAGCGGCAAAGATCCCCAAGTCCGGCAGGTACCCCGACTCGCCGCGGGCCGCCAGCCAACGTGCCACAAATCGCTAGACACAGACACAGGGTGGCGGAGGGAGCGCTGCCAGTCAAAAGAAGTGGTCTCCACTTCAGCGGTCTGACAGCGATCCCCACGGACTCGACGCTCGACCCACCCCCTTACAGTTGCTTCAACTGCTGGAGGTGGGGACACGCGTCGAGCCGGTGCCCGTCCACCCTCCACCGGGTGCACTGTCACAACTGCGGGAGGCGAGAGGTAACCCTCGTCGACTGCCCGCGTTGCAGCGAGCGTTACCGGGAAAGGCGAGAACGAGATTATAGACAGACATATAGCCAGGGTTCGAGGTCGGCGTCGCGTACGCGAGCCACCTCAACCACCACCTCTAAAGACAGGTCCGACGCCCCGTCAGAAGCCAGCCGCTGCGCCAGCCCATCCCCACGGAGAGAGCGGGAAGCCAGGGAAAGGAGGGTTACCTTCTCTTCCACTCCAGTGACCCTCACCCCACTCCCAAGGACTACGAGGCCAGCAGAAGCATCGGCTACAACGGAGGACGACGGACCTTCCTCCCCCAAGCGGTCGAGAGAATCCTTGCCAGAAGAGGACACCCCCGCACCACTGGGAGGAGACCCAGAGGTATTGGCGAATTAGGCAATTGTCCTACAGGAGACGCGAGGACTGCCGGAGGACCTACGCGAGGCAATCTTGCATCAGGCCCTACAGCAGCCACAGCGCCGGTCCCGTAGCAGGACAAAGAAGTGAAGATATAGCCAGACACAGGTGGTATAAGCCAGTCATAAGTCAAAAAAAAATTTTTTTTTTTTTCTTCTCTCTCTTGTATTTTCTCACTTCCCGTACTTATCCTTTTCTGTACTGCAGGATGTGTCCATGCGAGCACTTTTCGCCTTCTAAAACCTCTTCATTGTATTATGAAAGGTTTGGGAGGGGGAATGTGACGGGGATCCCGTCGATGGCTGCTCGCCTGGACACAACCCAGTCAAGATAACATAATCTTACACTCGGTGGTGTTTGCAGAACAGCAAGCGAGCAGCCTGCCGCCGAGCAGCACCAGCACGAGGCGAGAGCGAGAGAGTGGGGGAAGACAGCACGTAGCAGCGCGCGGCAGCCAAGGCGAGAGCAAGAGAGAGGGACGAACGACGCAGCGTGGAGCAGCGAGAGAGAGAGATACAAGAAGATACGAGGCATGCGAGCCACGAGGCGTACGCGCGCGAGCGACGGCCGCGATGTTGGCGAGGAGCAAACGTTAGCATGAGTGCGAGAAGGATGGAAATAGCGAGCGAATGAATGCGTGTTATAGACAGACCATAGAGAGAGTGGAGGCAACGTGTATGCGCTGAATGATATTGGGAAAAGGTGGAGGGCTACGGCTCGATCCACAGAGCGCGTGCGAGCGGCAAACAAGAATGGAAGCGTGCCAAAATGCGAAACTGCGAAAATGCGTAAATACGATCAGTAGAGCCAGACAAGCGTGTAAACTCGTTTTGAATGTCGCGCGCATTTTTGAGTATTGCAAAAGAGGGCGTAAGAGTGCGAATGTGCTATATGGTGCGAAAGCGTGTAAATGTGTGATAGGCGTGAGAGAGCGATCTGAGGGAAATGCGTGAGTGCGAGTGAGAGAGCAATAGACGCCGCGAACCGGCGTAGTTGCCAAGCGCGAATAGAGTCAGTATCGAGTACCATTTGGACCGAGACACATCGAGTGAGCAAGCGAGACAAAGCGAATCTTTTCCAAGGCGACTTCCAGAGTGACTATGATTATCCCCCCGTGTGCATCTTCCGAGACTAATTAGTTTCTTTCGCGAGCGCTTCCATAGGGTACGAGGCAACGCCAGTACGCGAGGACGAGAAGCAAAAGGAGTAGAGGCAGGTAGAAGGGTTCCACAGATACCTCCCCGCCGCGAGTCCCTAACCTAGAGCCAGCCCGCATAAAGACGGTGAGCTCGCCCGAGGACGAGCACACGTCCGCGAGTCAATACATAATTATTTGATTTTTATAATAAAATTACGAAGTGTTATTTGACGTAAGTCGCGTTTATTCATTTTGCGTATTTCTCTCCCTGCACCTCTTCCCCCCCGTGACCTAGAGCATAAGGAGTTCTCAAGCCGGCAGCACAAGAGTACCAGATCGCGAGTTCGGGGGTCCAAATTAATTATGAAATACGAGCTCGCGGTAAACCTGAATAGGTGTCATCACATGGTGCTATGCCTCCCCAGGGACGGAAAAAGTACCACGTCACACTATATACAAGTTGAATTGAAACTGCATCATAAATTCAGCAACACGATTGCATTAATTATCTCAAAAATTCACGGTCACTCAGTCAAGTCGACATTTCATACATCAACTGATTGCAACCACCAATATTAAAAGCACAAGTACTATTCGTGACAACACTATAAGTCTAAAACGCCCCAAAGACATCACATCAGTATCACTTGTTTGTTTCAAAACCTTCTCACAAATTCACTCTTAATTGTAGCTATTTGCATGTGAAATCGCACAAGCTTAGCTAAAAACTCGCATTAAATATACTTCATAACATAATTTAAATACACACTCTACACGTTTCTTCCAAAAATCACAAACTTTCAGGACAATTGTATACTCACGACAAAAAAAATTCATAACAAACTTATTTCACCTAAAAAAATTCTCGAGCTATTCACTCTTGAGCAAATACGCACATTTAACATTTAAAAATAAAAACTCCACACTGCCACTATAGAAATAATTGAAAACAGGCGTGTCTATCGCCAACATATTCAAAGTCACTGTGAGCAAAAATACACAGCTATTCTTTAGCAAGTAATAATTCAAATTCCGTTTTCTGTTCAAATCTGCACATGAAATCACTTTTAAAACAAAATTACATTCACCAAAAGTCGCAAAGTAATGTATTCACTATATTACATAACATTATCACATGATAAATACCACATAAATGTGTCCATAATATGTGGTAATATCATGTGTATGTCCAAAATTATCGTTGTTGAATATTGTATAAATATTATACTCTTTGCTTGTTGTTCTACGAATTAATACTGGTCGCGCCATCTCTTGTATATATTAATTGTAGTTGCAAATAAAGTAAATAATTTATATTATATAAAAGGTTTTCTAGTGAATGAACAGAAAGAAAAATGTATAAATGCAGTAAAAATAACCGCGAAAGAAAAATGGCACAGAGCATTAGGTCATGTTAATTTTCAATACTTAAATAAATTAGTTAAAGAACAATTAGTTGAGGGATTGCCAGATAAAATTGAAAACACTGATATGAAATGTGCAAATTGCATTCAAATTAAAATGGCAAAGTAAAATTGCATTCAAATTGAAATGTACCATTTCAAAATAGTCGAACAAAAACTTCTGAAATTTTAGAATTAATTCATACTGATTTAAATGGACCACATCAAACGACTGGTTGTGGTGGAGAAAAATATTTCTTAACTTTTGTCGATGATTACAGTAAATGCACGCGAATATTTTGTATTAAACATAAGTCTGAAACTGCAAGTTGTTTTATAGAATTTGTAAATTTAGTTGAAAATAAGTTTAACAAAAGGGTTAAGAAAATACATTGCGATAATGGCAAAGAATATTTGAATAAGGAGATTTACAATTTTATTAAGTATAAGGGAATAGAATTATTACCATGTCCACCGTACATACATGAATTGAATGGTGTAGCGGAAAGATACAATAGATCAGCAATGGACATAGGCAGATGCTTACAAAGAGAAGCAAATATAAATAGGCGATATTGGCCTGAAATTATTAAAACGGTAGCTTACTTGAAAAACCGCACTATAGCAAATACTGTAGAAAATAAAACTCCTTACGAAATATTCTTTGGCACAAAGCCAAACGTTAATCATTTGAAAATTTATGGTAGTAAAGTTTTTGTCCGAATCCCAGAGGTCAAAAGACAAAGTAAATGGGATGACAAGGCAACAGTAGGAATATTAGTAGGTTATACAGAAAACGGTTACAGAGTTTTAGTAAATAACAAAGTCATTAACACGAGACATGTACAGGCTGTCCAAGAAGAAACAAAAATAATTTGTCTTAACGAATCAGATGAAAAGCATGAAAGTTGTGAATCGGAAAATTCTGAAAGCGATTCAGAAGAATATGATAGTGTTGTCAGCAACACAAACAAAAATTGATTTATCCCTACTTCTTCTCTCGAGAAAAGTAGAGATAATTTAATTACAGAAATCAATGAAAATGATATAAATAGTGAAAATGAAAACGAAATTAATTTGAAAGAACCGAGAAGGTCAAAAAGAAAGAAAAGTCCTGTAAATAGATACGGTGATCCTATAGCGCATTTTATTTATATAAATAGCATCGATGCAAATGTACCTCATAAGTTCGAGGAGGCGATAAATTCGAGCGAATCAAAACAGTGGAAAATTGCATTGAATTCAGAAATCGAAAGTTTAAAGAAAAATAGAACTTGGAAATTAGTAGATAAGCCATTAAACAAAAAAATCATTGATGTCAAATGGATATTTAGACGAAAAAACGATAATACCTATAAAGCCAGATTGGTAGTTCGCGGCTTTCAACAACGAGAACATATACAAAACGTTTACTCACCCGTAGGAAAAATGCAAACACTTAAAATATTATTATCATATTGTTGTAAAAATGATTTGTTTATTGATCAAATGGATGTAGAAACAGCTTTTCTGAACGGTGAAGTAGTATCAGAGGTTTATGTAAATCAACCAGAAGGTTATGAAGTAGGAAATAACAAAGTCTGTAAATTGCAAAAAGCATTATATGGTTTACGAGAAAGCCCAAGAGCTTGGTATAATTGTTTTCATAAGTACATGAAAAAATTAAATTTCATGAGAAGCAAACATGATTATTGTTTATATGTAAATAATGCAATATATATATAATTCAATATATATACTAGTTTTCGTAGATGATTTATTAATCTGTTGTAAAAATAGAAATAAAATAAATGAAATAAAATCAAAATTAATGGAAAATTTTGAAATGAAAGACTTAGGAAAAGTCAACCAATACATAGGAATAAACATTGATTATAATAAGAATGAAGGCAAAATGACACTAAGCCAAACAAAATAGATTGAATCTTTAGCTGCAAAGTATAATCTAGAAAATGCAAAATTGTATAACACTCCTATGGAGACGAGTCTAAAATTAGAAAAAGCAACTGAACAAAATGAGTCAATAAAGTATAGAAACTTAATAGGAGAATTACTTTGTATAAGTACTGGTACGAGACCAGATATCTCATATAGTGTAAAATACTTGAGTAGATTCCAAAGTTGTTATAATAAAACTCATTTCAAATATGCTATGAGAGTATTAAAATATCTAGTGAATACCAAAGATCTAAAATTAACGTATTTTAATAATTTAAAATGTGATACACTAGACTGCATGGTAGACTCAGATTTTGCCGGAGACAATATAGATAGAAAATCCACAACTGGATATATTATAAGATATTATGGAAATCTGATTTATTGGAAAACAAATAAACAAAAAAATGTAACGAAATGTTCAACCTTTGCAGAATATACGGCTATGTCAGGTGCAGTAACCGAAGTAATATCTGTAAAAAATCTGCTAAGTGAAATGTTTAAAGAAAAATTCAATGAAAGAATAAACATATACGAAGACAATTCAGGTGCAATAGCGATTGCAAAGTTTGGAAATTATACAAAAAATTCAAAGCACATCGAAGTACATTAATGATTATTATGAAAATGGACTAATCGATATTATAAAAATAAATTCAGAGTTAAACCTAGCTGATATATTAACAAAAAGTTTGAATAGAGAAAAGTTCACAAAACACAGAAAAGCATTAAATATATTTGAAAATTACAAAAGCAACAAGACTGAATGTAAAAGCAAAGAATATAAATTTAAGGAGGCATGTTGAATATTGTATAAATACTATACTCTTTGCTTGTTGTTCTACGAATTAATACCGGTCGCGCCATCTCTTGTATATATATGATTTTGTACATCGAGAAAAGCGCGACTCCGAAAACGCGAATACGCGAGTATGTAAACACACATATATAGATATACACTATAGAGAAGAGCGCTCGCATATACTGTACTCGCGCTCATTCTCTCTCTCTCGCTTGTAAGTCTCGGAAGGAGACAGTCGTGTCCGACGACACATCACACATTGTAATAAAGTTACTTATTATTAAAAACAACCTCACTAATTTTCCACCACTCCAACAATCGTGTAATAAACAGGATTGTTTCGCATCATGACAAATTTTTCTGTTATTTGTGGAAGGAACGAGCGGAAGTAAAATCTACTCTAGTTATTAATTCAGTAAATGTGTTACTATTTTTTTTTATGGAAAAACTTGCCGTCCCGTCCTATCATAGATAACGATGGATATCACATCTTCAAATTATGCATGGTTTACCAAAGTAAGTTGTTGTTGTCCATGCACCGTTGAAAATCTCGTAACCGATTTTTCATTCAGTATGTATTTACTGCTATTCTTAATCAATTTTTAAAGAATTCAAATTTAATCTTGTAATCATTCTAAGCTAAATTTTCATTTATTTATATGTATATTTCACAAAAGTCTGTTACTATTCACAAAATATTACATGAAGTTGATTAAAAATAATTGTACTTATCTAAATACTAATAAAAATAATTGTACTATCATAAAAAAATGTTATTATAAAATAAATTTCTACGACTGAAGTCGGGAAATAAATGAAGCTTAAAAATATGAAATTAATATTTATATAGTTTACAGATTTTAATTTTAAATCAAGGGGCGTGGTAGCGCCACGATGGCAAGTATAAGGTACGTGAGTACGTACGCCGCCGTCGGGCGCTAGCCAGACCCTATATACATCTCATAGGCATTGTTGGAAACTCGACTTACGGTTTTCTTCACTTTGACAGTATTATTTGTCACATAGAAATACCCAAACGAAAGCTTGAGACGAAACAATAGGTGTAGCCAAACGCTTTTATATCAGCGAGGAGTCTCGCTAATTTTCGAGCGGTCTGTTTACAAGTGACGTCAATGCTCGCCGCTCTCATGCATGTTTACAAATTTTTAAATTCGTCTATAATCCGTTTTGTTTTTCAATCGGTGCAATAAGTGTGTGTACACGTTATTGAGTTTCTGTGTATCTTCCATTTTATTGATACCATTATCCTGCATTTTTATGTGTAACATTTCTGAAACAAGTCTTTTATTTAAATTACTTTCTTTATCTTTAATATTTATTTTTTCAAAATTGAAACTGTGATTGAATTTACTATTATGTTCGTGTATGACATTGTTTTTAGATTTTTTATGTTCCTCAATACGTGTACACACACTTCTCTTGGTTTGGCCCACATATGTAGCCGTACAATCATTACATTGCAACTTGTATACAACATTCTTTTCTAATTGTTTTTCTCTTTTGTCTTTGCCTTTAACTATAATATTACACATATAATTGTGTATTTTCGGCACTGTCGTAATAAATTTTTCTTTTAAAGAATGCTGCATTTGTTCGTAAAACCCTTTTACATAGGGTAAACTAACAATGTTTTTAAAATTTGTGTCGTTATTGCAACGTTGGTATTGTGCATTTGAATTTATTTTGTCAATACGTTTTTTTATATATTTGTTGGTAAAGTTGACAGGATAATTATTTTCAGCTAGTAATTTTTTTACAATATTGATGTTTTTCTTATGAAAACATTTGTCCGATAATTTAATAGCTTTATCAATAAGATTGTACACCATGGCGATTTTTTGAGATTCAGGATGTTGTGAATGATAATTTAAAAATCTACCAGAGAAGGTGGGTTTCGTGTACCAATCAGTCATTATTTTGCCTGTATTCTTTACCAACAAACCGTCGAAGAAACTTATGGAGTCATTTATTTCAATTTCGTGTGTAAATTGTAACCGGCTATTGTATGAATTAAATATATTAAGTGTTTCATTAATTTTTGTTTTCGGGATGCATGTAATAATATCATCCACGTAACGGTAAAAAAATATCGGTTTAAACGAAAGTTTCGAAATGCAGTCCGTCTCGAGATCATCCATGACTAAATCAGCGAATAATCCCGAGATCGGAGAGCCCATTGGAGTACCAAAAAGTTGTTTGTAAAATTTATTGTTAAATTGAAAAAACGTATTCTCCATAAGTAACTCACATGCTGCTAATATTTCATCGAGTGGAATGTCAGAACCTATTCGCGTGTATCTCTTTTCGATACTACTTTTTACTAATGCTTTGTCAATATTTGTGTATAGCGATTTTACGTCAAGACTTACAATACAGTGGTCCGCCGGAACATTCACATGTTTTATTTTTTCGATTAATTCATAACTATTTTTTACATAGGATTTTGGCTTATCTAAATTGCTTTGTAGAATATTGAATAATGTCTTTGAGAAAAAATATGTAGGTGATCCTATTGTTCCATAATGATTTGTTTCGCAAATATACATCAAAGAAATCTGTACGTCTAAAATTATTGCTAATTAATTAACTGATAACTGCTTTCTCGAAAGCATTTGTACCTTACGTATACTATTGTCATTCAGGCCATGAGTGATATAGCATTTTAATATTTATACAAGTTTATATCGTATCCTTTACAATTGTTCAATCTATATTATGGAATAATGAAAATAATATTTAGAATAAAAAGAAGTATATGTAAGTTAATTTCCAATATCCCTATGATTATTTATGATAGATGTATTATCATTTTTAATGCAACCCACCTAATTCGGTAAACGTTTAGAAAACTATAATCGAATTCAAACTTTATGAAAACCTGTAAAAAATAGTGTCAGTAAAGTTGTGGTATCCCCTGTATGACTTTCACATAAATACTTACACGGTTGACATCATAAATTTAGTGTCAATATTGAATAGTGTCATTTAGCAAACAAGTTATAGTTTATTAAATATATTCTAAATTGAGTTCTATTGAGTTCTATTGAGTTCTATTCTAAATTGAATTGAGTCATTTAGCAAACAAGTTATAGTTTATTAAATATATTCTAAATTTATAGCTTTTAAGGTAAGATGTATTTAAAGCAATCAGCTACTAACGTAGTGTTTATTTATGAACTACAATATATACACTAGAGTGACCTAACCAGGCATGGCAAAAAAATTCCATTCCGTTATGATCTGTTGAATGTATATAGATAGTATAAATTGTCAAGCCAGTCACTTAGAGGGATAATCTAAAAATTTTCCAGTTGATACGGCTCAGCACTTTTGAATTATTGAATTTTGAAATTTCTAATCTCTGATTATCTCAATACTGCTAAACTATACCATCTTCAAAATTCTTATACTATCCCTCTAAGTAGTGGGCTTGAAAACTTGTATGATCTTTTTACCTTTTAGGAAAAGAGACGCTCAACCCACATTCTGGAAACTGCCTGAACTCTGGCATTCTGAAAATTAAAAATAACTATTTTTGAATTGAGCAAATCAATCAGAGGGATAGCATATGAAATTTAAAGTTAATCGTCTAGACCAATTTTTAGCTCTTCGATTTTGAATGCCTTATATGATGATTATTTTGAAATTGGTCTATATGGTAAACTTCAAATTTCTCATGATATCCCTCTGATTGGTATGTTTAACGAAAACTTAGTTATTTTTAATTTTCAGAGTGACCAAAATGCTTCTGAGTGATTCTACGTATAAACCTTTTAAGCCTTAAAAACAAGTGTTCAACTTGATCGATCATCAATATCGAAGACACAAACATTTGAAAAGATAGCTTAACTCATTATAAAAGAACCTGTGAAAGTCCCAGAATATCACAGGTCTTGGTTTCTCTGTGAGAAATAAATATAACAGCTCAGTTATTAAAAAGCACAAGTTTATTAAAAATGACTTGTTAAAAAAATGTAGGTAAAACAGTGAAATATTAGCGTAATCCAGAGAAATTTTGTTGCACGACATTATAAAAATACTATAGAATATCCGTATACATTCCGTTTTAACATTTACAATAATTAAAATAAACTAATCAAGATTTTATACTTTGAAAAGCGCACCCGGGTGCCATATACTCCATATGTAATAGTTTCAAGGATATTTGACTTATATAAAAGTCAATAAACCATTAATTATAATCAATACATCCATGCTCATTAATCATTTTTATTTAGTTTCATTTAAAAATAAATTTTAAAAAATATTTCCATCTCTCTCTAATAAATGCATAAATGTACCAAAATTAGACTTTGGAACAATTTAAAAAATTTTTAGGAAATATTGACGGTAATTGAAAAACAAAATAAAAGACTTTCTCTAGCTATTCATAAGAATCCCTTTCGACGAACAGCCTGAGAGTCTACCTCCCAGGAGACGATAGGAAAAGTTATAAACTATTCATATATACTTAAACAACTTAGAAACTTTCATGCATGAGCGATGCATATTCTTGACACTTCACTAGCTTCTCACAATAGAAAATAATTTTTTCCTTTTATAAACTGAATATTCTCTGAACCAAGAAAATAAAACACTTTTACTATCTATTCATAAGAATTCTTTTTGACGTACAGCCTCAGAGTCTATCTCCCAGGAGACGATAGGAAAAGTTAACATAAGCACTTCCACAATTGTAGAAACTTTCTTGCGTGGAAGATTGAATATAATCGTAACACTCAACCAACTTGTCACATCACAAGAAAATTATATAAACAGGAAATTCTGTATAAATTTTCTTTGATTCTTGAACCATAAAAATACAACACTTTCTCTAGCTTCTCATCAGGATCCCTTTCCACGAATAGCCTGAGAGTCTACCTCCCAGGAGACGATAGGAAAAGTTATGAATTATTCATATACACTTAAACAACTTAGAAACTTTCATGCATGAGCGATGCATATTCTTGACACTTCACTAGCTTCTCACAATACAAGACAATTTTTTCCTTATACTGAATATTCTCTATGTTAAAACTTTCTTCGATTCTTGAACCAAGACAATAAAACACACTAGCTATTTGTAAGGATCCCTTTCGATGTATAGCCTGAGAGTCTATCTCCCAGGAGACGATAGGAACATTTAATAATTGTTCATAAGCACTTCCACAATTGTAGAAACTTTCTTGCGTGGAAGATTGAATATAATCCTAACACTTAACCAACTTGTCACATCACAAGAAAATTATATAAACTGGAAATTCTGTATAAATTTTCTTTGATTCTTGGATGATGAAAATACAACACTGTCACTAGATTCTCATCAGGATCCCTTTCGACGAATAGCCTGAGAGTCTACCTCCATGGAGACGATAGAAAAAATTACACATCCACTTCAAGAATGTAGAAACTTGCTTGAAAGGTGAACCCAGGAGACGATAGAAAAAGTTACATATTCACTTCAACAACGTAAACTGTCTTGAAAGATGAATTCTTAACACTTTACTAGCTGCCACATCACAGAATAGTTATTTCTTTATATAATCTAATAGTAAAAAAACCTGAAAAATAAAAGGATATATTTTAACAAAGAATCAGTTCATGAATCTTTCATGTATTGTATATTTAAAAAAAAAGTACAGCTAAATACTTATCTAATTTGAGGCTATTAGTCTTGTTTGTGAAAATTTTTCATAATTATATCTGTCAGTTTTTAAATATTTCATCAAACCCAGCTTTATAAATTGCATATTATGTTGAAAATAAATTCACTTTGGTACTTTATTTTGTACAATACTTATTTTTCTTTAACACTGCATATGTGTTATTGTATTGAAAAATCAAAAAATGTGAATACACTATCGTCTTCTCTTCTGTACACTTGATGAACTATATAGATGCAAGCAATAGTATACGTAGAGCTGACGTCACGAACTATGACGTACTTCCGGGGAGAACATTTTTCGCCACGGGAGAAGAATTTTCGCGTTGAAGAATTCGTGACCCCGAACCTTCATTTCATAATATCTTTTGATAGAAGCCATTTCACAATATATGATCCTGAAGTGATTTCGCTAGTTTTATTCCAAGCTTTCATTTGAGTGCTCATAAGTGAGAAACAAAGCTCTTAATGCGAAGAAAACCGAATGTCACATCTCCAACAGGGCCTATGAGACGTATATAGGGTCTGGCTATAGCGCCCGACGGCGGCGTATGTACTGACGTACCTTATACTTGCCATCGAGGCGCTACCGCGCCCCTTGATACATAGCTGCAGGTCTGTTATACCCGAGTATATCTCTATATCTCTCTCTCTCTATATATATATATATACATATATATATATATACATATATATACAGACATCTACTCTAGTCACGAGCCCCGAAACAGAGAGAGTGGGGGTGTCTGGAAAGGAAACAGAGCCGAGGGACGTTATACCCCGAGAGAGCAAAGAGCGCATGCGTCTAGAATTTTCGACAGCAGGCTGAGAGAGGGTGAGAGAGTAGAGCGCAACTGAAAATTTTCAAAGCCCCGAAATAGAGAGAGTGGGGATGTTTGGTGCCGAATCTCAGCTGGGGGGACGTTATAAACGACGCATGCGCTCTGCGTCTTCTGCCACGCGACAAGTGAGAATTTTCAAAAGTCTGGAAAAGCATTGGACTATATGTATACAAGGGAGGGCGTTATACCCGAGTATATCTATGTATATATGAGTCCCGAAACTAGGCGAGCGGAGCTTGCCGAGGGGAGCTCGTAACCCGACCCCGCGTACAAAACTCTCGGATGAGAGTATCTGGTATACTTTAACTGGCTTTAAAAAATATTCACAACACCCAAATTATTGAAATAGAATGAATATTTTTTTTAGAAAATTTCGTTTATTCAAGAAAAAAAGTATTGTTTAGTTTGCAATCGTTTTGCATATTTTTTCAGATAATTTTGATATACATTTTTGTAAAATTTTGATGTACACAATATTTTAATCTTTGAAATGAATTAAATCAGTATTGGATTTAGTTGGGCGACTTCTATAACTTGAGAATGAATCTTCAAAGCAAGATTTTTGTGATTTCGAATCTTTGTGATTATTCATCCCAGCCGTTTCTTGGTACGAAACAGAAGTTTTTTCATTCAAGCGTTCCGATTTGATGAGAGATTGATATTCCTCTCCGTTTTTTCCCGAAGAGTAGCTTTTTTTCCACGGATCCATTGTACATGTATCAGCTATTTGTGCGACAAAGACTTTGAAGAAATTTGATTTTGTTGTGTTAGTCGCTTGATCGCTCGTTGTGGACTGACTGTATTCTACCATACGGAGCTGCTAAAATAGTTTTTTCTTAGCATTAAAAACATTAGCCATTTTAATACAAGCGGTGTGTGAGGGTGAAAAAGAGAAAAAAGCATTGGAGAATACCTATATTGCTCTGCCTTGCAGAGGCTGCACCAGTATAAGTAGTTAGGCTATGCGGGTACGAGCTCAGGCGGGTACGAGCGCAGGAGGGTATGAGCGCAGGCGGGATACGAGTGCAGGGGGTACGAGCGCAGGCCGGTACGAGACCACCATACCCCCGCCCCCTCCTCCATCTCTCTCTAGGCCGGTACGAGCGCAGGCCGATACGAGCCCACTATACACGAGGCACGAGCCTGCCATATATATAGCTATATACACAGTGCCGGCACGAGCCCACTATGTATATAGATATACACAGCGGCGGCGGCACGAGCCCACTATGTATGTAGATATACACGGTAGCGGCGGCACGAGTCCACTATGTATATAGATACCCAGCGCCGGCACGAGCCCACTGTCGATGTGCGCGCCTGTGTCGTGCGTCGCCATCTAGCGGTGACAGACCGATACAGCACCACGCGAAGTAGAACACCATGTGTACGAAGAGAGACGTGCAAGAGTGGGGATGGAATGTCGCGCGTACGAAGAGAGACGCGTGAGAGTGGGGATGGAATGTCGCGCGAGAGTGGGGATAGAATGCCACGCGTAAGATGAGAGTATACACGCGCAAGAGTGGGGGTAAGCGCGAGTTAAAAATAATAGCTATAGTTAATTACTGAAACTAATCCGCTAGATGGAGTATTTCTTCTTCTAAGCAGATTCGCCCACAAGCAATAAAGCATCCTCAAGTGGATATAAGGGATAAAGGGCAAACGATAGGCATCTCCTGTCATCATGGCTTCATAATTATTACTTGATGAATGCAATGATGATAATCGCTGGTCGATTCTGACTTATTTAATGGAGAAGGAATTGTCTATACAGACAAAGCCTTTCTCCAAACCAAGTAAGGTGGAAGAGACCAAGGCGTTTGATCCGACAGATCAGCTAAAACCGGTTCGGGAGCGGTTGCGGGAAGCTACTAAGGAATTTATTCCTTTAGGCAACCCGCACCAGCACCCACGTCGTCCGATGCAGAAGATTCTGCCGGACGAGCCGCGGAGTAGGTTGATTCTGTCGGATAGACGAATTCAGGAGTTCGCCGCCAACCTAGAGGTTGTCCGAAAGGAACGGGAGCGGCGCGCAGCCAGCATTCGTCGTCCTCTAGAGGACATGGGTCCCTGGACGCGCAAGCCGACCCATCCTTAGGATCATCTCTCGGGGAGGAAGTCATGGAGGGGTAGTACTGGTTGGTTGTACCACACAGGTTGAGGCGTGGCTGGGGCCTCCACCCTTCTTAAACAAAAAGCAAAAGTAATTAAAATATTTTTTTTAAGGAAGGGTGAGGGCCCCATCCACGCCCTCACCTGTGAGGTGCAACCATATGTCTACCTCTCCATAACTTCCTTTTATTATTATACATTGTTTACAATCGTTGATCTAGCAGAAATTTCTTGATTCCTTGAACGTTTCGAGCTGCACACATAGGATTCCAACATAGCGGATGGTGTACACACAGTGTAAACACCTGCAATCGCAGCATGGGAAGGGGAGGACAGCCCAGATACTCAACGTTGAATAGAATGCTACAAAAAAAGGATTACATTATTATTATTAATCATTTAATTAATTATATAATACTTACTGTTTATTAGGTACGATTGTTTGCAGCCATCTTTTTGCCTCTAACCCCTTAACATATATTCTGCTTGCATCAACTAGCATAGTCAACATGATGCTTCGAAGCTGACTATATGGAATCTCACCGGAGGTCCAGGGTATTCCGTGGAAATTTTTCTCCAACCAGGAACATTGAGACTGAGTCGAGGGTGAGAGCAAGGACCATTCACAATAGAGTTTGAATAGGAAGACGGAGGGTACTGCATCATCTTCGAGAGCAACAATGGCTATCTCCTTGAAGATGAACTCATTGGAAGCGGTCTTGAAACCTTCTCGAAGAATAATGACTTCCTTGAGCGATGATGCTTCTTATATAGCACTTCCCCACCACTTGAGCCGCCGCACAGCGCAACCTCAGTAGACGCTCTCTGCGCATCTGTCTAGCCGCTGCGTTACCCCACCACTCATACCCTACCGAGGACTAGTGCGCAACTTCAGTGGACGCTTTCTGCGCATCAGTCGAGCCGCCGCGCTACCCTACCACTCTTAGCCTACTGAGGACTAGTGCGCAACCTCAGTGGACGCTTTCTGCGCATCAGTCGAGCCGCCGCGCTACCCTACCACTCTTAGCCTACCGTGGACTAGTGCGCAACCTCAGTGGACGCTTTCTGCGCATCAGTCGAGCCGCCGCGCTACCCTACCACTCTTAGCCTACCGAGGACTAGTGCGCAACTTCAGTGGACGCTTTCTGCGCATCAGTCGAGCCGCCGCGCTACCCTACCACTCTTAGCCTACTGAGGACTAGTGCGCAACCTCAGTGGACGCTTTCTGCGCATCAGTCGAGCCGCCGCGCTACCCTACCACTCTTAGCCTACCGTGGACTAGTGCGCAACCTGAGTAGACGCTCTCTGCGCATCTGTCTAGCCGCCGCGCTACCCTACCACTCTTAGCCTACCGTGGACTAGTCCGCAACCTCAGTGGACGCTTTCTGCGCATCAGTCGAGCCGCCGCGCTACCCTACCACTCTTAGCCTACCGTGGACTAGTGCGCAACCTCAGTGGACGCTTTCTGCGCATCAGTCGAGCCGCCGCGCTACCATACCACTCTTAGCCTACCGAGGACTAGAGCGCAACCTCAGTGGACGCTTTCTGCGCATCAGTCGAGCCGCCGCTGTGAGCGTCAACAGGGGGCAATACTATCTATACTTGCAATAGACCAATCAGCGAACGTTAAACATGTTCAAACCTGCAAACCTACAAGTAGCGGTGGGACAGCCAATCCCGTACCGTCAAGGCTGGTATAAAAGGGCTGCAGCAGTCTTTGGAAAACCATTCTCACCAGTCGATCGACGAGTGAACATTGTACCTAGTACTCCTCGAAGATCACCAGGTGTTCTCCTCATAGAAGATCATCCTCGCAGAAGACCATCCTCGCAGAAGATTCTAGTAGAAGACTTTTCCAGAACTCCTCAAGGTAAGTATTATAATTGTTATTGCAACCATTAATCAATTACTAATTTTAAATTTTTTTTACAGATGGCCACCATCGAGTATCTTGAGTTGACAGTCAATTGGCTACTAGGATCTCTACGTTATGCTCACAGTGGTGATGCTGACGTAGAGGATTTAGAGAGATGGTTAATGCTAACCTCTAAAGCTCTCGAAAGTATCGAGAAGATTTCAACTGGTCCAGTCTTGACTAGAGAGCAAAAGCAAAAGTGTCAGACGATCTCTGCACATTTGCTTAGCATTAAAGGCAAGCTCCTTGAATATTCAAAGAGAGGGGGTAATATCGCCACGGTATCAGCTGATCAACCCAAAGTTAAATGGGATGATTTTCATTCAGCTTTTGATACTCGTATAAGATCAGGCATTATTACCAACCTTAGCCATCTTGACATCGTTTCATTCTTGACCGATGCTCTACCTCTCTTTGAAGAAAAGATCAAGGCAGTGCTTACCGAATACGATGCTGTCAAGGTTCGGCTTGAACTTGCAGCAGAGTATGCTATAGTCAAGAATGGCTCTGAGTGTTTCGAAGTAAAATACTTCAGCACTAAAAATGCCGCCATCTTTCAAACTACGAGCCTCTCTGAATGGTTTGTAGAGGAAGCGCAGCAACCCTTGGAGACTGCAATGGAAGAGTTCTAGGAGAAAGATTCTGGCTGGACTCTCCGGCAGATTCTGAGCGTTACTCTACACATGAATAAGTACAAGCCTATGAATGGGAGTTCATACATCCCCCTTCCTGATTTTATTCAGAAGAAGCAGGCTTGTATTAATGTGCGGAACTAAGACAACGAGTGCTTTAAGTGGGCCATCTTGTCTGCACTGCATCCTCAAGCTAAGGATGCAAATCGAGTATCCAAGTATAGAGAATTTGCTGATGAGCTATGCTTCAAGGGAATCGAGTTCCCAGTGCAAGCCAAGAGCATCAGTAAGTTCGAGAAGCAGAACAGTGTGTCGGTGAATCTCTACATATTGAAGAAGAGAGGTCAACGTTACGAGGTATCACCGTGTCATGTGACCTCTAACAAGAAGGAGAAGCATGTCAACCTGCTTCTCATCCAGGACTATTACGTGGATGAGGAAGAGGAGGAGGAGTAGCATCCTCTCCCCAAGTTTCACTATGTATGGATCAAGTACCTCTCTCGCTTGGTAAGCAGTCAGCTAACGAAAGGTAAGCGAATGTCACATATTTGTGACCGATGCTTACACTATTTCAATACTGAACATGCGTTGAATGAGCACGAAGTTGACTGTGCTTAAGTCAACAAATGTAAGGTTAAGCTTCCTAGCGAGAAGGACAAAATTCTCAAATTTGAGAATTTCAAGCGAGGTGAACGTGTCCCTTACGTCATCTAGGCTGATTTTGAGTGTCTCTTGAAGCCTGTGCAAGACAAGCACGCTTTTCAAGAACACCAAGCCTATAGCATTGGCTACTACCTGTCGAGTAGTCAGAACGATGGCTACTCTGGCTATCGCAGCTACAAACATGTAGAGAGCAATGACGCACAAACCCCTACTCAGTGGTTTGTTGCTGAGCTCGATGCGGTGCGGTGCAAGCTGGAGCAGGTGTACACCAATCCTAAACCGCTAGCACTAACAGCTGACGAAGAGCAAGCCTTTGCTTAGGCTGCCTCCTGTCACATCTGCAAGAAGCAGTTTGTGCAGATGCAGATAAAGGTGCGCGATCATTGCCACCTGACTGGTCGCTACCGTGGAGCTGCCCACCAGGGATGTAATCTGAATTTTCAGAATTCGCATGATATCCCGGTCATCTTCCACAACCTCACCGGATACGACTCCCACTTTATTATTAAGGAGCTAGCGTGTGCTACCAACTTCAAGGGAAATATTAGTCTTATTCCCGATAACAAGGAGCGCTACATCTCCTTCACCAAGTTTGTGGACGGAAGCGACATTAGCTTCCGCTTGCTCGACTCCTTCCGCTTCATGGCGTCTTCCCTCGAGAAGCTAGCCTCCTACCTCGATCATCTCGACATCGCTAAGCGAGAGTTCGAGCAAGATGGCTATACGAGTGAGCAGATAGAGCTCCTCCAACGTAAAGGAGTATTTCCTTACGACTACGTCTCCGGCTTTGACCAGCTAAAGGAGACGGAACTCCCCTCCCAAGCCGACTTCTACAGTCAGTTGACTGAGAGCGGTATAGAGGATGCGGAGTATGCGCACGCACAGAATGTCTGGCAGCGCTTCAACGTTGCTAGCCTCGGTGAGTACTCCGATCTTTACCTGAAGACGGACGTGCTCCTGTTGGCAGACGTGTTCGAGAATTTCCGCTCAACGTGTCTCGAAGCGTACGGCCTCGACCCCGCTCATTATTTTATCACTCCCGGACTCACTTGGGATGCTATGCTTAAGCATACCGGAGTCGAGCTGGAACTCCTCACGGACATTGATATGCTCTTGTTCGTTAAGAGAGGCATCCGGGGTGGCATAAGCCAATGTTGCAATCGCTACGCAAAAGCGAACAACAAATACATGAGCGAGGGTTACGACCCACTGGAGGAGTCAAAGTATCTCATGTACTATGACGTCAATAACCTCTATGGTTGGGCTATGACGCAATCTCTACCCTACGGAAAGTTCCAATGGGTAGAGAACGTCAGTGCTCGTGGGATTACCCAAGTCGACGACGACGACCTCTACGGATATATCCTAGAGATCGACTTGCAGTATCCCGAGAGTCTCCACGATAGCCATAGAGATCTGCCTCTATGTCCCGAGCATCGCGCTGCGCCTGGCTCGAAACAGCAGAAGCTCATGACCACCGTGCACAACAAGGAGCGGTATGTTATACACTACCGTACCTAAAAGCAAGCTCTGAGTCATGGGCTGACCCTAAGCAAGATCCATAGGGTCCTGCGTTTCAGCCATACGTAGACCTCAATACTGAGAAGCGGAAGAACGCGAAGAATGAGTTTGAGAAGCTCTTCTTCAAGCTTCTCATTAATGCGGTCTACGGCAAGACCATGGAGAATGAGCGCAAACGAGTCGATATCAAGCTCGTTACAAAGTGGGAGGGTCGGTACGGCGCAGAGGCGATGATAGCCAAACCAAACTTCCACAGCAGCTCAATAATCTCCGAGAACTCCGTAGCGGTGCAGCTCGAGAGGACGGAGATAACCATCCGAAAACCCATCTACGTGGGTCTCTCCGTCCTCGATCTCTCGAAGATAAACGTTTATGATTTCCATTACGCATATATGCATGAGCGGTATGGTAATCAGTGTAAGTTGCTCTACACTGACACCGACAGTCTCATTTATGAGATTAAGAGCGTCGACGTCTACCGAGTGATGCAGGAATACATCACTCGGTTTGACACCAGCGACTACCCCAAGGACAATCAATTCGACATGCCTCGAGGCAATAAGAAAGTCCTTGGGGTAATGAAAGACGAGTGCGCTGGTAGCATTATGACCGTCTTTCGAGGGCTACGCAGCAAGATATACTGCGTCAGCGTTGACGGGCAGAAGCCTATAAAAAAGGCGAAGGGTGATAAAGGCCCAGTAGTCAAGGCGAGGATAGAGCCCGAAGACTATGATCGGTGTCTCTTCGGCCGGGAGGTCATCACACGCCAGCAGCAGACCATCCGCTCGCGGCGACACGTGGTGACCACCGAGCGGCAGGAGAAGGTCGCACTAAATCCCCACGACGACAAGCGTCATATAGTGATCGGCCAGACCGACACGTTGCCGTGGGGACATCATAGTCTTCGGGCTTGCGAGGCGGCACTCGCAGAGGGCGCTACCGTCTGCCCCTGCAACGAGGAGGACGAGCCAGCAAGGAAGAGACCGAGGCTGCAGTAGGTAGTCTCGGTGTAGCAGAAGAAGAAACGGAGAGGTAAAGTCAAGTTGGTTGTACCTCACGGGTGGGGGCGTGGTTGGGGCCCCCACCACTTCAAACAACAAGTTTGTACAGGATCAGCGGCGACGGCGGCTCGAACGATAGAGTGGGAGAACTGTGAAGCAGTGGGGAGAGCTGTACATAAGGAGGTGAGGCTAGCTGTAGAGATCATACTCACCAGTCGATCGACGAGTGAACATTGTACCTAGTACTCCTCGAAGATCACCAGGTGTTCTCCTCGCAGAAGATCATCCTCGCAGAAGATCATCCTCGCAGAAGATTCCTCGCAGACTATGGATTTCGCTCATCGAATAAGGTTGCAGCTGGGTGCTTCTTGCCTACTAAGAAGCTCTCAGAGCTGGACAAGGATCAGGTGTACTTGGTCTCAGAGCTGAAAAAAGCAAAGACCAAGTATGGAGCGAAGGTGGTGGCTACCCTGGATACGGAGTTCGACGTGTTTCTCCCAGGCAGGGTATCCACTGCTCTTGAGCAGAACGATACCTTGTTTGATCAGATGATGCTGCGAATAGGCTCAAACTGAGCCTAACCTATCTTGGTGGTTGTGGTATTGAGTTTGGTAATGCTTAAGCGAGCTAACTTGTCGTTTTAACGGAGAGATAATTTCATTGGTTGGTTGTATCTCACAGGTGGGGGCGAGGTCGGGGCCCTCACCACGTTTAAAACGACAAGTTGTCTGCTGGAGGGGAGAGCTATACATAAGAACGTGTAGCAGTCTGAAGAGCTCATTCTCATCAGTAGCTTATCATCATTGAGTGAACGTAGAAAAAAGCATGGATTACAGATTTGAAGAAGAAAGGTTACAAAGCTTCGAAAACTGGCCCTTGAACTATATGGAACCAGCACGCCTCGCAGCTGCAGGATTTTACTACACAAAGCAAACCGACAAAGTACGTTGCTTTGCATGTAAAATTGAATTGTGCCGTTGGGAAGATGGAGATGATCCTGTGGTGGAACATCAACGATGGGGTGGACATTGCCGATTCATACGCAAAGCACCTAGCGGTAACGTCCCCATAGGTAGTGCATTAAATCCTACCTCAGCTTCACATGATGTTTGTGGTACATATAAGCATCAAGTATCAACAATTCAAGCAGCTATCGATGGGAAGAATGGTTGTAAGATATGCTATAACGAAGAAATTCAAGTAGCGTTTATTCCATGCGGGCATGTTGTCGCATGCAAAAAATGTGCTTCAAAGTTAATAACGTGCGCAATTTGTCGTAAAAGCATTACCAACACTTTAAATGTCTTCTTTTCCTAAGCATCAATCCAACTGTTGTGAGTCTTATCGAATCCAAGCCACTTGACGTAGACTTGATTTCCGCGTTTCTTCAAAACTTTTTCAACGAGATATACTTCAGGATACTTTGTTTTTGACAGTTCTTGCTCGTAAAATCCTCCACTAATAGGCTTGTCTTGATAGTCCTTCCAACGATAAGTGGGAGGAATCGTTGGCGCTACTCGACTCACTGTGAATATCTCTGTTGACCAGTTTGGTGTATAACCCTTCTCGAACACTTGCTTCAGCTTTGCTCAAGCGAACGCTATCTCCTACTTTAAATTTAGGACGCTTTACTTTTTAATTGTCCGAGTATAACGTTTCATACTTGAAATTGATTATCAAGCGAGACCTCGCTAGGCTTCATTCCAATTGTTCGATGTTACTATTGTTATAGTTTCCAACAAATCAGATAAGCTATCGAGCCACTTGTAATTTCCTTGAATACTGAATTGTAGCCACATCTTGCTCTTGAGAGTACGGTTGAAACGTTCACATATAGAAGCTTTAAGAGTACTATACGTCGAGTACAAATTGATCTTGTATCGCTTCATCAGCTTCTCGAAACTGCTATTGTAAAACTCGAGACCTCTGTCTGTATGTAAATTCTTGGGTACTCGACTTTGACGCAGTACTGACTTCATCGCTGCTGTAACTTCTTCACCGAACTTTTTCTTTACGGGAACAGCCCACGCAAACTTGGAGAATACGTTGATGATTGTGAGAAGATTCCTATAACCTTTATTTTCCTTAGCATAGGGCTTCATTTCAACTAAATCAGCTTGCCATGTCTCATCTAAACCTCGCATATTAAATTTTCCATGAGGATAGTTGTGACGAGCGGGCTTGTGAAGTTCTTCAACTACTGCTTTCTTATGCTCCATGTTACACGTCTGCAGAGTGAATGTTACTCATGATCTGTGCTACAGCTTCTTTTATAGTCTCGATATCGCTCTGCTGACTTGACAACATCAAGTCGAGCTCGTCTCTGTGTGCTTCAACGATATCATCTAATTTACTTAGCTGCTGTTCCAATAGGGAAATAAGCTCTAGTATTTTTTGAACTTCTGCTTGAAGAGTTTCCAAGTTGAATGCTTCATTTTGCTGACGAGGAGCTGCTAAATTGCATAGTCTCTTATTGTCCAAGTCGTAGTGACCATCGGTTGTGATTTTGAAGCCAAACCCTTGAGGTCCACGACTGCCTTCATTCTTCTTCAGATTACGTCCAAACACGTCGACGCTCATCTTTAAAATGATTGTCAGTACTCTGTGCGCTCAATATATATAGCCGTCCTCGCGTAACTCTTCAATCATCGAATGAATTTCATTAATATGACTCGGATTACCAGCTGATTGCTCAGCTATAAGCAAGTGAAGCCTATCGACCAGCTCATTAGGATGGTTCCAATAGATGTAATCCATTTTGGTGTTTTGACGAGCGATTTTATATCGAGGTAGACATTTCTTAAGTAACGCTCCTCCTCTCTTCTGAAGCAGAGGTGCTATGATGTTTGTATATTTTTTACTGTTATGAACTCGAATCGATTCATCATCTTTGTATACTGTTTTTTATGAGCATACGTTGACTCGAGGATAGTCTGATATGTTTGCAGATCAGTCTGATTATAATTCTTAGGATCTCTAGCTATGAGCAGCTCCATCAAACCGTCAGTTTTTGCATATCGTCCATCTTTCACTTTAATGCTTTTATCACCAAAGATAATAGGCGAATCACCAAACATCCACTGTCTACCCTCCTTCGAA